>OX421974.1:9619389-10219389 GCA_949128135.1 Parasteatoda lunata | reverse complement strand
CTCACTATAATAACATAGGGTGGCCACTCAAATCAGATTTCAAATTTCCCTGATTTTTCCAGGTAAAAATCTTAAAATTTCCAGGTTCATGTTTTTTTTTCTTTTCTTATTAAGTGTAGGATGTGTACAAGAAAAGTGTCTATATTATAAAATATTTTATTCAAAATGTCATTTTTTTAACATATCTTGAAAAAAAAATTTTTTTTTGGACAGATTTTATTTTTTTATTTTTTAATGTTTTGGTACAACATTAATTTTTTAAAAATTATGATATGTGGAGAAAATAATATGTTTAGCTCGTAGAATATATTGTTTTTATTGAATAAACTTTTTTTAATGTGTTACTTTAAGAAGTGTTTGCTCAAAGTGTACCTACAAAATGGCAAAAACAGAATGACCAATAAAATCTTGGATAAGTATTGTTTAATATACTTTCATTAAGCAAAGGAAAACAGTTTCAAGAGATTATAATATAATATATATCAATACATTTTTATAATTACAGAGGCTGCTAAAAAGTGTTTGTTCACTTAAAACTTTTATTGAAATAGGAAATAAAAATTCATTAATTAAAATTAATATTTCACAATGGGTATTTGATAATAAGATGTATAATCTATTTTTAGCAAAACTGCATGGAATATTTTAAAAACAAAGCAAAAGTTAATTTTTAAGACATCAAATAGTAAAAAAAATTTAACCCCATGAAAGTACAGTTAATGTTTTCAGATATCAGAATTAAAATTATCTTCAATTGTTCAATTTTCTTATTTAATTATTTTTCATTTAATTTTTTATTTATTTATTTGCAATTTAGTATCAAGTTCATAATAGCAAAATTATATTTAAATTTTTGCTTGCTAACTCCGTAATATTTTATTTTATCATTTAAAAACGGCTTGTGGTCGTAATAAAGCAATAGAACATTGATTATTTGTCATCACAAGAGGTAAATCAGTAATGAATATGTTAAATTAGTGTCCTATTGCACTGTGTAATATGTGATAAAATGCTTAAAAGAAGGACTTCATATCAGATATTAAACTTATAAAATTTGTGGAAAAATTCATACACTCACAATTGAGTGTTAAAAAAGTCCCTATAAAAATTTAAAAAAAAAATATTCTGCATGAATTTCACCAGACAAAAAAAAAAAAAAAAAAAAAAAAAAAAAACTAGTTACATGTATTTACAAACTTATAAAAGTTATTGTAGATGCGAAAGGAAACTCTAATAAATGTTAATTTAACGAAAAATTAAAATATTTACAAATAGAGTTTTTTTTTTTTTTAAAGTGTCGGATGACTTTTGTGGGATAAAGTTTTTGTCACTTTTTGATCATTAATTTCTTAAAAATAAACTTTTCCTTTGCTTTTACATATTCCTTAGTCTTTGCCAGCTTTTTTGGGGTAAAAGGAGGGATAGTTTTGGAAATATCTCTGGAATGCAAGCAACATTTACTAACTTTTGATATTGTGATAACTACACTATTCGAATATTGAATCAAAACTCAAATATTTACCAACAAAACAGTAAAATTAAATACTAATATATAGTTAGTTCTAAAAAAAATCTTTTTTTTAAAATTAAAATATGTTATAAAAGGTTAAAATGAAATACAAAAAAATAGCATTAATGCAATAGTTGTAACGATTTGTTGACAAACATTGCTGTTAGCGATTGTAAAAAAATTTGTGATTGGTTGGTTGGCTGAGAAAAAATAATTTACAGATTTCTTTGAATAGGAGTACAAAAGCATTTAGAAAAAGAGTGCAATATAAAATCTATTATTATTAAATTATAACCAACTAATTTTTAGAGAGTTATATTAAGTTAAAAATTCAAAAATATTTTGACTCATTTTGTAGAAATAGAAAAAATTACCACCAAAGCATCAGAACAAACTTGAGCCATAAATAGATTCAGCCCAAGGACCTAATTTGCCTTTCCTAAATTGCACAGTCCCATAGTCTCCATAGAGATCATAGGTGTCTACTTTTGTTTAGCAAGCATGGGAGAATTTTATGTGGCATTTTAGTTTAACAGGGTTATAATGGAGCAAATTTTGATGCAAGCAAATTATAGCTAAGTTGATGACATTTTTACTGTTTCAAGATACTTTTCCGTCTAAAAAATGTGGGTATAATGGATGAAGTAATTTAAATTAAGAAAATTAGTAAATAATTTAAATTAGTCAAATTAAAAAAATATATAAGAAAAAATTTCCAGCTTTTCTTTAAAATTCCCTGATTTTTCCAGTATAAAAAAATTCCCTGATAATTCCAGGTTTTCAACGTGGGTGGCCACCCTGTAACAATTCTATTTGCTTTTGTGGATTGTTGTTAACAGACTTTTACTGTAATTGAATCAATAAATTCAAAAACATATTTAGTTTTTTATAGTACCAATCTCGTTATACAGGGCCAAATTATTTAACAAAAAATAAGCACTTTTCAAGCACTCAAAAAAGTATTTTTAAGCACTTTAAAAGAATACCATAATTAGGCAGGGTTCGAAAGTTATTGACAAAAAGTTAGTTGACAGTTGAAAGTTATTGACGGTTTTATCTTGTTTTAACCGTCATGTAAAAAAAAAAAAAAAAAAAAAAAAAAAAACCTTTTGGCACTGTTTTTGACAATTGTCAAAAATCATCATATTTTGAATCATGCAAAATGAATGGCGTTTTCATACGCTACGGACTGACAATACGCCGAAATAGATTGGGGTTGAATTAATTGTAAAAACGCTGAATAGAACAATATGAACTGTGTCTCTTTGCATAATTGCAAAGCAAAAATCAACATGGTAAAGGAAAATTCTCATTTTGAAAAAGAAAAACTAAGCAGATTTTAAAAATACCCAATGAAAAAAGCACCTTTAAGGTCTTTTAAAAAACGAAAGTCGAAAAAAAGCACCTCTAAGCACTTTTTAAAAATGCTACGCACCCTGTTATAACAACAATTCCATCTGTTTTTGTGGATTGTTGTTATAACAGACTTTTACTATAATTAAATCAATAAATTAAAAAAAAACATATAAAATTGTTTATAGTACCAGTCTTGCTATAACAAATTCCATCCGCTTTTGTGGATTGTTGTTATAACAAACTTTTACTATAATTAAATCAATAAATTTGAAAACATGTCATCTATAATAAATTTCCTATGGAGATGAACGTTTTTTTTTTTAAAGTTGTGCATTGAATTGTAATCATATTATGATACAAAACAAATCTCAATTACATTTAAAAAGCATTGACAAATGATATTCTTTTTACCTGTGCCGAGGTAGCTCATTGGGCAGCATAGTTCTTCCAATATCCATTGTATTGGCACCTTCATTGATAATAATTGCATCCTTAGGAATCAATGCTTGGATCTAATTAAAAAATAAAAGATTTTTTACTTTTAAATTTCAATTTTTGTAAGATTCAAAACAAAGAACTGTAATATAGTCAAATCCTGCTATAGTGAACAAAATGTTCGCTCTCGTGCCTTGCTACACACATATAGTGTTATTTTTTGTGGATATAGTGAACCAAACAAAGAGAGGAAGTTGGATATTATGAACTTTTTTCTGTCTTTGACTGATTTATTTTCTTTATTTTTTATTTAATAATTTTAAAAATTTTAACTTCAAAATAAATGCATATACCTATTTTAAAAATCATCTACAGCATGGAATGTAGCAATAGGCATTTTTTCTTGTTTACTTCATTATTGAATTGGTTCAGGCTTCAGAAAAGCAACAATCTTCCAGTATCCAGACAAATGCGCCAAGTCAAAGCAGATGAATTTGTTGAGCGATCTAGAGAGGCAACTTTTATGCGCTCGAATACCTGGGTAGACAGGTTTAAAAAGCGGAATATTATAAATTCAGGAAAAATTATCGAAGAGTCGGGAAATGTTTCCATATCTGATGTGGAGGATTTCTCATCAGCTAAAAATTACAAATTTTTTTTGTACGCAAGACGAAGAGCTATAAAAAATAAAAGTTAACACAATTTTGTTGCTGCATATTATTTTTCAGTCATTTTTGTATTTAATTTTATTGATCATTTATTCAAATAGTATGTAATAAAGAGGGACATTGAAAACATTAGTTAAAATTTTTTGTGGAACGGAAATAGAGAAGTCCCAGTTATAGTGAACCAAAATTTCGGTCCCTTGATAGTTCACTATAGCAGGGTTTGATTGTAATAGATTTATCCATAATAAAATATTTTATGAAACTATTCAAAATACAAAAGTAAAAATTTTATTAGCAACACAGCATTATTGAATATTTTAAAATTACGCTTAATTATAAATCATAAAAATTAATTTAAACTTATTTTTATTTTGAATTACCTAATATAAGACCATATTACAAGATGCCAATATGCAATGGTGTTTTCTGTAGTATTGGGGTTATAATTAACTACATTACATAGTAATATTTGTGTAATAAAGCAAACATTTAAATGACATTAAAAAAAGCTACTTTTCTTTCAAAGCAAGAAACTCCAATATACTCTCAATTCGAAGTATGATACTGAAATGTTATTATGACTTGATTTTTTTAAACAAGATCCTGACTTTTTATCATTAGTTTTGTGGTACTTATTTTCTATTACTCTACTCCTACAGGATTTTCACTGATATCTGAAGAAAAAAAATTTATGTGTTAAATATTAATATATTAAGAGAAAACATGCATTCACTAAGCTTTTGTGAACTATATTAGGATATAGATGCTAGTTTCAGCTGCTGGAAAAAATTAGGAGAAATAAGAAACAGATCAACATAAAATAAATAATGCTATAATAAATGAAATAATATAACATAGCAGAACTATCATCTATAAATATCCCATAGATTGGGCTTTGAAAGGTCTGCATTTTTTAAAAGAGAAAAATAAGAAATAAAATTCCCAGTTTGTAAGTAAATTTCAAAATTCCCTACATATTCCCTGATTTTTAAATGATTTTCCAGTTTTTACCTATTATTCCCGTGAAGTGGCAACCCTGTCGTACAAAGACAGGGTACATAACCAAATTTTTCAACAAAAATTAATGAACTCAAAAAATTAATGATCTGAATAGAATATGAAAAGAATAGACAGAGTTGCCACTCAAATCTGGAAAAAAATTCCCTGTGTTTTCCCTGCACATATTATAGACAATATATTAAGCGGAAAAACACAATCACAGTGCTCTAGTATTGAGATAACTATACTAATTATAATTGCTGAAAAAACTAGGAGAAAAAAAGGAACAACTGAATAGACTTAAAACAAATAATGCTGTAATAAATGCAATACTTTAATATTGCTGAAATATCATCTGTAAATATCCCATAGATTGCAGTTTGAGTGGTTGCCTTTTATTAAAAGACAAAAATAATAAACGAAATTCCCTGTATTTTCCCAGTTTCTAAAGAAAAAATCAAAATTCCCTGCATTTTTCCTGTTACTTTAGATGATTTTTAAATTCCCTGTATTTTTCAAGTTTTCCCTGTGGAGTGGTAACCTTGATAGAGGGAAATATGGAACTCCTCTGAAGAGCACTATACGGTTCTGTTACAAATTGCCATTTAACCCTTTCACACCTAACGGGACACATATGTCCCAAGCAAATTTCAAAACAATCTTTTGGGACAGAAACTCTTCCCTGTCTAATGGTAGACTGTCCCACCAGTCCTGCCAATATTTTTGAAGGTATTTTCATTCACAGAACATAGATGGCGCTACCGTACATAATGCTGCCCTACTCATAGTTTATGCTACCAAAATTGTTCTGTTGTAAAAAAAAAAAAAAAAAAACTCAGAACACAAAATTACTTAAATGTACCAAACTCAAATGACATCACAAAATCAAGGATCAAAAGGAAATGATGCTATAAGTTAAATCTGGTTCAAAACAAAACAGAAAATAAAAAGTGGAAAATCACTAGAACACTTTGAGATTGAACCCAATTATTTAAAAAAAATATTCTTGAAAATCGAAATAAATAAAGTAAGAATAAAGCAAACATTTGTTTGAGAGAAACAAATTAATTTCACACATTGATAATTTTATGAATTTATAATCGAGATCCCCGTTTAAATGGAAAGCTTATATGTAATAAGCGCAACATTAGAAAACAGTTAAAAGTTTGCCATGCATGAAAAACAAAAAGAATATTAATATTTCATAAATGTATACAGCATTTTATAAACACCACTTATAATATAGTTTGTCTAAAGTAAGAACTCTCCTAGCCATTCGTCTGGACCAGTGACAAGTATAACTATTTCAAGTGGATGTGGGGTCAAGTGGGTGTGGGCATACCTGCCAACATTGGAAAAATAAAGTAAGAGATTTTACTAGCAACATGAGTAAAGTTCTGATACATCAAGCATAATCATGTAAGTCATAAAGAAGAATTTAAAAATGGAAATAATATAAGCACTTACATTTAGCGAAGAGAAAAGTATGTATATAAATTCTAATCTAAAGAAAATTTTTTAAACCATTATTTATAATTACTTAAACAATAAACACTCAACATACAGCAGTAATGGCAATAGCACCATCTGTTGAGGAATAAGAGAAGTATTTTTACCCTCAGAGGATATTTTATTGGCAATCTTTTAAAATTTTTTTATTCATTTTTGAAATAATTACTTCAACAAATGTGGAGAAATTTGAGAACATATGGGTAAACAGGAGATAGTCGTAAAATACAGGAGTCTTCGTTAACAAACAGGAGACTTGGCAGGTATGTCATTGAAGGATAGGTTTTGGCTCTGGTCGGCCTGAAAAAAGGGAATCATTTTCCTCGATCTACAGTGTTGGCCCAAGAGTGAAGAGAAGCTACCCTTCGTGAAATGCACTACTCTTGTTTCCAGAGCAGCAGACGGCTTCAGACTTTGTGGCAGGGGGAGTTCTTAATATAAACAAACTATATATATACTTATATATTTTAAGAATCTTAGTTAAAAATGAAGTAAAAAAAAAACACAATAAGGTTCACAAATTAATAGTTAGACAAGGAAATGAAAACCTTGTATGATAAATTAGTATCGAGAGGAGCAGCATAAAAAATTATTTGTCTCAGAAAAGAAATGAAAACAAAGGGAGTTGAAGGGATATTTCTAAAAACACAGTAGAAAATCTACAGGTAATCAAATAGGTTTTGCCATTTTTCAATATCACCTATCCAATTAGTGGTTTGTCAGATTTCAGAATTTTTTCTCTTTTGCTTTTCTAATTAATTTATAATGTAATGTGTACAGTTTTTTTTAACTGCAGTTTCAGCAAGGGTTTTAAGAATATAAGTCTAGGGTTATGAAAATTAAGAGCTTCGATTAAAAAAAACCCGCCATTTCTTTCAAACTTATTAAAACAAAGTAGGTTTGCAAGTAAAATAAAAAGGCAAAAATCCACAGAAAAAGTCTGTTTTGTTACACAAAATAAAGGCATTAGAAGTACAAGCAGTAATTGTCTTTTTATTTTTACAATTTTATTTATAAGTTATAACTGAAATTATCTTATTCAATATACAATAAAAAATAGTAAATTATTTTCAGTTGCTGCTTTAACCAAAGCTGCAAAACTAATATACATCAAAATTATAAACTACAAGTATAACTAGTTAACTATATTAACTGCAATAAATAATAAAATATAAATTAAAATATTATAGAATGCTTCAAAAGAAATCCTATTTCAATTCTTTTTTTAAAAAAATTATACCAAATTTTAAAATTCTAACACAAAAAAACTTGTATATTTAAAAAAAATAATAACAATAAATCTCTTACCTCATTGTAAGCAGCATAATAGTTCAAAGGCATGGTCTTGTCGTCAATCATGTTCTGAAAATATATATTTTTTTAAACAGCAATATATTTATAAATTGTTACAAAATTACTAAATTAAATTATTATAATTTAATAATTAAAATTACAATAATTTAATACAGATTACAAATCTGCCAACAATGGAGAAATAAAATAACTGAGATTTTACTAGCAACAATTTTTGGACTACAAGTAAAGTTTTGATACATCAGGCATAATCTTGTAAGTTAAAAAGAGAAATTCAAAATTGGAAATAATATAAGCACTTGCATTTAGCGAAGTAAAAAATATTTAGATAAATCTTAATCAAAAGATTTTTTAAACCATTATTTATAATTAAACTATAAACACTAAACACACTGCAGTACTGGAAATAGCACCATCTGTTGAGGAATAAAAGAAGTATTTTTGTTATTAGCAGATATTTTATCACCAATTTTTTTTAAAAATTTCTTCACCTAGTACGAAGAAATTTGAGAATATACAGGTGAACAGGAGATAGTAATAAAATACAGGAGTCTTGGCACGTATGATATTATTAATGAATTTAATAATATTCATTAAATTAATATTTTAATACATATTATTAAATTCATTTACAGGTACATTATAAAGTGGTTTTAAGTTTCTCCAAATTTTAACACTTAATTAAAAACTCCAAGATACATAATATTTTTATTACACTTTATTTCACAAGTTATATTTTAATTTTCTACAACAGAAAATTATTTACTTTTATTGTTGTGATATTTTTCTGCTTCTTCTCCTCTAAGTCATTCAGCCAGTTTTTAGAAGAAAATACCCAGTTATCTTTTTTAAGTTCATCATTCAACTGAAATTGGACAATTATTTAAGTTTTCTTTTAATATAAATAAACAACAAAAGAATTATTCTAATTTATTCCTCAAGGTACAAGAACGTTATGGAAAAAATTAAAAAGAAATGCACAAAAAAAGTCAATTAGTAGCTACAGTAAAATATTATTTTATTTTATAACAGCTGACCCAATTTTCGGGTTAACTCTTTCGCCTTGTAATTTTGAACCAATCTGAAAGATAAAGAAACTCCTGGATCTGTACCCTCAGAGGTATGATTTATTAAGGGAACATGGAGGACTTTGTGACTCGACAGATTTAACGTGCAACCAGGCTATCCCGGCCCCTAAGTTTTCATAAACTAGGAGGCATTGCTCACTAACCCTCACAATTGATTCGCATTCATCATTGTTTATTTCTTTCAGGGTGCATAACCAAATCTTTCAACAAAAAATAAGAACCTTTTAAGCACTCAAAAAATATTTAAGTACTATATACATTAACAAAATACAAAATAATTTTCAAAGACTACAAGATCATGATAAAACAACAAGTTTCTAACAAAGAACTATTTTCTTGATTATATTAGCCACCATAAAAATATCGAGAGATTTTACGGTTCGATTTCAGAGGGTGGAAAATGAAGCCTGAAATTGAGAATATCTTGCCAAATGCAGCAGAGTTGCACATGAGAGTGCAATAATCTCCTCGAACCTAGCTCAGTAGATGCACATGCGGATTCGTAATTATTTCATCAAACATGTAAAATGATTGGTGCTATCATACGCTAACGACAGACGGTACACCGAAATAGGCTGTGGTTGAATGAATTGTGAAAGCGTTGAATAGAACAATGTGAAAAACACACTTTTACACAATACATGGACATTCCTTTTTCGAAGAAGAGATTTTCGAAAAAGGGAAAATTAATCTATTTATAAAAACACCCAATCTAAAAAAGCATCTTTAAGGGCTTTTAAAAAGCGAAAATCGAAAACAAGACCAATCGAAACAAGGCACTTTCTTAAATGCTACGCACCATGGTAAGGTATTAGCCAAAGTTTCATAAACTGGGAGGCTTTGCTCACTAACACCCACAATTGATTCACATTTATCATTTTTTATATTTTCTAAAACGTCCACAGTTTCCACAAAAGCACACAACTGGACATGTGATTGCTGGACGAAGAAATAATCTGAATTTTTTCCCTTCAATGAGCAGCTTATTTTAAGTATTTAATTTTTCTTCTTCTCTTATACTTAGAAGAGACATAAAAGGCTTTTAATTTAGAGCAAAAAAGTAACATTTATGAAATTAAAACAGTTTTATTTAAAAGAAAAAAAAATTAGTTAATAATTTTTTTCTTCTTATCAACGCATAAAAAAATATATGCCTTGAAAAAATTAAATTTCTTTTTTTCCCTCACTTTGCGAGTCGTCATCACATAAAAAAATAAATAAATAAAATAAAAAAACATAAAATCTACAGCAATAACTTAAATCAGGTGTTTCAAAAAGGGGTTAATTAATTGTAAGTTTTGAGATTCTCTTTTGTGATAAATACTGTTTTTAAATAATCGAGATTTTAAAAAAATATGTGAAAATTAGTAACCATAACTGACGAAAAATTGATTGAAAAAAAAAAAAAAAAAAACCACAGAATTATCGTGTCGAATAATTAGTACTGAGCTGCACAATTCAAATTTCTGTTATCATATCCCTTATTATATTCAAATTTCCTTATTAAGATGTAATCATTTTCCGAATGGAAGTCAGTTATTATACCTTATATTACAGTATAATTGGTCTTTATTTAAATAAAAATTAAATAGGAAAATTTTCGATTCCTGGACTTTAACACCAATATTATGCAGACGAATATATACTCGATTAACATTTCACAATGTGCATTATTTTAAGTATAACATTTTAGCAATTCCGTCAATAAATAATGAGCAATAAAATTTTATTGGAAAAGCTACTATAAATAAGGTAGGCAAATACATTTTTTTCAAATAACAAGAATTTTAAAGAAAAAACATTTATTCAATTTATTATATAAAATACAGAATATTTCATAATTACTCTCTAAATACATATTTCTAGAAATTGATATTTTTATACTAAATTTGCTAAAAAGTGCTCTGGAATAAAAAACTATTTTATGTAAACATGAATTAAAACTTCTTAATATCTCCTCATATTGAACCAAGCCAATTTTTTATTCAAAATCATTTTGAATATTAGTGAAAATTAAGTTCTCCAGTTGAGTTTGTCTTCTAAAAGCAGCAAAGAAGTGACTACATTTCTAAAGTAGTTTGTAGTCCTACACTTAAAAAAAGTAGTTGTAGTTAACTACAATTGTAATAAAGTAGTTGTAGTTAACTACAAAGAAAATTTATTTTTTCCGACCACTACATAAAATAGCATATTTTTTATGTAATTGTGATTTTGGTAAGATTCACCACTATTCTAAATTTAAATCATTTATTTTTCTGCACAAAAAGCTGTATCTAATTAAAACTTTAAACTATAATTGTATTATAGTATAAAGCATAGGAGGTAGCATTGTACCTGTTGAACGATCGATCCAATATCACCACAAACAGCAACAGATGACTGCACACTATTGTGAAGTTCCTCCATGTGGACATCTACCTGAATGTTCATAAGGACAATGTTCATAAGGATGATATATCATTCATTTAAAGAGAGAAAAAAATTGTTTTCCACAAAGCCTGAATTAAATACTTTTTTTACCTGCAATATTTTAACATCCTTATTGAATCGGGGTGGTCTTCCAAAATGAAGAATCCAGTTTAGCCTTGCTCCCAAAAGCAAAATTACTTCAGCTTCAGACAAGGCTTTGCAATTATATAAAGATTATGCATTGTGAACAATTAAAAAGATAAAAATGATATTAACCATTATACTAACAATATAATACTTTGATTAATAACAATATAATATTTTGAGACAATAATAACATTCTCATAAGTTTATCGTAATATGTGCCATATTATCACATTTTCCAGGCTAACTAAAATTAATATTATACCACTTAAGGCAGGAAAGACTTCTTTTTATAAGGTTGTGCATTTGTATAAGATCGTGCATTTATAAGTTCTATTTATAGATTAGATTTTATATATAATTTTTTATGTAAAATTCCTGCCTGGAAGAAAGAAATGGCCAACAACTTGGCATAAGAACTTCCTCAGTCATTTAAAATAAATTCAATATGATACCCCTATGAATTATACATTAATTAGCAAATAAACGATATACTTACGTGAAGTCAATCATGTAAGTGAACAGTTTTTAAATAAACTAAGAAATTCAAATAACATCTTTCTTCTTCAAATGTTTTTTGAATGTTCAAAAATTTACATAATTTAAGCAAAGTTCTCTTTGCAGAGTCTTATAGGAGTTCAAGAAAATATTTCATAGTTTTTTTCAATTCTTAATTGGTCATCATCTATTATTATTGTTATTATTTTATCAGACATGTTATTTATTAGTTCAAAAATAATAATGTATACTTTCAAGTATGGAAAAACTTATAATATCCTAAATAAATTAAGAAATAAGTTCAAAAATATTTGAAAAATAATTAATTCCAACATGTAAAACTATACAAAGTGCTTAGTTGCCATTATAATGCAAATTAGTCAAGGTTTGAGAATACCAATGTTTTTTGAATTCTTAATTGATTGTTATTTATTAGCTATTATTTGATCAAACATGTTATTTATTAGTTCAAAAATAATAAAGTATACTTCCAAGTATTATGTAAAAACTTATTACAATATCTGAAATAAATTATAAAAGATAAGTTTAAAAATATTTGAAAAATAATTAATTCCAACATGGAATATTATACAAATTGTTTACTAGCCATTATTATGCAAATTGGTCAATGTTTAAGAGTAGTAAAAAAAAAAAGTATTTTTATAATCACTCCTAATCACAATGAAATGTCTAAACATCATTAAAATATTGATTTCTAAATGCAATAAAATGGAAGGATAATTGCAATGAGTAATATACATTAGTTGTTGCAATTGTAATTCAAAAACTTCATATGTTCAGCTCAAAATATTCTATAATGAAATAAAGTAATAAATATAGCACATAAATTGAATTATTTTCAACTTTGGCTGTTAAAAATATGTATTATTTAATTTAATAAAAATTACTAAAATTAAAATGAGTGCACTTTTTTAATTATTGTAATTAAAAGTTGAAAAAGGAAAGGAAATTAAAAGCTGTATTTTAATAATCAAATTTACAACACAAAATGTTAGTATTTTTTCATAGAAGGTCAAAAATAAAATCATGAAAAAAAATATACCTTCATTTAAATAATGCTCAGAAATAAACAATTAATAAAATTAGTTTCTAGATTTTAAATAGATTAAAGTTATTGGCTTAAAAGTTGTACTATCTCTATTATATATGGAACTAAAATTATTCATTTAAATACCTTAAATAACAATTCAACTAACTAAAAATGCAAATTTTATTATTTCCTTTACAAAAATTCAGATACCTTATTACCTATTTTTATTTTTAAAAAATTGTTTTAAACAAAATGTTTTAAAATATGTATGATTTTTAAAACCAGATGCAATGTCCAAAGATAAATTATTTTGCATAGAAGAAGAAGAGAAAGTTAATTTTAATGCATCCTTAAAAATTATTATGTCAAGGAAAAAAATAGGAATTTTTAAAAAAGAAAGAACATGCTGGCTATAATTATAAAACAAAACCTTTACATTCTAATAGAGAAATCATGAAAAATGTACTTCCTGTGGTTTTAGTTTCTTCTTCAGTTTCGCGGTTGGTTTTAAAATAACATTAAAAAGAATATACATTATTTTAACTTTTCATGTCACAAATTAAATTAAGCTCATTGTAAATTGCAGCAAACAAAATTTTTTTACGGACGCCTTTTAGTGTTATTCAAATGAACTACAAGTTCTACAGATGAATAAACAGATACGAATTAAAACTTAACAACCATTCATTAATTGTAAAGCAATCTAAATTTAGTGATATTTACAAAACCTAACTAATTCGAACCTTAAATAACCAACGTAAAACATTTCAAGAAGGTTGCCATCATAAAACTAAAGTGAAACAAGAAAAATAAAATGAAAGCAGCAGCAGCAGTCACGTGACACCAACTATAACAACATATTACAATCTCTAACACTCATAAATTTATAAGAGATAATTTGTAATATTTAAAAAAAAAATTTTAATATTTCAATAATTAATACATTAAAATTATGTAAGAAAATTAAATTATGTAACTAAATTAATAATATGTATTTCTTTTTATATATTTGAAATTTCTTCATCACATTAAGAAAATCTAGTGAGATCTTTATTACATTCCAGGGGTCTATTACGCATTTCAGACTTTCTAGTAAATTTGAAATTGAAAAAAAATCTATTTTATGATTTGGGACACAGTTTATTGTTGAAAAGACCCAGTTTTTTAAATTAGAATGGCTCCTTGTGACTCAATACTCAATAATAAATAGAACTCAAAGATAAACCTGAAAAAAATTTCTGATAAACATTGTCCAAAAACTTCAATAGTGACAAAAAGGAAGGGAAACAATAGAAATTAATCTGTATATTTCAAAAAAATGAATAATAGGAATACAAAAGTAATAATTTGAAAAATTAAAGAATTGGAATACTTTTTTGTTGTTGCTATATTAAGAACATGAATTTCTGGCTTCAGCAAATTGAGGCAATAATAATAAATCTATGCCATCAGTTCCAAAAGACATTCTATGGAACTCTAGGGTTCTATTGAAGGGTTTTGAGAACTATGATTTTTTAAGAGAATTAGTTTTGTTTTTTGAAACTTGTATATTCAATCAATCTATTTATTTATTATTTAGATTATATGTTTAAAAGAAAATTTTTAAAAGAAAAAAAAATTTGATAATATAATGAATAAATTAAGAAAATGATATGATTTTACACAAAATTAACATCTGTGTTTTACATCAAACTTTTAAATTAAACCTAAAATAAATAAATTTAACAATAGAGATTTATGTTTCCTTGATAATCATTGTCAATGTTTTTAAAAATTTTATTTATTTATTTTGCACTTTCATTTTAACAAAAACCCACATTTCATATAGTTTCATTCATTTTAAATTTACTTAAACCCAAAAAACAATTTTAGAACAAGACATTCCAGGTTAGCAAGTTTAACTGCCTGGTATAAAATTAAGTTTAAAAACTATAATTTATAAAATAAGAAAAACAATTTTTTAAAATTCTTTTTATTAAATGTTTCGAAAATTATTAGTAGTCTCACTTTGGTTAATATATTCAAATTCGCTAATGAACTTTATTTATAAAACTAAGGTTATGCTTAAATAAAGAGTCAATCAATTAGGGTTCCATAGATGGAAAAGAATGGGAAACTATTGCTCTATGCAATACCCTAAAAATAAAAGGGAAACTAATAAAATAATTCTACAAATAAGTATTGATAAAAAGCAGTTTTGGACAGAAAAGAAAAACTTTTTAAACTAGTAATGATTGAAAAGGGTGATTACAGGAAATCCACGTTAGAATTGAAAAGGACAATTACAGGTACCCAGCCAGAAAAAAAAGTGAAACTATGCATTTACTTTGATCTAGCAGGAGACATGCAGAGGGGGCTGCTGTCTGGAACAACCCCCTTTCCCATAGGTGATGGTAAGAATGGAAGTCTATGATTCTCAACAAGCTCTTGAATTTGACTTTCAGCTCTACTATAAGATGCACCTGAAAAGGAATATATGGTTATAAACGGATTATATAGCTATTTTTCATCAGAAACTTTTTATTTTTTTTATTTGTAAGATTTAAGTTATAAGCAAAAACATAACAGAATAAGAATTAAAAAAAATAAACATAACAGAATGAGAATCATATTAGAAAACGTCAAAAACATATAACAGAATGAGAATCGAAACATGGAAAAGTTTCACTAAAAGGTGGTTACAATTACTGTTATTGACATACTGTTACTGAATTACTGTTATGGACATTCTAAGACTGGTTATTTTCCAGGTGATAGAGGAATTTTCCAGGATTTTTGTAAAAATTTGACTTTCCCTGTTCTCTTTGACATGTGGGAGGTCAAGGTTATGGACTAATAACTCAGTTATATGATTTTGAAGAGGGTGGTATAAATTAAAACTGACACAGAAGACATATTTACCTTTCCCTATAACAACAAGGGGTCGTTTCGTTGATTTCAGTATATTGGCCATGTCTCGTATATTGGAGGGAGATGCCAAAGAAATAGGTGGATCAGGACAAGGTAGAGGATACTCTATTTCATCAGAAACAGTTTCTTGAGATATGATATCACCAGTTATATCAATATAGCAAGCACCTGGCCGACCATAGATACTTTCTCTTACAGCCTGAAAGATATTGGATGCGATAAAATTTTTTATATAAATATATGACTAAGAAGTAACTATTTATTTCTTTTAAAGATAATCTTTGGAAAAAATATTTTTCACGCTCTTTAATCTTGAGACAGGGAAATGTGTTACAAATTGCAACAAATTTTGAGTTTAATAATGTACTAATTTAATCTCAAACTTTTCAAACAGCATACTTTAGAGTTATGACTTATCCTTGTAACGTTTCAAATAGGTGTTATTTTTCTTTAAAATTCATTTATTAATAACAAACCATTTGATTTTGCAAAAATTAATTTAATATTATATATATGTTTTATAGAAATCTAGGTAAATAAGGATTGGGTAGATAATAATAATTTTTAATTTAAATATATTTATAATTTAGAAAAAAAACTGAATTGAAAAAAAAAATTTTTTTTTGAATATTACAAAAAAATGATAAAAAAATGCTATAACTTTCTATTAACACACATAACAAAAATCAGATCAGAAAAAATATGAATTTCATACAACAAATAAAAATATTACAAAGATTTTAACTTCATCATAGTAAAAACAAATTAGAATTCTGATTTTTATAATAAACTTATCCTCTTATTGTAAAAATTAACAAATGATTAGTGTTAAAGGTTTTCATTTTTTCATTTTGTGAACAACCAACACTACAGAAAAAAATCAGAAACAAGCGTGAAACAAAACAATTTTCCTAATATTCATAATTGTATATTTAATAAAAAAAATAATAAAATGCACAGAGTGCATTTTGGAAGGAAAAAGTGATGATTGGGCTGTTATTGGCAGAAAAGTTTTTAATTGCCACTTCTATAGCTACCAACATGAATAGGAAAATATCCAGTAGTTTCTACGAAATAATATAAATTTCATGATAATTGTCGCATTACTTAAATATTTCACACATAGGGATTTTTAGTCATCAAAATAGAAAAACTGCAATATTTTCCAATTATGATTGACATTAAATGAACTTGAAATTTTTTTCGTTATGTATACTAACAATTTTAAATAGTAATATGCTTTTAATTCATCAAAGATAGTTAAAAGACTTTTGATTAATTTAACATTTTAGAGCAAAAAATGTTTTTAACTGATTTTTATAAATGAGGCTTGCTTCATAATATATAAGTAATACGTATTTAAATATTCAAGCAAAGAAATAATCTGTGCAAAAATGCTATTTCAATTGGGATTTTTTAAGGAAACTTACTCAATTTAAGGGATTTTCTAACAGTGCAAAAAAAAAAAAAAAAAAAAAAGAAAGAAAAAAAAAAAACCAAGAGAATTTTCATTAAATCAGTAGACCAGGAAATATTGGCAAAATCCAGTACTACACTGGAAAATCTAGTAGAGTTGGTAGCTATGCTCTTCTCATCCTTAGTTACTCTGTTGTTGTTGGCAACCATTAACTTTGCCAGGTAACATTTGTAAAAAGTTAATTTATTGTCCTTTCAAGTGAATCAGTTAATAATAACAATAAAATATGGGTATAACAATAGACAATAAAATATGAGTATTCAGATAAACATACTTTTTCAACATGAAATGGAATGAGAGATACATCTGCAGGTCGACAAGAATATTTAGTGTATAATCGGCACGCCTCCACCTAAAAATGAAGAATAAAATTAGTTTAGATAAATTTTAATTGTTAATCTCTACAAAACTAAATGCATACACTTTTATGGTTTATTCATGTTTAGATTAAGTTTATGAAACTGCTTAAAACACCAGCTTCTCTTTTTTATGCATGAATGCACTCACTCCAAAAAATTCTTTTATTGGAAGAAAAAAAAAGTATTGAGCGTTTCTCAATCAAACTCTAAAACCATTTCCCAATAAAAATATAAAGTAATTGTTTTACTTCACTTTGAGAAAAAAATGCATTTGTTAAAAATGGAATTTAATTTCTGCATATTTAAATAACATATAATAACATATTGTTTTTAAAAATTATACGGTTCATACAAAAAAAAAGGACTTTTCAAGGGAAAATATTATTAGTTCAAGGCGATTTTTGCGAATTTTTTCTTAGCAAGGTTTAAATATTTGCTTATCACAATTTTTTATATTCACATCATTTTTAAGTATACAGATTATTATTTTATTTTACAACCATTGTTGAATTCTGATTTTGAGTTTATGACAACCAGTGTTCAACTCCTTAACCTTGTAACTTTGAACTCAATACAGAAAAAAGGGAACTCCTGGATCAAGTATTGGATCAGTATATCGAGTATTTGTGCAGGACTTTTTGGTGGAGCTAACCCACATTTGCGTGACATGGAGAGGAAAACCACTGCAACCTCCCATGGTTAGCCTGCCGGCAAAGGGACTCAAACCCATGAATGTATAAAACAAATAAAACATTAGTCTCTATAATTAACATTAAAATCATGGAAACAGAGGAACAAAAAAATTAGTATCACAAAAACATTTTTTAATATTTAAAAATAAATAGAATGAGACCAAAAATATCTATTTTAAATTTTTAAAAAAAGGTAAAAGTTTTAACTTTTGAGGAAGTAAAAGTGAAATAGTTACAACAGTGAAAGATACAGGAAAACAATATTCAAATAAAGAGAAAGTATAAATAAGTTTAATAATTTTTTTTTCTTCTTCCCAAATGTTCATTGAAATTGGCTATTTGACTTTCTTTATTCTATAACCTAAATCTGATCTCTCAATAGTGACCTAAACTTTTAAATAGTCACTTTTTATTTAAATTTGAAAAGTAATGAAATTCTAAAATATATTAATTTATTAAGTGTTTTTAAGAAAGTCAAAAAGTTCATGAACATTGAAATTTTACATTAGATCTTTTGGTTATTTTTTCACTCTTAAGTATTTTCCCCCACCTTATTGACAAAAATGCATTTAAATCAACAGAAGCAAATGGCTGAAATGTTGATTTGAGCATTTAGGCATAATTTACAGAGCTTTTCCAACTCTGCAATTTATGCTAAAATGTGTAGGAGCTTAATTGGTATTTTACAGAATTTTGGATTGAATATTTTCATGCCTGGCTGGTCATACAAGGATAAAAATACATGTTTGATCTGATTAGAATTTTTACCTGTCCTAGGCAAGTTGGGCAATATAAATTCCAAGAAATACATTTTTAGAATCCTTGCACATAATAGTGACGAAAAACTATGCCAATTAACAGTCACAAATTAATATTTATGACACTAAAAAAATGGAGTACAGAAAAATGAAATCATTTATACTTCAGACCAAAAAAAAAGAAAGAAAAAATTGGAGTACAGAAAAAAGAAATCAATCATACTTGAGACAAAAAAAAAAAAAAAAAAAAAAAAAAAAAAAAAAAAAAAAAAAGCAAAGAAAAAAAAAAGAAGAATAAAAAAGGAGGTACTAAAATCATCAAAATTCAATTTATTTGTCTATTGGGACTGGAATGTCTTTGCCTTTTGTTACAAACTGCATATAGAATTTATCTTCAAACAAGCTGATTTTACATTATTCTAATTTCCTCTTTGCTCTTACAGATTTAAAAAATGATTGGACAGATTTTCAAAACATTTTTATTCTTCCTTCCTCAAATATTAAATTGAAACCCAAAAATTATTGTTATTTTTTTTTCTTTTCATTTTAAACCCTTCAAAAAATATACATTAAGGTAATTAATCACAGAACAGTCTGTAAATGTACTCTATCGCGACAGTTAAAAAGCCAGTTAAACTTACATCACCTTAAGAGTCAGTTGAACTGATGTAACTTAAAAAGTCAATTAAACTAAAAAGTGACTTAACTTGACATTTTGGCAAAAGATAGTTTTAGGATGCACATTGGGCTTATTGGAATTCATTACTGAACACTCTATCAATTCATTTTACCATGCCACATAAAAAAAATTGTTAAACTGTTGTCCCTTAACTGTCACTTAAAGGAGTCAGATGAACAAAAATGTCACATAACAATCACTTAACAAAGCCAGTTCAAATAAAATATATAACAGACAATTAAATTGCTAGTTAAACTAAAATGTCACGAAATTTAAATGACAGTTTATTTTAAATTGCTTTATGGGGTTTTTATTTTATAGGGCTACAAAGCTCTTCTTTTGCTCTCTATGCCCACTTTAATAAAAAGATACTGATTAAGACAATTAATGTGCTAGAAGCTGAGATGGCTCAGGAGATACAGCATTTGGTTATGGGTTAGTTCTTCAAATTTCTCCCAGTACTTGATTTTCACCAAAATTGAGTAGGCTGATTAACAACGGCTATAAAATAAAATAAATTTTCTAGACCTGAGGAAACTCTTGGAAACCACCAAGTCCTTCATGATCTCGATCTGTAGAGCCTCCTAGCACAATCATAGGCCTAAAAATAAAAAAGAGATATTGATAAGTAATCGGTAGACCTTTACATTTGAGTATTTAAGGAACTAAAAAACAAAGGTTAAAGTGGAACATATCTATTCACTTGCTTGAATAGGTTGATTAAAATATAGAATTCGCCCAATTTTTAACACAAAAATGAAAAATCTATTCTACATAGGGGAGTCCAATTTGTTTTTCAGAAGAGGGTGGCAAAAACAAATATTTGTGTGGGTGTGCGATTAAACAATTCTTAAGAGGACATACTAAGGAATAAAATTTTCACAAAAAATTTTCTTTCTCCATTACTAATTTAAAATTTAAAAGAAAGAAAAAGTAAGCTCAGGCAAACCGATAGTTTGTCATGAAGTTTCAATTGCTGAATAAAATACTTCAACATATTAAAATGCAAACAAATTATTAGAAGAGAATTTCTCTGTTGTGTAATCCTAAGTTATTTATTTTCATTTGTATATTTTTAAATTTTCTTTTCAGTGCTTAAAACTTCATGGTTTATTCTAAGTTTGCCTGAACTCACTTTTCTACACTTTAAATTAAAAACACAGGAGAAAGAGAATTTGTGAAGAAAATTTTTTCCCACAGTATGGCCTCATCTTAAGGAACTTGATTGATTAGATTGATTGATTAGAATTAAATTATTTCTTTATTAATTAAAATCAAAGTATAATTTAATCAATAAAATAGGCTTCCTTTTTTTTTTAATTTTAAAAATGAACTTTTGAATTATATATGCTTTGAATAGAATTTTTTTTATAAGAGTAAAGAAAATTTTCTTTAAAAAAAAATAATAATAAGCAAAAAGTTTTAAATCTTTTAACATTATTAATTAGTACTTTATTTATTACATTCAGTAACATCTTAATTAGTAGGGAGTAATTTCAACATATCAGCACTCTGGAATTTAATTGTGTTTTTAATTAATTGAAATCAGTTTAAAAAACTGACTTAATATTTTAATTTATCATGCTAGTTATATAGTTTCTTCAAACCATTTTTAGTAGTAGAGAAGAAGGTACGTTGACCATAGAAAATCCACATTTGGAACCCTTGTTGCAGGCTGTGCACTTCCATTCTAGTATATATTCTATTATGATATTTACCTTTCTTTTTTTATTATTAAAAAGTTTCAATTATTATCTATAATTATTAAATTTCTTTCAACTTTTTATTGATTAACAAGTAAGGAACGATAAACATTTATAAACAAAGAGGTTTCCAGAGTGTTTAGCCAAATCTTTCAACAAAAAATAAGTACTTTTTAAGCACTAAAAAAATATTTTTAAGCCCGATATACACGAACAAAATAATTTTCAAAGACTTTACATTAATCATGATAAAACAACCAGTTTCTGACAAAGAACTCTTTTCTTAATTATATTAGCCACTATGAAAAGATTGAGAGATTTTTTGGCTCAATATCAGAGGGTAGAAAATGAAGCCTGAAATTGAGAATATCTTTCAAAATGCAGCAGAGTTGCACTTGAGAGTGCAAGAATCACACCAAACTCAACTCAGTAGACGCACACGCAGACTCGCAAGTATTGCATCAAACATATAAAATGCTAAGCACCGACAGTACGCCGAAATGCATTGTGTGTGAATGAATCGTGAAAATGATGAATAGAACAATGTGAAAACCACGCTTTTGCACAATATGTGGCAAGAATGTCATTTTTGAAAACAGAAATTTAAGCACTTCTTAAAAACACCCAATAACAAAAAGCACTTTCAAGAGCTTCTAAAAAACAAAAAGCTAAAATAAGCACCTTACAGCACTTTTTAAAAATGCTATGCAGCATGGGTTTCATTACATTTGGAGTCATTGAAGTAACACATATGCATATTTTTGGCAATTTTGGATACTTTATACCTGCCCTGTCCCAATTAACAAACCCCTTACATGATTAAGTAAGAGATATGGAATACTCCTTCTTTTTGTTTTAATTTTGACTATTAATATAATAAACTAATGCAATTTTGCGTGAAAAATTACTTTTCATTCATTTAAAAAAAAATTCCCAATAGAATATTTTTCCGGAATCTTCTGTGTTCTAAGATTTTGACTTTCAATATCTCTGAAACTTTCAATATCTCTTCCTTTCTCTGAATTTAATTAAAATTTTTTTATTCAATTTAGAAAAGTTTATTATTTTTCAAAAAAAAAAAAAATTTAAGGTTTTGCATGAACACTGCTAATACCTCACCTCTCTCTTAGCCAGCAAAAATAAGCAAATCAAGAAACCTTTTTTGTGCTTATGTAATATTTGAACAATCAATTTTAAGAAATTCAAGTACATCTTTAAAATTGCTATTGGTGTTTTCTCTAAGAAATGTGTTTTATGAGTATTTTGTTGCTCTCAATTAATTCCTATCCATTCAAATTTGATGTTTATATTCAACTTTTATAGGAAAAAAAGAAGAGACTTAGTCAGAAATAGTTTGTCTAAACCTAGAACTCCCCATGCCATTAGCCTGGACCCGTGGTAGTGACTATGGTAATGAGGTATAACTACTTCAAGTAGGGTGTGGGGTCATTGTTTAGGACAGGTTTTGGTTCAGGTCGGCGAGAGAAGGGGAATCTTTTCTTCGGTCAATTGTGTTAGCCTTACAGGATAAGCCACCCTTTCTGAAATGCGCTATTCTTGTTTCCATAGCAACAGATGACCTCACACTTTGTGGTGGGGGGAGTTCTTATCGTAGACAAACTATATATTCCTAAAGGTTTGGATTTACTATCATAGAAATAAAAACAGCATGTATCTATCCTGCATGCATCCATGATACTAAAATTATCACAAAGCAAAAATAAATAAATAAAAGCTTTGTCCCAAATAAAAAAAATTTCCATCTCCGTAGGATAAAAAAGAAAATTTTTATTAAACTGAGAGGACTTGGCTAAATGAAGTAGAGCGATGTGCAGTTTATTTAGAGAGAAGATAATATTGCTGAAGTAATGAAAAGAACATTTCTAAATAAAAAACATCATACCACCCATTCACTTGAGCATTTGCCATACCACCTAATGCATGAATTAATCCTGGTCCAGGAACAACCACACATAGTCCAGGTCTTCAATACATGGAATATAAAATATATCATTTATGCACACAAACAGAATAAAACTCTTCACTCATCATGTAGTATAATAGTATCACTAAATAAAATCTTTCACAGGACAAAATTAATTTAAAATATCTGAACTCTGGACTCTACTCTGAGAATCATAGTATTTTAATGTGAGTCTGGCATTTTAGAATCACTTTAAAAGAATTAAAGGGAAACATTTAAGGAAAAGATAACAAAAGATCACAACTAAAAAAGAATTGCAATTAAGATGTTTAACACTGCAGCAATGGAGTTACACATTGAAAATTTATTTCTTACAGCAACGATGATAGGAGTTAAACCTGTGGTGATGGGTTCGCCGCTCATCGTAAAATCAAGTGTATTTCATTTTATTATCTGTTTGTCTTTAATCAATTGTGTTCTTACTTATTTTGGAAGTGAACTGAATTAAGAGTTCTGACGTCATCATATTCTTAGAATTGTATAAATACCAGCACACATATGGCAGCCTGCCCATTATCTCTCCCATCACCTGCTGTGGTGATGTTTCTTGTAATTCAACCCAACTTGTATATATTGTAAATATGTTCAATAAATATTAGTATTAAAAAGGAGCTATCTTCGCTTACTTCAAACTATTCAAGAAATAGTATCGATAAAAAATATTATAAATAATGATTTAAAAAAAGTATATCTGAGATTTAAATAATTTTGGAACTTAAACTTCCAAGATTATATACTTTTAAAATAATACATTTTCTAATATTTCCTTTAAAAAAATTCTCTTAGCCTTTTTTTTAGGTACTCTTAGGACCCACTACAGCTTAAAACCCATGACAAACGCATGACATTTGGTATTTTTCACTGAAAATCTTAACTTTTCATGATAAAATTTGTCTACTGCCAAAATCTATGGCTTTCTTTAATTTTTCTAAACTCTCAAGGTGAGCAGATAAAGTAAAAAATAAAAATAAATATACCTGGGAGTTATATTATATTTTAGATTGGGTTTTATAATAGAAGGTTAAATTCAATGATTTGAAAATTAAATATTTAAACCTCAGTTATGTGATAATAATAAAAAAAACACATTAACTGTAGACAGAAAATATAACATTAATTTTGAGAAATAATAAATATGATTATAACAATATGTGTGCACGTGGCAAGGTAAACCCCCAATAATGTATAAGAGATGAAAATAAGATATTAATAAATTCAATTTAACAAAATTACATATTAAATGGACAAAATAGAGGTAGTAAAAGAGCTGATTAAATGAGCTGAATAACCCAATCGTCCATTGGGTAAAAAGAAAAAGATAATAAAATTTAATAAGTACAAAGAGCTAATAATAGAGACTAAAAGCGAAAAGTAAAATCAATTAAAAAACAAAATTTAGGGAGAGTAGAAACCTTCTGATAAGAACATTACTACAAAATACTATTCTTTTTAATATGTTGATAATAAGTACTTCTAAATTTGAAATATGTAATCAGAAACTTAAATTAATACCATAAATAGTAAACCTACAGGAAAGACCACCTCTATTTAGCGATCACTTCTATTTATGACCATTTTTGGGAGAAGCGTACCCCATAATTTTTGTGTTAAAAAACTTTAGGAAAGACCATTCAAACCTCTCCTAGACACTGGGCAAACATCTGCACCAAATGCAGAAAAAAGTTAAATAAGGAAATATGAAAATATATCAAAACGAAAAAGTTTTTTTTATTTTTTATTTCCAATGAGCTGCACAATCAGTGATCCCTATGAGCAGACCTAGTGCGTTATCAAGAAGTGGTATCTACTCTTTCAGTGGCCACCACAATGGGTGAGATACCGTTGGCCATGTTAATTTGGACGTCTAGTTTCTGCCACATTAGATGGCAGCACCGAGACTCTATTTGGATGCTAAAGTGCACTAGGAATTTAATTTTGCCGGAAATGCCAAGAGCCAATAAGGCACTCCAGGGATCTTTTACATGCCGCATAACCATACGGCATGGCCGCTGAGGATTTTCTGCATCCCGAAAATCCGGTGTCTGGGCCGGGGATCGAACCCGAAGACTTGGGCTCAGAAGGCCGACGACAAACCAACTGCGCCACCCAGCCACTAAAACGAAAAAGTTAACAAAACAGATAAGTAGATTAATATGTATTCAAAATATTTGTGTG
The DNA here is from genome assembly GCA_949128135.1 of Parasteatoda lunata. NCBI lineage: Eukaryota > Metazoa > Arthropoda > Arachnida > Araneae > Theridiidae > Parasteatoda > Parasteatoda lunata. Next base: position 10,193,671 of record OX421974.1, on the reverse strand, counting down.
AGGTCCTTATTCAGAAAACTCATTTTGACAATACAACCTCATATTGCAGCCAGAGTGCACTAAAGACGATGCTATCAATGATTTATTTCTAGAGTTGAACGTTAAATGGGGAAAAAAAGTTATTTTAGAAAAAACAAGCATCTCAAACAAATGAACCTCTTCTCATCTTTGAAAGCTAACTAATTTTTATGATATAAAATCAAATGCAAAGTTTAACAAAAAAAAACATACTTGTTTATTTATTTAAAATAGCTTTTTCATAATTGGTAGATTTGCTTTTGCACATAATTATATCATTTGGGATAATTTTTATAGCCGATAAATTTTATTTGTAAATACGTCTTTTCACAACGCCAACAGAAGTGGCATTTCCATATAAACAAAATGACACAGACTAAAATTAAATTCATTTGCAAAAAATTATGCCCTTCTTTAACAATTTTGAAGTCAATAGAGGTAACCTCTAAAAATGACCAACCTCCATCAAACACCATTTTACAGTGGATAGGAGAGTAGTCGCTCCAAAGAGGTTTCACAATACATATGTAAACCACACATTTTTTTAAGTATTTTTTATTCAAAGACAGTTATATTCTTTTTTTAAATATTTTAATAAAAATAATTACGGAAAGTATTCATAAATAGTTTTTTTTTCTTCTTTTCTGTAAATGATATACACTACAACTTAAAATATAAACACTAAATTATGCTACAGTCAGCACTTGATATAATAAAGAAACCTGCAGTTGTGAAATTTTGAAACATATATTTTAATCACTATTTCAATTTTCATCTCTTTTTTAACATAAACATCACTGAAAGACAATTATTATTTTGATGTAAAAATTTTTTTGGGTCTAGCTTCAATAATAATAATGTAGAACTTAGCCCAAACTTAGGTTTATGTTAGCCAGATTACAATGGATAAAAATTTAATAAAATTTTATAAAAATTATTAATAATTACATTTTAAAAGAATTAATGCAAAGTTTTCATTACAAGAATAATGCAAAGTTTTCATTACAAGAAAAAAAAATATCTTATGATTTTTAAAAATTTACCTCTTTGTTAAATACCCTACAGCACCAGCAGCATATGATGCCTATAACAAATTTAAAAATAAGTCAGAATTCATCAAAATTAGTATTTTACTATATTTAGAGCAATCTTTCATTACGCATCACATTACCAAAAAAATATATAAATGACAATAAAATCATCTGAAGGAGAATTTTACGATAAGATCAACCAAAACAGGTTTTCATTAATCAAGGTTGCCACTCAAATCTGGAAAAAAAATTCCCAGTACATATTTACACAATATATTAAGAGGAAATACATAATCACTGTGCACTTGTGTGAGATGTATTGGGCTAACTATACTAGTTATAATTGCTGAAAAAACTTTGAGAGGAAAAGGAACAGCTTAACATACATAAATAATGCTACAGTAAATAAAATAGTTTAGTATAGCTGAAATATCATCTTTAAATATCCCATAGATTATGCACTGAGTAGTGACTCTCTTTTAAAAGACGAAAATAAGAAATACAAATCCCTGTATTTTCCCAGTTCGCAAAGAAAAAATCAAAATTCCTTGCATTTTCCCTGTCATTTTAGATGATTTTTAAATCCCCTGTATTTTCCAGGTTTCCCCCATTCTTCCTGTAGAGTGGCAACCCTGCAAAAGATGAAAGATCTAAAATAAATATTAAGCAAACAAGGTGTCATTTTTAAAGGTGAAAAGTTTTAAGTTTAGAAACACCAACTCTTAACTTAATAAATTTATTTTCTAATAAGTTGCAGGCTGCTGAATGAAGGGCAATATCATTCGAAAGTTTAAACCACAGATTAAGTGAATCTCAAAATAACTCAAATTTATATGTATATACAGTGGAGCCCCGATTTCCATCGGACTAGCGTTAAAACACACATTAAGCAGGGGGCACAGTAAAAAAATTTTTAAGCATATTTTACGGAAATTGCACTTACGAGGTGACTTTTTGGAAAAATTTGTATAGTTTGTCTAAAGTAAGAACTCCCCTAGCCAATTGTATGGACCCGTGGCGATGAGTGTGGTAACAAGGTATAACTATTTCAAGTAGGGGTGCAAGGTCATTGTTTCAGACAGGTTTTGGCTTGGGTGAGCGAGAGAAGGGGAATCTTTTACTTCAGTCTATTACGTTAGCCTTAGGGTGAAGAGAAGATACCCTCCCTGAAATGTGCTATTCTTGTTTCCATAGCAGCAGATGGCCTTAGACTTTGTGGCTGGGGGAGTTCTTACCATAGACAAACTATAATCTTTACTTCTTATTTATTATTAGATACAATTTAAACAATATCACTCTCAGTGCTTACTATTGTTTGCAGATAAACATTGTTTCAGTTTTTATGCTTTGAAACTCCTCATCAGTGGTGAATATTTCTGAAATTTTTTACTCATAATCACTGTTTTCATCATTATCGTCGCAAGCAAACACTAAATCAAATATTGAAGGAATTGATAAGTAATAAGGATGTGTGATGCAGTGGACATGCGTGTCATTGACTCCGGAAAACCTTCAGCCACACAATTTTATTCTGAACAGCCAATGTTCCGGTTGGATACAGGTAAGCGTTTTTTATCAAACCCATTTGAAATTCTTTTTAGTTTATACTCTCCAATGCTGTTGAAATCAAAATCAGAGCTTTTAGTACATTTATTGTGTGTTTTAGAAGCATCTTGCAAGTCATTAGAATGAAGAAAAATGATTAAATAATCAATTTATTAATGACACAATCTTTAAATGATTGAATTACACCAAGATTCAAAGTTGAAGTTAGCTGGAAAAAATTCCACTCGCAAATTTTATAATTTAAGCGACAATATTTCTTTTAACATCCTTTCCTATACTTCGTACATCTGATTTTGACAAAAGTGGTAGATCCCTGCTCACAGACAAAAGGACAACAACAGTGGTGCAAGTGGCAAAACATGGTTTTGGAACATCTTTGGAGCAACAAAAAAGCAATTTTGGAGCAGCAAAACAAAGATTTGGAGCATATTTAATTAAAAAAAATTAAAACAAGAATTTAATAATAAGAATTTTTAATTTCGTTCATTAATAACATACCTTATTTTTTACATTTTTTTTAAGATCCCTGCATTAATAAATTAAGTTTCTTTTTGGTATCTTCCAATGCTGTTAAATATTCTGCTAAACTCGACTTAGCCTCAGATAAAAGGATTGGTCCGCTTTCTATAATCGACATGCCTTTATTATTTTACCCATCTTTAATATTTTTTTTAGCTGTGGCTAAGAGATCCTGAGAAGCCTTCAATTTTTTTTTTTTAAATCAATTTCAGCAGCTTTCAATCTGCTTTCCTCAGCTTCAGTGTTTTCACATTCTTTGCAATTTTTTTTTTCTCAACCTCTAATCGAGCAGAATAATTTTTAAATGCTGCAGGAGCCACTTTAATCATATCTTTGTCAACTTTAAAGTTATTAAAAAACCCTATTTTGTTGATATGTGACACAACTGGTCTCAAACCATTAACACTATGGGAATTTAAACTTGTCCTATTGTCAAGTAGCTTTTTGTTCACACTAAAACTATATGGTATGCATTCCCATGTGGTATGCACAAAAGAGCTTTAAAAAGCTTTGTTAAAAGAGGATATTTGATATTCCCAAATTATCTTTCTTCACAAAATAGTTTTCCAAAACAAAACAATTGGTGCATATTCATTTGAGTCAGAAGAATAACCTTCTGGTTTTCCACATAACCTCCTCCATTCATCTAGTAACAAAGATGCCTCTTCAGGTTTTATAATGGATGGGGTTACTGTTGCCAGATATCTTATTGACTTAATAGAAGTGTCTTCCATTCTCATTATAGGATGCAACAATTTAAGATGGCGCAGTAACCTATTTTCAAGAGGCAATTCTTTTAATAACTTTTTTGCACATGCCAAGTAAAAAGACCTGGCCTTTGTGGTATCTAGTCCAACATCTATTAAATTTGAATTTTGCCAAATTTCAGCGTTTTCTACATTTAATGATTTTAAGTCCTTTCCTGACAAACAAAGAAAGCAGAACTCTTTAAAAAACGCCTTAACAATGCTTCAACTAGAGACACCATTTCATCAAACAGCAAGTGAATCAATGGTGTCTCAGTTTCGAAAAGACCTAAAACTTTTTTTAATATAGCCGAAATATTTCTTAAAAAAAGAGCTTTTGGCAAAAGCAATTTAAATAAACTCAATATTGAGTGGCTCATACTTTATTTTAAATTAATAATTACTTTATTTAACTCTGCAAAAGGTAATTCAAAACTCTAATTAATTTAACTATTATTTAAGGTTATCAAAAGTATTTTTCTTAAAATTTAAGTAAATGTTATTTGTAACAATATATTCAACAAAACATTAACACAATTAATATTGATGATAACGAATTTATTAAAATATGTAAAGAATTAATCAAATTAAGAAAACTTTAATACATTTATATTACAAATGTAAATTAGTGAATGGCCCCTAATAAATTTTTATTAAAATTGGTTACCTAGTACAGTATTTCTTTAATGAAATTATTAAAAAAAAATTAAATAATTTTTAAATGCAAATACAATGAATATATTGAAGCTAACAATTTTTTGTCAGAAGTAAATTTTTATATTGTTCCTACACTCATAATATTTAACAAATCTGTGATAATTAAAATTTTTTATATCAATTGTTTTAAATCAAATCATTAAGAGATGAATTAAAGTATTTTTGAATGACAAATCTGAAAAACATAAAATTTTTTGCTGCATTTAAAATATTGAAAGCCCTTCTGTTCATACTTATTTAAAATCTTGCCTCTAAATATAAGTAAGTTATTTTCCTAGATCATGGTACTAATTTATAGATAGAATAGCGCAAGAAGGCCATTAGCTTGCCATGGACGACGACGATGGCACTTCAACAACGATGAAATTAACAAGAGAAATAAAATTTTCTTTTGCTATTAAAATTTGGCAATGTATAGTTGGTCCCCAAAAATTCGAGAAGAAGTTTCGGTTCCTTTTCTGAGGAAGAAAATGAAGCCTGAAATTGAGAATATCTAGCAAAATGAAGCAGAGTTGCACATGAGAGTGCAAGAATCCTTCCCACTGAATCCAGAGCAACCTCCCACATGGCAGTAGCTTGGTTGCTGCAAAATTGTGACTTGGCGATACCCATGGGAAAATATCCTTTTTGGCGCAATTTAAGCCATATACTTCAATTTGGAGCATGTAGGCGCAGGTTTCCACAATTGGCGCAGATCGGCGCAGCACTTGCACCACTGCAACAAGATAGAATAGAAAGACTGTCAGAACAGATAATAAATAAGTCTCTTAAAAAAAAATAAAAAAAACTTGGTAAAGTTTGTTAGAGTTTTGTAGAGAAAAAATTAATTTTCATCTGTAAGAAATATGTATAAAGTAGGATTTTCATAAAAAGTGCAATGTAAAATATGGGAAAATTTAACATTATCAGTATAGGCAAGTCTCACAGACCAGTAGAAAATTATGTGGGAAGCTGGATAACATACTAAACGTATAGCGTAAAACCGAGGTTCCACTATATATATATACATATATAAATTCATACTATTGAGAATTGGAGTAAATAATCATTGACTTTATTATACACTTTACACAGATTGGTCATCTTGCAAAAATATGCAGAATTACTACACATTTCAATTTATGTAAAAATTTCCATAAGATACTTCAAATATATTTTTAGACCATTTTTTTTTTTTTTTTTTTTTAACAAAAAGGCCATTTTCAAGCAGTGCCAGCCAGCTTAACGCATATCCAATTTGACTTTTCAGTTTTTTTATACATGCTGAAGAACTTCTCTTAATTCACTGTATTTCAATTTTATCAGAACTTAAAACTCGAGCACTTTGCCCAAATAAGAATGCCAACGATCTGGATTATTCTGAATTGCTATGAATGAGTGAATGATATAAATTGAGTTTCACTTTTGTAAGATAAAAAACTCATTTAAAGACAAAAAAAAAAAAAAAACTTAATTCTAAGAAATATTAATGTATTACTATTATTAATGGAAACAAAAATTCGCTGAAATTCTTTTGAAAAATTTACATAACTATAGAGATGAATAATTTAAAAAAGACCTGAAATTAAAACAGTGCTTAGTTTTATAATTCTTAAGAACTTCATGAGTATGGGCTATGCTGATTCACTGCAAAATAATGTGGTTGCTAATAATATAAATAATGCAAGTCTACTTACAGCTTGCTCATTTCTCATCCCTATATATTTTATACCAACTTCTTGCAAAGCCGTAGCAACTTCTACTATTGGTATCCCAACAACACCAAATGCATACTTGATACCCTGGAAATAAAGAATTATTCTAATTGAACCAATCAAACGATATAGATAATAAGTAATTGCTTTAAAAAAAATGTATTCTAATTTTAATTCTTATTTTGTTAAGTATAGTGACTTGAAATAAACCTGAAAAAAATTATAAATAAGCATTATATCATAACAAAATAAATAGAACCTGTGAAGTTAACAAAACATTCATGTTGGTCCATATTATTCTAGAATAAAAAATAAAAAAACTCTTGCCAACCTTGTCTGCAAGAGTTTGTATGTTGAGCTCTTGAAAAAAATCCAAGTTTGTTGGGATTATATTGAATGCAAAACTAAATTTAAAATTGCTAAAATCGGCATAAACTAATTCTGACACTAAAACGAATGATAAAAGGATGTATTGCTGGGTAATGAAACTCATGGTTATCTAAGAAGATAAAACACTTTAAATGACAAAATTGGCATTATAAAGTAATATATTGTTATGCTAAAAAGGGCAATTAACGAATTTAAAACTTAACCCCAAGTAAAAAAAAAAGAAATAACTCAAAGAAATGTAGCATCTATATCAATGTAACATACTTAATTTTTAAAAGTTTTATAAGCTTAAAAAAGGACTACATATAAAACAGTTCTTGCTAAATAGAATATAAGATCAAAAATATGCTATGTTTTCTTTTTTTTTTTTTTCCTTCTCTTTTTCTTGTATAGAAATAGATAAGTTAAGTTCAGACAATAAAATTGATCGAATATAATCTACAGAAAAACTTTGGCTTTAAGAGCTAATCCTCTTTAAAATCTCAGCCATTTAGAAACTAAATTAAAGTTGAACTTTTTTTGTGTCCCTTAATAAACTGTATTTCAATAATATTGAAATGGCTATTATCTTACTGAATAAAAAAATACACATTAAAAACATAAATGAATACACAATACATATACGCCTACAAAGATGTAAGTGCAGTGATAGCGTGTTTGGTAGGGCGTTGATACCCGTCAGCCAAAGATTCCCTGTGTAGTAAATAGTGACTGGTGCACATAAAATCTGGCAGGACACAAAGTCCTCCATGTTCCTATAACAAAATCAATACTTCTGAGAGTACTGATTTGGAGATTGATTGTTCAAGTCAAAATTATGATCTGCGGATGAATGAATGTATGAATGGGTCCATTCTATAATGCCGCATTCTTGGCTATATATGGCTCCACTGAAAAACAAGAAACGCTCCCTCTGCCTTAAATTCGCTTGGTATAACCAAGCAGGCTGGCTGGTATTGGCAAGAATCTTTTAAAAAGGTTCGTAAATTACATATAAGGATAAAAATTATAAAAGTTAATTTTTAAAAAATATTTCTTAAAACACATGCATCTAGAGTTGACTCAAGTTCAAAGTTAATTTGTATTAACAGAAGCTCTTGTAGAAAATAAAATAAGAAGTACACGGCTATTATAAAAATAATAAATATTTTTGAGAATAAAAACTTCCCCACTTTCAATCCAAACAACTTATATTTATTTAAACATTAAAAAATAAAGGCTCTAATAATATACTTGGGTTTTCAAAGACTTGGCAATAACTCCGAGGGCAGCCATGGTTTCAATACGAAAAAAGAAGTGAAGAAACTAAACCAATTATCTCCGCAAATATTTATGGAATAATTATACAAAGGCTACGATGGCTACAAAGATAAAAAGTTATTGTGTGTTCGCCTATTAAAGATAAGAGGCTCAGAGAAAGCATGTGATTACTGTAGATGATAAAACGTAACTAACCAGTCGTTAAAATATTATTGTTTACGTTTTACCAAGCCTCTATTTGTGCATTTCAAGGTGGAGGAGACATTAAGCCACAACTTTGTTCACCAGCTGAAAAACATCATTCACACTGCATGCGAAAAAATCGCATATGCGAATTCGGAGATGAGAGCGAGAACCTAATTGGTGAGGGTGTCGAGGTTAACTTGTTCTTTTTGTGATCTACACAATTTGGGGATAAATTATTATAGTCTATTAGAGACAAAATTATGAAAATACAATTTAATACTGATATTACGTAAAGATTCACAAGTATGAAATAAGTCCAATGAAGTAAGAAGGGAGTCCAGCTTTTCTCTCCATTACCGAAGTTGTGATGTCATTTTCGACCAATAGCGTCATCCAGTCACTTTGAAAGTTAATCGCTTAATGACGCATGTCCTTTATGAGCTATAGCGCAAGTGTGTTGAGGATGGATAGTCTTGATTTTTGTTTATAGTCTAATTCTACCAAGTGAGGTAGAAGTTAAAGTATACATCTAACACTACTGACATTTGTTGAACTTACATTCTTTTTCATTATCGAATTGCTGATTTTACACTGAAAACTGTTTTTTTTTAATTGTTTCTGGCGCGTCTGAGAGATTTCGTTAATTTCTAAGAGTAAAGACATGTCACTTTCATATGTTCAATCGCCGAAGGCAAGACCATCTCCTTCGCCAGCTCAAATACAAAAGGTAAATTTTTATTTGCTTGCTTATCATATTTTTTCTGTTTAAGAGACATATGTGTTATGCAATTGGTTACTAGTGATCTTTTTGTTGTTTTATTAATCAATGACGTTTAATCTTGGAAAGGTCTTAGATATTGTTATGAAACAAAATATTTTCTTGTAATGAAGCATTGTTGTGTTCAATAGAAATTTCTTTTTACTATCTCCATCTTCGCCATTTGTATAATATCGTACAAACCGTAATTAGAAAAAAAACAAAAAAAACAAAAAAAAACACCCTTAATTTGTTCATACTTAAGTTGATCTCTGAATTAGTTTTAGGAGATATTTCTGTGTCTTGATCTGTCTCACCAATTACGATCCTCAGGGTGCCAAATAGACTTTGAGTACAGATGACTTAAATTTTTTTTTATTTTTAAAAAATTGTAATTGCATGCTTCAGGGAAAGGAGGAGTTAAAATGATAGTAAATGAAAATTGATTTTACATGAATAAGATGACTGTTGAGAGTTTTTTATTGAGCAGAATGTTTTTGTATTTTTATTTTCAATTATTTAATATTAATAGATTGGAGGGGGGGGGGCGGTTAAATTGCAATTTTACACATTTTCATTTATTATTATATAATATTTTTTGCACCAAAATTTGGGGTTTTGACATTAATTGTCAAAGTTAAAAAGAGTTTAATGTCAAAGTAATTCATTGATTACTTTGAATACAATTGATTATCATCACTTGTAATTTTATATAAATACTTCTTATTTACAATAGATAATAATTATCATTACACCAAAATTTTAGGTTTTTGACTCCTGTCTAAAACATCTATTTGTCATCCTGTCTAATTGTCATCTGTTTCGCCAACTACAATTGCCAAGGTGCAAATAAGATTTTAAACTTGTAAATTTAAAAGAAAAAAAAAACATGTAAATGTTTGCCTAGGGCTACGAATTATACCTTTTGAGTTGGTCCCTTCCTGTGATTTTTTTCTTTACTTTTTCGCAGGCTGCAGCTGGAAATGTGTCAAGGCTTGACAATTATTCTGATATAGTTCACACCACGTAAATCTCCCCTATCATGTGTTATTCCACATTTTTTACCAAAACAATATTCAGTAAGATGTTGATTTGATTTATATAAATCATTGATTCCCAGCCTTTTTTATGTAACTGCAAGCCGAATTTTTGTTTTTTTAACGAGAGTTTATTTAAGAATCTTTAAAAAAAGCTTTTTTAATATTTTTGATATCGTTCACTTTTCTTCTTATTGCTATTTTGAAATTCTTCCCAACTTATGAATTTGATGTAATAACTTTTTATTTAACTTTAATAATATACTAGTTTAAACTTTAATTTTTGATTTTTTAACATTTTTAGATTTTTTCTTGTTAATTAAATCTTAGGTAACTTTTTTTTATGATTTTCAGATACAATCAAACACTTGATATGAATTGACATGAATGGAAAGTTAAATGAATTCTCTCATTTAACGCCCCCAAATTGCCTGCAACTCGAAATGATCCTCTCTTATTTAATGTCTTAAACAATTAACATATGGAAATTGAAATGAAAAATAACGATATGAAAATGAAAAATAACATTTACCGTTAGATTTCGAATGCTTCGCATGAATTTTGTTCAAAATCGTGTTTCGGTGAATTCTGAACTTTTTTGACGCTTTCGAAACGGATAAACCATTTTTTACATCTGCCAAACATTTTTCTTAAGCTTCTTTGGTGTAGCAATTACAATAATTTGTTGTTCCAGGCTTTCTTTTATAAGTCCTTGGCAGGTTTTTCTCTGAAAAAAAATTTGCATAAAGTCACCCCTGGGTGCATTTTTTATTAATTATTAAATAACTAACATTATAATAATTAAAAACAAAAAATTATTCATGATTTGTTATCTCAATTGATAAGACTTATGAAGTATAACCTACTTTCCTAGCCAGGATAACTAGATCTTCTTTAACCGAGCAGACTTTCCAGCCTCCAATTTTTCGACGTTAAAAATTTGAAACTGTTCGTAACTTGAGCTCACAATTTTCCAAGAACGATGATGTTTACATTGCCAGTTCTTGGTAAACCATTAGTTCGTTATGTTGACAACTCAAATCTGTTGATACCAAGCTTTAAAAAAATCAGAGCTCATTCTAGGCAGGGTAAACAGGGCGCAGCACCCTGTTGCCCTTTTAGTCAAAAGAATCCACCCTGTTGCCCTTTTAGTCAAAAGAATTCACCCTGTTGCCCCTAAAGTAAATTAGCGCCCTGATATAATACTCTATACTCTTTTTGCCCTTTCTTTCCTCAACCCTTCTTTGTTTTTTCCCAAAACTCTACTATAGATTTCTTAAACTTTTGTTATTTTCAACTCTTTTTATTTAGTTTGTCATTGCTGTCAATGCATAGATTTATATGGGAAAGAAAAAATAGCCATCACACCCCCTTTGATGCACTTGTCTTTGAAAGTTTGCAGATACTTCCACTATCATTTTAAATCATAATTATTAATAATTTTAATTATTAAATCATAACTACAGACACTTAGAAACATACATTTATTATTTTATTAATATATGCATGCATTTTAAATAAATCACTAAGCTAATTAGCCCATTTACTCAATATATATGTTAATTTATTAATAAAAATTAGTAAATAATATGATTACTTTGCTATTTCTTTTAGTTATTCTTTTACTAATTGACAATGTTTTTTAATAGAACGTATAAAGCCCATAGAAATTATTGCGTTTTTAGAATAATAATGCCATTTTTAAACTTTTGCACCCTGCCCTTTTTTCTGCCTAGAATGAGCTCTGAAAAAAATACCCCTAGATGGCACGACGCAAAAATTGAAAAAATGACAGTTTGCTCAAAGTCACCCCATCTGACGGTATATAATTGGGTGAAAGTGTGATCTTTCTATGCTTCTTGTTAACGCCAAGTTTTGCAGTAGCCACTCGCCAAGTGGAAAATAAAGTGGACACAAAAAATTTTTTCATTTGTTACTCACTTGCCACTTTCTCTTTTTATCATTTGACACCCCATACTCACCACTTCTTAGTTTTTGGAAAAACATCCGCATAATGAGCGTAAAAACATTTATTTTGACTAAATTTTATTAAAGGCATGAACTTTGAAACGTATTTCCATGCATTGTTAGATAACATGGACGCACGCCATGCGTTAATACATTAGTGGTCCTTTTCCAATTTTGTAAATACTTTTTTAATATTTATTGTAATATAAAAAAAAGTATCCTTAAAATTAAAAAGTTTGCAGTGGGGGGAAGGAAAGAAAATAAGAAACCCAAAGATTACACATCCCGTGGTTAGCGGACGAGCCTACAGTCAGCTAATCCTTTTTTACAACTCATATACGATAATTACTTTTTCATTCTAATTTTTATAAGTTATATGTACAGTCAGCAAAAAAAAAAAGATATCACCCTGAATAATTTTCGTTGTAATGATCGGATTTTCACGAACTAAGTGTCAATCTTAATGGTTCCTGGGGGTGACCTCAAATATGCTAATTAGTTAGTGCTAACTATTAATTAAGTTACGAAACCAGACACAAAAATGTATTTTCTCTGAATAAACATATATTTTTTTTTTTACATATTTGGATTCCTTATCTTCAAAATATAGGGGGTAGCCGCAATCTGGGAAATGTGGTCCCCATAGTTTGGTCAGGAGAACGATTCAAAGTTTGGACCCCTTAATGTTAATTTCACTTTTTGCGTTATCAGTCATATTTTAAAAACTAATGAAGCAATTCAAAAAAATATTGCACCAACTCATAAAACGCATTTACCCAAAAATAATTTCATGAAAAAAATAATTTTTAATAATTATTAATTATTTTTTATTATTTAATTGAAGAGGATGAAAAAATTTTGAATTATAAGGTACGGATTTTTTTATACCATATTAATCTACATGCTTTTCAATTGAAAAATCTAAAGTTTTAACTGTTTTTATTTATTAGAAGATGAGAAAAATTAAAATTAATTATTTTAAAAAAAATAATTTGGCGACTATGAAAAAATGATTAAATGGGGCGATTAATATTAAAATGTGATAAACTTACGAAGAAATTGATTTAGCGCGCATGGCGTAAAATTTCATTCATATTTTTTTCGCTAATAATAGTTTGCTAATCTTTTTATTTTTTTAGAACTATAAAATATAATGTTTCTTTTTTAGTCCTCTAAAAATCTATTTTAAATTAAGTAAAGAAATTTGAATAAAACATTTTATTGAATAAAAAACATTTTATTCAACGAATGTCGAGTTTTATAAAAGCATGCTTTTGATAGAATATGATTATACACCAGATAGTGCTTATTTAATGTGATTATATTTTAGTTTTTTTTTTTTTCTCAATAACTGATACAATTACAATAATATACATACGTATGAATAGATTTGGAATAAAATATTTCTCAGTTTCTTGTATATATTTTTTATGAATATTAATAAAAATACGTAGTAAACATATTTAAGCATATCTCACATCATTGCAAATTTCTCAACATCTTATATATCGTGTTAATCTTAAAAGTAATTTTTTAATCACCTGTCCGGAAGTGTTTCGCAGCACTATTTTACCAACTATTTAATTAAATTTTAGCATTTTTAAAATTTTTATTCTTTACCCTACTACATTCTTCATTAATATACTAATAAATTTTTTTAGTACTTTAATTTAGATTTTCTTTAAAGTAAAGTTCCTTTTTACATTATAGTCAGGTTTTTTTTAAAAGAATTACTGTCTGCTAGGTAAGAATAAAGCCTTGTTAAGAAATTAAAAACACTCCGCTGTTTAAAATTATTTAATGCAAAACAGCTGATTATTTACTAAGCATACTATTTTTTTTCGAATATAAATCATTCATTGTCTTTTTTGTTTTGTTTCTTGTGACTTGAACATAGATTATCTAAAATAGTGTCCATGTTTTATAAGTCACTACAAAGAGTAGGTATAAAGATACCAAACATAAAAAGCTGTCAAATGCATAGCCAAAACTTTTAAGCGTCTTAAAATATCTCAGTATCTTAAATGATTCTTTCTTTATGATTCCATGTAGGTTTTTTTCTGGATAATATACTAAACTATTTTGTTTAATTTTTTACATTAGAGCTATTCCCAAGATATTATTGTAGTATAATTTGTTATCAGGAACAATGCCTTATTTTGTTTAGCAGGAAACACTAGAAATTGAAATTTGTAAAAAGTTTTCGAAGCCGTGCGAATTTTAGAATCATCTGATTCAAAAAAATGCAATAAAAAATACGTAAATTTCCGAACTCGTTTTGATTAAAAAAAAATAATAATAAAAAACGTGGCAAGAAGGCTAACATACTTTTTACAGAACTGTGAAAACCAGTTTTTCCTATATTTCGTCAAAAGAGGATAAGGATGATATTGCTCCAAGGTACCTACTCAATAATTTCGCTCTTTCCAGAATGAAATCTGTTTGATCGAAACATATTTCCTTGAAAATAAAAACGGGGAAAAAATTAACTTTTATTATTTATCTAAGCTTATTCCATTCATTTAATGATAGCGGTATCAAGGTTAAGGATATGCGATGGAAGCCCCGTTTACTATTATACTATAAATGCGTTAAATCATGTTGCTTGAATAATTCATTTTAAGCTTATTATTTAATAATTTTAAGCAAATAAGGGTGTAAAAATAAACTCGATCAAAATACTCCAAAAGTATACCCTAAAATATTTGTAGAATAAACTTTGGAATCTATATATACAAAATACCTTTTCAAACAATTTCGAGTAGGACGGAAACGCTAACTTGTTTAAAATAGTTGTCCTTGTAACTATTTAATTTCGATTTCTGGTGCTAGGGGACATTCCATTTTCACATTCGACTTTTGAAATTTCAATTGAAAACGGAATTTTTTTATGCCCTTAAATTAAAATGTTAAGGCTTGCAACAAAAAAAATTGTACTGCATTGATTTTTTTACAAAATAGCGAATTATTATTTTTTTAATCTAAGAACCTGTGCCTATAACTTAAGTAAAACTTATTTTAATATCGAGTGAAATAATTTAATATATTGTGTAAGTAGATAGATAATCCCAAGAAATTGAATTGAAAATATAAAAACTTCATTGATTTAAAAATTAATAGATGATGATAAAAATAGACATGTTTTGAGCACAATAATAAAAGTCACAAGTTATTCAAGCTTGACAAGTCTTGAGAATGGGTGAATATATTTGAACGCTCGAAACATGTCGACTTTTACTTCTCTCTTCATATTTTTTGAAGCCAGTTGAGTTTTTATCATCAATTATACTGTTTTACATTTGGGTCTTGATCCTTATTTTGATAAGGATTTTACACTCGTTAAAGTAAAAATATGCATTTTCATATTTCAATAGGAATTATGTGGTCTTTAAAAACATAAGAGCATCAATATTGTAAAAGTTATATTTCACTTGGTTTAAAATTTTGAGACCAGATATTTTGAGTTAATGAAATTAAATATTTTATCTTTTAAGTTTTCTTGCCCCCCTTTCAGTATCTTAAGGACCTTACAAGCTCTGTTTAAAAAGAGAGTATCATATCAGATATATATAAGAAAACAAAAATAATCATAGTATCAGTATTTGGTGGTAAATGTAGCTTATCGTAATTGAAGAATATGCTGTGCGATATTTTATGGTGAATTTGCGAACGTAAGTTTCTAAATGTATCGAAGCGTAAGGATGCTATTTGCTAATCATCTTTATCCAAAGAAAACCTTGTTATCGAAATATCTAGCAGAATGAAGCGATTTTTGAAACAATGAATCATACTATATGCAACATATTATTCCAATATCTTATTCTTAAACATAACCTATTTCAATGCTTTTAAAATACCACTAAACATTCAGCAATTCCTTGAGTTATAGGAAAAAGAAATATTGTAAATTATAGAAAAATTTGTGAATGCGCATTAGAATTACTATACAATATACATTTTATTTTTCAAGCACTTTTTTTTTTCTTCAAACTTTCTTGCCTAGAAGACTTGATTAAAGCTGTAAAAGTGATTATCCCTAAAATTTTGTATTTAGCCATAATAAGTTATGTTAATTTGATTTTAGTATGAAATCCTCGAATAAATATAGCAGAAACAACATAATCTAAATAATATCAGATAAAATGTTCATGTATTTAAATTCTAAAACTTAGAAAATCATAAATAATTTATAATCGATTCAAATTTTCTTTCAAGGGAGATTAAAATAAAAAAAACTTTGCTTTTTGGACAGAAATCAGCTTAAAAATTGTCTATTGCCTAGAAACTTCGAGATATTTTCTATTAACTATTAATTAAACCTCTCTGAGTAATCACAGAACATTATTTCAATTTTTTTTCCAGTCAGAGCTTGGTTGCTTAGCAACCTAGTAAAATTAAGCATTCTTCTTTTGAATTAGTCAATGGGTTATCTTAAATTATTCATTTGCGCTGGCGACTTTTTTTGACGGTTTTCTGGACTATCGCCAAATACATAAACCTTTGTTGCGACCCTATTTACCTCCCACTTTTTTCAAAATTCGTCTACTCCCCCTAATTCAAGTATCTGGATTCCAAATATGTAAAAAAATATATATGTTTATTCAGAGAAAGTACGTTTTTGTGTATGATTTCGTAACTTAATTAATAGTTAGCACTAACTAATTAGCATATTTGAGGTCACCCCCAGGAACCATTAAGATTGACACTTAGTTCGTGAAAATCCGATCATTAGAACGAAAATTATTCAGGGTGATATCTTTTTTTTTTGCTGACTGTACAAATGTTATGCCAGTATCTATGGAATCTCCCTAATTCTGTGTCAATAATTTCCTCTATTTCCATAGATGTTAGATGAAAATTCACAGCTGATTCAAGCTATTGTTGATTATCAAAACAAAGGGAAAGCTAATGAATGTTTGAAGTAAGTTTTTCATAATTCACAATATTACAATTCATCAGGTTTAGCCAGTGACAAGTCAAAACTGTTAAGACTTTGATTTGAGACTTTAGACTTAACTGTTTAGACTTTTTAACAAAGCTGTTTAGACTTTAATTTAAACAAAACCAATTTGAGTCATAATAGTGGATTAATTTATAATTTGAGTTGACAAAAGAGCCTGATTATAACCTGAGTTGACATCAATTTTATGACTAAATTTTCACTTCTAGTAATTTAACTTTTAAGTAAGTTCCTTAATTGTTTTTTATGTAAAGGAATGATGTCATAAACAAGTATTATAATGTTTAAAATTCTTTTCTTTGATTGGAACATTTTTAAAGCAAATTTTAAACTATAGTGTTTATTTTACTTCTTCAGTTGCCGTATAAGTGTTTTATATTCAAATGTTGTAATTCATGTATTTACCTGTTATAAGTATAGTGTTTCATTTAGTTCTTCAGCTACTTTGTAGTGTTTTATATTCAAATGTTGTAATTAATGTTCATGTATTCATCTGTTATATAAATACTAGTTTGTGACTTAAATTTAAAAAAATAGGCCTTTAGTTTTTTTTTAGAGTTCTGTGGTTTAATTAGGTTTTTATTTTTTAAATTTAATTAAGTTTTCCATTTTTTAATTTAATAAGCATTTCCATTAACAAATGCTATTGATTTGATTTATAATTAAGCTATTAATAACCATAATTAACACACTATATTATCAAGGTCATTGATCGGGGGTCTGTTTAGAAGTAGGTAGTAGTTTAGGTCCGTTAACAGACCCTTCAAAAAATATCTTTTCATAAAAACGGACCCTTCACAAAATATTTTACCTTAAAAACGGGCCCTTCACAAAATAATTTATCTTTTAATCGGACCCTTCACAAATTTGTTTATCTTCATTATTGTTTTGTTAACCGAATAAACCCTTCCCAGGAAGGGTAATGACAGATGTAAACGAACTCAATTTTGTCTTCTGCAGACGCTTCTTCCATTATTCGCCCAAAATGAATATTCTGTGTTCAGCAGTATAGGTTAAATACCAAATATTTGCTTGTTGCATCGCTAATTTAGTAGCTGCAATTGCTGTTTATTTTTTAAAATTTAATTTTTTAATTATAATTTTGCAGTGTTGAGCATAATCTTGTATGTCTTTACAATTTAAAAACTCCTTGAAAATTTTGTTTTTGCAATAACGGACCCTATTTGCACAAATTTACAAAAGCGGACCCTGGTTGAAAGAATGTGACTTACCGTTTATTTTATATTCAGAAATTACGAGTAATTTTTCACAATTTTGCAAAAACGGACCTTTCACATATTGTCTGGACAGACCCCTGTTGATATAATAGCAATAATATTTTTAATGGCTCGAATAGGGTCCAATTACCTTTGTAGGATTTACTTAATTTGTTTTAGAATTTTGAAAAACTACTAAATGTTTAATTGGAGAAACAAATTATTTATTTCAATTCAAATAAAAGACATTTCAAATGAATTTCCTTTCAATCATTTTCAAATTAATTTTAACATGAAAATAAACGTATTTTTGCAATGGTGCATTGCATTACTTTTGCAATCATGTTATTGAGTCCTATGTTATGTACAGTGAAAATGAGCTTTTTGAATAAGCTCTAGTATTTCAACTACAAAGAATACACCAGAACAAGAGTTTGGGGGCAAGTATTTCACCAGTTAAAAGGTGGAAAATTTCTCTATTTTAAAATTATCTTTTGAAACTATATGAAATAGGACTTGCCAGGTCAGGAAAAGAGTATTTAAAATATATTTTTATGAATAAGTTATTTTCTCATTTCATTGAAATGTAATTCTAAAACTTTTACATATTGTATCTTGTTATAAAATTAGTTTCAATTCTGTTGTGAGTTAGTATCTCAATTTTATTTGAGAGTACAATATCTGTAATTTCGAGTAATACGTGTTTTTAATAAAGTTAATAAAAAATTTTAAAACACAGAATATAGAAGTTATGAAAATATAAATATTTTAACATGTATAGTTTATATTTTATTTTATTGCAAATTTGTATCTAAAGCTGATTTGTCAATATAAAATATGGGAAAAGACTCACTTATGTTATTTTGTTTGTTGTTGCTTGTTTGTTTCCGAACAACCCTGACTGCAATTAACAAATAGTATTTTATTACCAAATGCAAGCATAAGTATTTAATGTATGAAAACTTTTTTGATATTTTTCTTATTTCAAAGACATTTGATGACTAATAGATGATATTTGAATCATTGAAAGTAAAATGCAACCTTGTTTTATGATAGCAAGTTACTTAGCAATAAACATGTTTCAATTGTTGACTTTCCACATTTTATTATGTCTTTTTTTTAAAAAAATTAAGCTCTACATACCTCATTTGTTTTGTTAACATTTTTAAAATTTTTTGTATTTTAATGAAAATACCTTTACTAGTACCTTTAGAAATAAAATTTTATACCCTGCCTTACAAGATGTGATATTAAAGTTTGATTGTATTTGCTTTGTTAGATCAGTAACTTTATTGAAATATTTTTGTGATTGAATTATTTTGTAAGCCAAATTACAAATAAGATATACCTGTGAAAGTAACTAGGAATGCACTTGATATCATTATTTGACTAATAAAGTTTCCTCAACAGCTTTCAACAGGCTCTGCATCGTAATTTGGTATTTTTGGCCTCTATTGCTGATGCAGTTCCTAGTGTTCTTCCTGTAAGTATGTCTGACAAATTTTAATGTTATACTAAGTTATTTGATTTAAATAATTTTTTTCAAAACTTAATGCTGAATCAAAAATTAATTTATGCAAATAACAATTATTTAAAATATTTATTAGTTAAGAATAAAAATTTTGTAAGGTAAACTAAATAGGAAAACTAAATTATAAAAACTAATTTTTTGAATTTAGAACTTGAAATTGTTTAAACTCGTTACAATAGACAGGCTAAACATATAAAAAAAATACATATTGGTAAGAATTTCTAAAGGGAATAAAAATTGCATGTGGCTATAAAGTATAAAAACTTGTTATGTCTATTAAATTTTGTAATATTTTTAAATGCTTTTGAAATTTAAATTCATATTTTCTGAATTCTTAATTTTAGTTATGAGTGTAAGAAAAATAACTGTTGCTCATGTAAGATTAATATAAAATGTTTTCAATGTCTTCTCAAACATGGATACCAGTTAGCAAAGAAATTTATTGAATTTGATGTGTATGCAGATTTTTATATCCCATGTTTAAGTTCTAATTGATGACATTTTAAAAGCGAAATGAAAAATTTGGTTTTGTACTTTTAATTTTAGTAAGTTGATTTAAATTAATGTTTTATTTTCTTTCATCCGTTGATTTAAATTAACTGATTTTAATGCCCTCAGCTCTGATGCTTGGTAGTTAATAACTTAGTTAATTGCTTGGCTGAGATAAAAGAACAAGTAACTTTCTGATTTTGTTCAAAATTTTAGCTTTGTTTTTAGTAAATAACATATAATATTTTTTAACCAAGTCTTTAAATAGAACAGTTTTTAATTGGAAGAAATGTTCTGAAATCTGCTTTTTATTGTATTGTTGGTGTATTTTCTAAAGCTGAGTTACTAAGATTCACTAACAATATAAAATAACATATTAAAATCTTAAAAATAATTAAAAATAAAATGTAAATTGTAATTGTGTGTCCACAGAACAGCACTTCATCAGGGGACACACTGTCTGCAAACACACAGGAGCCTTTTTGTTGTTAGTGGCTGAAGCCAAAACTAACAGTGCCCCGAGGCCCCCAATGATAAAACAAGCAAAATTAAGAATAAAAATAATTACCATATTAAAAATCACATTGCAAGAGAATCACATTTTACAAAAATAAAAATACAAAACAATGAAACATCCTATAAATAATCAACGTAACAGTAAACAGTTACAGTTATTAAAATGAAAAACCCTTTAATATTCCACATCAGAATCCAAAGAAAAAAGTGCTGACACCTAGATGTAAATAAACACACTAAATAGCAATAGCATCCAAGTGCTGCCGTCTATAAAAAACCCCTCAAAAATTTGAAAAAGAAATCCAGATTGTTCACCGCCTAGGCCTGCTTAGGCGGGCTTCAATATCGGCCAATTAATAACATTTGCTTAGAATATCTTGAATCAGAACATTAAAATAATTGAAATTGAAAGGAAATTTATTTTTCTCCAAACTTTTTTTCAAATCCTCAATAGCTGTTAAAAAATCTGAACGGTTGTTGCAAATGAATTTAAGTCTTAAAATTTGACCAAAAACAATATTTTTGAAAATTTTATAATAAAGGTTGGAATAAAAATGAGTAAGGCTAATAACATTAAAATTAAAATCTTTCCTTTTATCATAAACCCCTATGAAAATATTATTATTAGAAATTCTTAAATCGAGATCCAAAAAATAAGCATGAGAGTCATGTGAGTTGGTTTTTATTAAATTCAATTCATCAGGATAAATGTTATTAATCAAATTAAAATCACAACAATCAAAAATGATTAAATCATCAATAAACCTAAAACCCTTCAAAGAATTATTCTGTAAAAATTTATGTTCATAAAAATGAAGAAAAATATTGGCAAATGCACTTGAATAACTATTACCCATAGCAATACCCTTAACTTGTCTATAAAAACTTATACCATTAAAAAGATAATTTTCAAAAATGTTGACATTGCATAAATTAATCCAATCATCCTTGTTAATACCCTCATTAATCAAATAATTATCAAAAATTTCAAGACAAATGTTTTTTAAATTATTGTGTGGAATACTAGTAAAAAGATTTTCGAAATCACAGGTAAGAATATTACTAACATAATTGTTATTTAAATATTTAATAACTTCTTGGTTGTTATTGATAATAAAATGTCTATCCCTAGAAATGATTTTGTTTAAAATAATGTTTAAATATTTAAAAAAACGTTTACCAAAAACAGAATTATAACATCCTGTGCAACATGTAACAAATCTAAATTTAACAGGTGTTTTATGAAATTTAATGGTCGGGAATAGATATGGAAATTTTAAACTATTTGGTTTTAACCCAATTTTTTTATAAAAAGCCAAAATTCTATTGTCAATTTCTTTCTTAGGGTAGTTAATCCTAATGAAAGTATCATTGTTATCATATTCAATACCAATTAATTGTTTAAAAAACTTTTTGCAAATAAAGCCAAAATTATTTGAAGCTTTATCAACCACACATATAATAAAGTTCCTTCTCAAAACCTCAATAGATTTAACAATATTAGAGTTTAAATAGAAACCCTTGTAATTTGTGTTATTTTTTAAAAAACATGAAAACATGAAACATTTTCAAAAACATGATCATTCTGATATCGAGATAGTTCATTTTCAAAAACATTCTTTTAAAAGTATTAACATTTTTATTCTTAAACATATTGAAGATTTGAATGTGAGATTGGATCATGAAAATATTTATATTTGTAAACTTAAAACTTTAAACCCTTATGGACTTAATAGCAAACTTAATGGGGAAGGTAACCTTGATATAAATTCTGTTTGCATTTACAAGAAACTTGGTATTTTTAACAATGGTTTTGCTAATCATTCAAGAGGGAGCAGGGGTAAGCATAAGGACAAATCTAATAATAATAAAAAATTTGATTTGGTTTTTTTCAAAAATTTATGTTTATTGGATGTGAGTGATACTAACATAAAAAAGGTAAAATGCTTCATCTTTAGTACTAAGAATTCTGTTTTAAAATGGTTGACTAAAGTACATTTAAAACTTGTTAAATTTTCTAATTCTGATTTCAAATCTATTGTTTTAGATCTTATTAAGTTTAAACTTCATATCAACAACTTTGATATTTTAAATGTTTCAACAAGTGATAAAGAATATTGTATTGTTAATTTTCTTGATAAGGTCTTTGAAAAAGGTTCTTTACCATTGGTTATTAATAGTCTTGATGACATTTTTCCTATTAAGGACAAAATTAGGGTTTCTATTTGTTTTAAATATAGCAAGACGTTAAAAAATATTGTTTGCAATTATAATTTTTTCTGTCAAAATTTAATGGAACTTGAAGATATTTGCTTATGTGACAGATTACATTACAAGGATTTTGTTGATAAAGATTATAACCACATTGTTACGGGTAAACTTGACATTGTTGTTGATAAACAATTGAGATTCCTAATGGGTCTCGGAACAAAGTTTAGACCTAGGAAAAAATATAATTTGCCACTTATCATCTCCTCAATTAGTAATGATTTAGACGCCTTTATTGCCAAGTGTTCTAGAAAATATAATTGGCCCATTGAAGGATTTTTTGAATGGAAGTTTAAAGTTTTGTATTTTTTTAAATTGAATTTTTTAAAAAATAACACAAATTACAAGGGTTTCTATTTAAACTCTAATATTGTTAAATCTATTGAGGTTTTGAGAAGGAACTTTATTATATGTGTGGTTGATAAAGCTTCAAATAATTTTGGCTTTATTTGCAAAAAGTTTTTTAAACAATTAATTGGTATTGAATATGATAACAATGATACTTTCATTAGGATTAACTACCCTAAGAAAGAAATTGACAATAGAATTTTGGCTTTTTATAAAAAAATTGGGTTAAAACCAAATAGTTTAAAATTTCCATATCTATTCCCGACCATTAAATTTCATAAAACACCTGTTAAATTTAGATTTGTTACATGTTGCACAGGATGTTATAATTCTGTTTTTGGTAAACGTTTTTTTAAATATTTAAACATTATTTTAAACAAAATCATTTCTAGGGATAGACATTTTATTATCAATAACAACCAAGAAGTTATTAAATATTTAAATAACAATTATGTTAGTAATATTCTTACCTGTGATTTCGAAAATCTTTTTACTAGTATTCCACACAATAATTTAAAAAACATTTGTCTTGAAATTTTTGATAATTATTTGATTAATGAGGGTATTAACAAGGATGATTGGATTAATTTATGCAATGTCAACATTTTTGAAAATTATCTTTTTAATGGTATAAGTTTTTATAGACAAGTTAAGGGTATTGCTATGGGTAATAGTTATTCAAGTGCATTTGCCAATATTTTTCTTCATTTTTATGAACATAAATTTTTACAGAATAATTCTTTGAAGGGTTTTAGGTTTATTGATGATTTAATCATTTTTGATTGTTGTGATTTTAATTTGATTAATAACATTTATCCTGATGAATTGAATTTAATAAAAACCAACTCACATGACTCTCATGCTTATTTTTTGGATCTCGATTTAAGAATTTCTAATAATAATATTTTCATAGGGGTTTATGATAAAAGGAAAGATTTTAATTTTAATGTTATTAGCCTTACTCATTTTTATTCCAACCTTTATTATAAAATTTTCAAAAATATTGTTTTTGGTCAAATTTTAAGATTTAAATTCATTTGCAACAACCGTTCAGATTTTTTAACAGCTATTGAGGATTTGAAAAAAAGTTTGGAGAAAAATAAATTTCCTTTCAATTTCAATTATTTTAATGTTCTGATTCAAGATATTCTAAGCAAATGTTATTAATTGGCCGATATTGAAGCCCGCCTAAGCAGGCCTAGGCGGTGAACAATCTGGATTTCTTTTTCAAATTTTTGAGGGGTTTTTTATAGACGGCAGCACTTGGATGCTATTGCTATTTAGTGTGTTTATTTACATCTAGGTGTCAGCACTTTTTTCTTTGGATTCTGATGTGGAATATTAAAGGGTTTTTCATTTTAATAACTGTAACTGTTTACTGTTACGTTGATTATTTATAGGATGCTACGGGGGGCGTTTCATTGTTTTGTATTTTTATTTTTGTAAAATGTGATTCTCTTGCAATGTGATTTTTAATATGGTAATTATTTTTATTCTTAATTTTGCTTGTTTTATCATTGGGGGCCTCGGGGCACTGTTAGTTTTGGCTTCAGCCACTAACAACAGAAAGGCTCCTGTGTGTTTGCAGACAGTGTGTCCCCTGATGAAGTGCTGTTCTGTGGACACACAATTACAATTTACATTTTATTTTTAATTATTTTTAAGATTTTAATATGTTATTTTATATTGTTTTAAAATACAAATTTGGTTTTTAGCTGCATTGTGCGCTGTACCAGTTTGAATTGGATTAATAATTGTTTAGTTTTTTTTTCATACCTCAAGTATTATAACTTTGTTTTTGGATTGTATTTGATTAAGATTCACTAAAATAACTTCTCTTTTTGCATCATGGGCTTATATGATAATTTTTCACAAAATATAAATTTACTCATTTCTGAAAAAGGAAAGTTAATTCCCTGAAGTGCATTTCTTTCCCTTTAATTTTAATGTAATCATATTTTGTGTAATTTTTGTGCAATTTAATAACGTTGATTTAATAATAATTATATATATGTTCATAGCTGCCAACTGTACTGGATTTTACCAGTTTCTCCTGGTCTACTGGTTTAATTAAAATTCTCCTAGTTTTTGTACATTTTAAAAAATTTCTTAAAATTGAGTAAGTTCATAAAAAAAAAAACATATGGAAATAGAATTTTTGTACAGATTATTGATTGCTTGAATATTTAAATAAGCATTACTAATACATGCTGAAGTAAACTACATTTTTTTTGTTCTAAAATGTTCAGTTTATTTTTATTCGAAACTCTCTTTTTTAAATTAATTAAAAAATCTTTTTACTATCTTTGAGGCCTATTAATATTCAAAATTATCCTAACATTTCAAGTATTTTTAATGTCAATCATAACTGGAAAATATTGTAGTTTTTCTATTTTGATGACTTTAAAAATCCCTAAAATTCCCCATGTGTAAAATATTTAGTGCATTATGCAACAATTATCATAAAATTTATATTATTTCATAAAATATTCTGGATTTTTTTCTTTTTTATGCTGGCAGCTATGTATATAAATATGCATGCATTGCAAGGTTGTTATAAGGTTTGATAGCTTCTTTCATGGTAGCAAAATTTATTGAGTCAATCTGCAGCATAATTTTCATATATTCAAATTAGTCTAATTCTGTTAGACAACTCAGTCTAACAGAAACTATAATTATAAAAATTAGGTAATCTGGGTTAAAAATTAATCTACAGAAGTGCCAACTATTACAATTTATCTGTAATTATTACAGTTTCATAGTCAAGGTTGCCGCCTTACAATCGAGTAATAAAAGTGACAGTTTTTAGAAATTTGAATTCTGTTTAAAATATGTTTAATAAGAGTTGTACAATTTTTACTTTTTCTTAAATATTCTTAAAAACAATAAAGGACAAAAGTAATTTGATAAAAGCAAGAAATTAAAAAAAAAAGCAACAAAATTTTATCTTTTCTCTTTTCCAACAAGTTATTCCAAAACTTAATCTTCTCTCCTTATAGAACAAAAAAAGAACATAAATTTAAATATGAAATGCTAATTTAAGTTTATATTCTAAAATTGTATATGTGAACCACTAAAAATGCTAAAAAATTTTAGTGGTTCAACTGAAGGATAATGAAAAGGTAATATATGCTAGTTCTAATTTAACCTAAAATTTGAACACGAATTCCAAGTAATCAACTTAAATTTTTTTTAATATTTCAGTGTTGTATAATTTTTTAGTTTACCTTTATTTAAGTGTTACCTTTTTTTGTTTAAAAGTATATACATGCATAATTTTATTTATATTTTATGCCTACATTGAATTCAGTAGTATATATACCTTGCACTAATTTGAATTTTGTAATCTCTAGTTGTGTATATTTCTGTGTTATAGCACTTCCGATAGTTAGTTCAGAAAGTTGGCACCTCTGATGACCATAACTGAGAAAACATACAGCAGATTTCTCTCTAGGAATAAAGAAAAAAAAGTTATTTATTTAAAAAAATAACAAAAACATTAATATTCCTCCTTAAGAAAAGAGATACGTATAAAAATTTAGGGAGTTGAGAATAATCCTAACAAAGTAAATATTTGTAATACATGGTGCACAGCAATTTTAAAAAAGTACTTAAAGAAGCTTATTTTTGTTTTTGAAGGTGCTTTTTTCATTGGGAGTTTTTAAAAAGTGCTTAATTTTAGTTAAATAGGAATATGATATAAATAGGTATAGCTTAATTTTAATTAAATAGGAATTAAAGGATAAGCAGGGTAAACCGCTTTTCTAAAAGCGCTTAGGGAGAACTCTGCATACAGAAACTGTAATTGTAAAAATTAGATAATTTGAAATGAAAAATATTCTATGTATAATTTACTCTCTCTTTTAGCCACCTCCAGGGCATCCAGGACAAATGCATGGTCCGCCCAGCCAACCAGTTCAGAATAATGAAGCTCCCTTCCCAAGTCATCAAAATCAACAACCTGGAGGCAACATGAATCAAAGTAAATATTCAATCTATCTTTTATTATTATTTTTTAACTCAACCTAAAAAAAAAAAATGTATCAAGTATTCATTAAGAAAAAAAAATTTCCTTCTTGCAAGATTTTTTGAGTGACCTTTATTTTGATATTTGCTATTATATATGATGAGTTCTATTTAAAATGTAGATCAACCCATGCCTCCTGGTGGACAAAATATGAATGCAAATCAGCAGCATGGACAGGTGCCTAATGCTATGCCAAATACATTTAGTTCAGCTCAACAGCCTTCTGTGGCTCAACCTCGTGAGTTATTTTTTGTGTTCTGTATTATATGTGGTAAATGAAATGGGAATGTAATTATCACAAAAAAAATTGCATGACCCAAAGTTGTCTTTAAATTCTTTAAAAAAAAAAGAAAGTGTCCTTATATGTCCTTAATTATCAAACATTTTAATAAATGTTTTGAAATTTTTCTGATTTTTCCAAATTTTAGTTGAAATTAACAGGAAGAATAAATGTTATGTATCTAAAAGAGAATTGAAGAAATTTCAAACTCAAAAATTATGTTCTATGTCATGAAACAAAGTAAATAACAAAATGAACGACAAAGTCTTCATTGCACCTCAATTGCGATATTGATCAGTTTCCAGTATTAGAGACCCTTTGATGGCATTCAATGTGGGAAAGAGTTTTTAACTCTTTACTCCCTCCTCATCACTATATCATACTATATTGTTTTTCTCAAGTGAGGAAAACTTAAATAATTTTCTCCTCTTTTTGTTTAAAAAAAAAAAAAACATAAATTTTTGCATAATTTTTTAAAGTTCTTTTAAAAATGTTTCTTTTTTCACTTAGGTGCAGGAACTACTAAAACTATTACTTATTGTATATCTGCGAATTCATGTTGGTATTGTACAAATTGCTCCCATTAGAAAATCAGCATCCTTAAATTGTTCTTAAGTTTGGAAGCAATTTTTTCTTTAATTTCTATATTTTGGACTTCCAGCTCTGATATTGTTTAAATGCAATTGTATTTGCAAAATAAATTTGTCTAAAACTTTATTTTAGCATTCATTATAAATTATTTATGTAATTCTTTTACTTTAACTTTGATTAAAATTTTCATTGCTTTTAATGAAAACTTCGAAATAAGCCAATAATGTTAAAGCATGTGTTTAAGGTTTGTTTATATTTGTATGATTGATTTTGTACTGTATTTTACTATCTATCGGGATTCCGCGTCTGAGCTAAAATGCGTCAACTATGCCAAAACAAGAAGGGGTGCAAAAAATAAACTTCTTCTGGGGTGCAGAAATTTCCAACAAAAAAAAAAAAAAAAAAATAGCACATCAGCAAATTTATGTAAGCAAAATTGAAATGATACTTAAAATTATAAATTTTTCTTTTATTAATATCTGAAGGAGAAAATTGAAATAATTCTAAGTAATAAATTATACCATTGCTTTTCCTTGATGTGAGTGTTGTTTGATCAGCTCTAATTAAAAGCCTTGTTAGTTCAAATATAATTCTTTTTGATTTGAAATTCCTTATTTATTGAAGCTAGTAACTTAAAGAAACTTAAGTGAAATAAATAAGTTATTCTGGAAATATGAACATAAAAACCTAAAAAAGTTAGCAGATACAATATTTTTGCACAGCTTGAGTTTTTACTAATAGGGGTGCACATTCTTTTTGACTGAAGAGCCACTTGTACAGCAGGTTGACTAATAATGTAATAATATACTCATATTTAGTCATGATGGTGGCAAATATGATAGCACTAAATGTTATATGTTCTAATGTTATGTTATATGTTAAATGTTCTAAGCACTCAATGTTATAAAAAATTTAGTAATATATTTACAGAAAATTGAATACTTCAGATATTATTTCTATATCTTGAATTATGAATTTTAAGTAGAAAATATTTTATTTTTCGCTTTTTCCTCAAAAAAAAAAAAATAATAATAATCACTTAAGCTACAAGAAATTTAAAACAAAATAAGTTACAAACAGCAAACAGTTTAAAAAATAACATTTTCCTCCAGTTTTCGAAATTTTCAGATTGTAACAGCATTTTATTAAGATATTGGGATTCTAAATACCATGTACAACTGTATCACATTATCTTGCTGAAAAAAACAACAGAAAATCTACATCTAGATAAATTTACCTTTAAATTCTTCATTTTTGCATTTTAGAAAGTGCTTTTTGCTTTTACTAATGAATATTGTTCTGTTTAATTAGATCAATCTCTTCCCCCGGGTGGGGCTCCTCCAAGCAACAATCCCCCTCATGCACCTCCTCATCCACCTTCATCTGGAAATTCTAACTTTCCTTCTGGCCCTCAACCTTCTGGAACTCCCCCACGTATGTATTGTATTTGGTAGTACATTGTACTATAAGAAGGTGTATAGTGTACTAAGTACACTCATGGTTCGATGATATATATCAATGGATATATATACTGATATATATCATGATATATATCCGATATTTATTTTGAAATAAATATCATATTTTCGATATTTTCAGCAAAATTTCTAAAATATCCCCCACGTTATTCTCCACTCATATCTTAATCTTTTAGCCAAAGATATAAATTTTCCTGATGTTACGAAAAAGTGATAAAATATTTTAAGTACACTCATTTGCCAAATGCTTGGTATAGAAAAATGAAGGGAAAATGCTAGTTGTTCCTCAGGCAGTCAGGTGGAACACTATGTTCGATTCTTGAAAGATCTTTTTAGAAAACTGAGGAAAATTGGTGCAAGTTTGCCAAGACAACAAACTTAAAATTGATAAAAACATCTTCAATTTAGTAAATGATGTAAATTTAATGGTAAATTGCTCTGATTATATAAGCATTTTAGAACCGATTGCAAATGCTTTAGATGCAGTTCAAGCAAATAAATGCACGATAGCACAATGTGTTTAAATTTGGTGCAAACTAAAGGAGAAATTAGAAGCATGTGGAAAAAAAGACGTGATGAAAAAGTTCTCAGAAAGAGAAGTAATGGCTTTAACCCTTGCTCATTTAGCTGCTTATTATGTTGGACCACAGATATTGTGGAAAAAACTAAATGACGAGCAAACACAAAGAGCTTTTAATTTCCTATGCTCTGTTGGCAAAGATATTTTACCTATGGCTATGAATTTTTTAGCCAAAAAGAGCCCTTTTCCAGGCTTCAAGTTTAAAGATGACTATCTCAACGTGAAACCCACAGTTTGGTGGGAAACTATCAAGTTAGAGGAACCATTAAAAGTCAGAATAACAAATCTTCTTGAACAACTACTAACAGCCTCCCCTTCCACAGCTGGGTTAGAGAGAATATTCTCTTGCTTTGGATTTATTCAGTCCAAGTTGCGTAATAGATTAAGGACTGAAAAGGCAGAAAAACTTACTTTTATGTTCAAATATTTTAACAAGAAATAAAGAAAAAATGTGTTTTAAAACTTAGTAAAAGTAAAATAAAAATGTCTTGTATTTTGGTGATTGCAAAAGATTTTGTTTCAGAGAACCTTATTTAAAATAAAATTTCTAATGTTTTATTTTATAAAAATTATAAATTTATTAATTACAATTAACATTAAGAATTTAGAATTTATATAAAATGAATTATTTTATGTTTCAAATTCGTATATAATGTCTGAAAAACAATTCCTAATAAAAAAGTTAATTTATATTGAAGATACTAAATATAAAACAAAAATTTGAATATATATCAAAATATCGGATATATATCAAAATATCGGATATATATCAAAATATCCGATATTTTTGATATTTTCGAAAATATCATGATATTTACGATCCCTGAGTACACTATACACCTTCTTATTCTGTAAAAGGGCTTTAAAAATGTTACCTGTCTGTGTTTTATAGCGTAAAAATTTTTTTTCCAACTTTTTTATTCATCTCTAAAAATTTTTAAAAGTAGATTAATAACGATTCTGATCAAAATATTGTTGGGGGTATGCTATTTAAGGGTGATTGGCCATGCAAGGCTAAGCAAAGATGGCGCTAGGGGTTAAAACCTTTCCATTGATTTTTACGCCTAAACTTGAAAATGTTCTCCATCAAATCTTATTATACTAATAGTGTTTACAATACAATGCATTCTTTCAATTTAAATTTCAGAGAAACAAGCAACAAATGAATTCGCAAGCGTGCTATAATGAAACCCAAAAAATATGAATGGGTGTTATTTTACACCAATATATCCAAATGAAGGATTACACTCAGTATATAGCAAACCTTACACTTTATTTATGTTTTGATATTAATTTTCTTGAGGCTCACAATCAGTTGGAATTTGTGAAGTACCTAAAGGAATTTGAGAAGGAAACTCTTATGAATTAATTTTAAATTAAGCAAATTAGTCATAGATTTAATCACAAATTACAATAGTGAAACTTCCTAGAATATTAAGAATGTTCTCACATTGCCTCATAAGCATAACAAAAGCAGAGGAATACACTGTAAGTTTTCTAAATTTCTTGCGGTTTTAGTAAGCTTGTTATTGTTTACATTCTTTCAACCAAGATTAGACACTCTGTTCCAAGGTTATCTGTTAACCATTTAGGGTCAAGGTTAATCATTTGAAGTAAGCGAAGATAGCTCCTTTTTAATACTAATATTTTATTGAACATATTTACAATATATACAAGTTGGGTTGAATTACAAGAAACATCACCACAGCAGGTGATGGGAGAGATAATGGGCAGGCTGCCATATGCGTGCTGGTATTTATACAATTCTAAGAATATGATGACGTCAGAACTCTTAATTCAGTTCACTTCCAAAATAAGTAAAAACACAATTGATTAAAGACAAACAGATAATAAAATGAAATACACTTGATTTTATGATGAGCGGCGAACCCATCACCACACAGTATCCCCCCAGTGACAAAGTCACGATACCAATAATGATTGTTTAAAAACAATCATAAAATACAAAGTAGTAAATTGAACTATATGTCTTAATTGGGAAAAAATTTCTAACTTAGAAATTGGAATACAATTAATAGATACAAAATATTTAGATGCTTTTATATTACATACTCTTTAACTAAATATTTTGGGAAATGCACACGGCGACCAGATTTTGTAACAATTGGCTTTTCTTCCTTTTTTGGAGATAATTGTTTTTCGACCATTGGAATTGTATTTATTTTTAATTTCTCAGAAATTTGAAAAGCTGGTTTTAGTCTATCTATGGAGACAGTTATTTTCTTACCATGAAAATCAATAACAAAGGTTTTATCAGAACGTTCAATTACCCGGTGTGGTCCGGTGTATGCAGGTGATAGTGGAGGACGAATTTTATCTACTCTTAAAAATATATGAGAACAAGATTTTAAATTAGGATTAATATAGAACTTATTTTTACTGTGTGCTGATGCTGCTACAGGACTTAATTTTCTCATTGAGGCCATTAAATTTGTGACATAATTTTCTGTTACTGGTGGAGATAAAGAATTAGCGTTTTAAAGATCCGAAGGTAGACGTAAAGAAGTACAATAAACAAGTTGTGCACAAGTTGCATTAATATCAGCTTTTAAAGCTGTGCGAATACCTAATAAAACAATTGGTAAAATTTCTGTCCATTTATTATTTTCTTGTGCTATTATAGAACTTTTAAGTTGTCTGTGAAAGCGTTCTATCATTCCATTACTTTGCGCGTGATATGAAGTAGAATGGATGTGGTTACTGCCTAAGATATTAGTGAGATTTCGAAAAAGAGATGATTCAAAATTTCGGCCTTGATCGGTAGTTATAGTAACGGGAGTGCCAAATCTAGAGATCCAACCGTGAATAAGTGCTTTTGCGGTGGTTTCGGCAGTCATATCCGTAGTAGGGATAACTTCTGGCCATCTCGTGAATCTATCTATTATTGTAAGGCAGTATTGCTTGCCTTCAGAAATAGGAAGTGGGCCAATAAAATCCAGATGGATATGGGAAAATCTTGCGTCGGGTTGAGCAAATGTGCTGAAAGGAGCTTTAGTGTGTTGGAAAACTTTAGCTCGCTGACATTTCTCACAAGAACGAACTTTATTTTTGATATCCACTTTCATGTTGGGCCACACAAATCGTTTAGATATTAAATTTGTAGTTGAATATATTCCAGGATGAGAAAAATAATGTAAATTATCAAAAATAATTTGCCTATATGATTTTGGAATAAAAGGTCTAGGGTACTTAGTTGAAAAATCACATATTAAATTAACATCTTCCAAAGAAAAGTAATGTTTTTCTAATTTTAAAGATGAATTATTTGAATTTAATATTTCTTTCAATTCTGAATCTTCATTTTGTTCCTGTTCTAGTTTTTTAAAGTCTATTAATGGAGGTTTTGAAATTGCATTTATTTATATTCGCGATAGAGTATCAGCAATTGAATTAGATTTTCTTTTTACGTGTTTAATATCAGTTGAAAATTGAGAAATATAATCAAGGTATCTGAATTGGCGCGGGGAACATTTTTCAGGTTTTTGTTTAAACGCATAAATTAGAGGTTTTTGGTCAGTAAAAATAGTAAAACCTCTACCTTCTAGCATGTGACGAAATTTTTTTATTGACGCGTATATTGCCAATAATTCGCGATCGTATGTTGACCAATTTTGCTGACTTTTATTTAATTTTGTTGAGAAAAATGCAATTGGTTAACATACGATCGCGAATTATTGGCAATATATTTTGTCATTTAAGGTCTTCATTATACAGGATTTAATATCGACAGAGTGTTGTGAGGCATTCCCAAATACAGTTTTGCATGACATAATTTAAGGCAAGCAACGTAAATTGTGAAAAGGTACCTCTGACATACAAAGTATTAGAGGTGATTCAATGTTTTGCTTTTTTGTCAATGCAAAAAATATAAATATTTATTTCATTTTTAGAAATATTAAAAAAATTTGTGTCGATTCCTGACGAAATATCGTAAAACAGAATTAGGGACTAAAAAAGCATTGATAGGCAGAATCTAGCAAGGATGGCAGTCTTGCATACTGTTTTGTTTGACATAATTTCATTCGTTCAAAGTAAATTGTGAAAAGTATTTCAGACAAGCTAAGTAGAAAGAGACAGAATCTCCTCAGAACAAAATACTAATAGCATTTTATACTTGTATTTCATGCTTGCAAAAGTTATACTTAAAATCAGGTCTAGTAGCTGAACTGTCTTATCAAGTTGCAATTACTGTTTTGTGGGTCAGAAACTTGAATTTGTTGAAAAGGATACATAATAAAGTTTATTCTATAAAAAAAAAGACTGTGTTTGTCTGATTTTGTAATTTAATTCACAGTTGTTGCCAATTATTTAGCACCAGATAAATTGACTTCTTCATTTAAGGGGAAAAAAGAAGTCAATAATTCCTGTTCTAATGATTCCTGACGAAACAATTCTCGTTCGATCAATTTTTGATAGCAGGCTAACACATTAAAGTCGAGCGATTTTCCCAATAAATTTGCCCTTCTGATTAATATTTTTTTTTTAAAATTTGAATTATCATAAATTTTATTTGTATTTAAATTTATAAAAACATATTTCAAAAGCTGTATTTTTAACAAAATAACTCAATTTCAGAAGTTAACATTGCATATTCATTTTACTTAATCAAGCAATTTTCTTAATAAATTTCTACTTGTGCAAATAAATTTTTTTTATTTGAATTGCTATTAATTTCATTTTATTTAGGTTTTTGCAGAAAATTTTTTTAAATCTGGATCCTAAAAGCTATTTAGCTTCTCATTAGTAATAATATCATCATGGTTAGAATGAACTTGGAAAAATCGAGTTATTTCCTAAAAGCCTGAAATTTCAATTAAAACTTTTCAGTTAACCTAAAAAAAGAAATTAAGATTTTCGCAATGTTTTTTGTTTTATGATTTTTTAAGAAAAAAATTGCCATTATTATTATTATTATTATTTTTTTTAATCTTTTTTTTTTTTTTTTTTTCAATTGTCAAATAAGGACTTGAAACCCTGAATATGCTTCATTGTAGCATATTCAGTTTTTGAATTAAAAACTGTGTTTTAAACATAATAAACGTGTAGTTTCAGAAGTTGCAATGTATATTCATTTTGCTTGCTCTTGCTTATATAATGAATAATTATGAAAGAATATCAAAATATTTTCTGTTACTTAAACTCACTTTTGATCTTCATCAATAGATTTTAAACTCTCTGCCGATCACTGGGCTAGTGATTACTGTACTGGACCAGCGGTTGTGGGTTCGAATCCCACTGTAGACATGGGTCCTTTCTTCTGTATGAATGTTTATTATTTTGTAATTGTTTATTATTTTGACTAACATTGATATATTTTAGATTCTCAAATTCCAGTTACACAGAATGCGAACCAAGCTCACGGGGGGCCAGGAAACGTGCCTCCTAATTTCAGTCCTGCACCACCTCAGCCGCCCATTACGCAATCCCGTAAGATCATATCTTTAAAATATTTTAGAATTTTTTTTTTTTAAAAGCGTTTTGATTTATTGCCCCATCATTTCCTTCTGTAGCTCAGAATATTGTTTTTAAATGCAATTTAAAAACAAAATTCTGAGCTAAATTTATCTTTTATTTATGTATTTTTGGAAAGAAAAAATTTTATTATACAATTTTGATATTTAGATCCAAATATGCCGCCAAATCAAAATGTTGGTGGGAATCTTCATGGTCCTGGTGGAGTTTCTCAGAATTACAATTCACCAACTCATCCTCCTGTTGGACATTCTCGTAAGTTTATTGCAGAAAAATGTTTACTACCTTTTTCAACTTCTCTGATTTGACAATGTTTTCACCATAGTTAATTTTCTTGTATGCAGGTTGTCTTAGTTTTTGATTGTCTCAATTTTCAAAGTTGAATTTTTAGAAATGGTTGGCATTTTGCCTGGGAGAAACTTATTTCTTCTAGGATACTGGAAAAAATCAGATAAAAAAAAAAAAAGAATAATCAATTCAACTGTTTAAAAATAAGTATTATAAACAGTTCAAATTTAAATAAATTATGTATAGTTACAGAAAATTTAAAGTTTTTCACATTTGCTTTTTTTAAGAAAAACAATTTTTTTCATCTTGTTTTATGGAGAATTTTAATTTAAGTCAGTTTGAATATTTATGTTTAGCGGTATTTGTATATGAAAATTAGTATGCTGTTTGTAATTGAGGATTTAATGTGAGTTTTTATTGTAGTGTCTACGTGTAATATGCGATTTGTTAATTTAATGATATTAATAAAAATTTCATTGTTATTTTATCAGTTGCTTGTAAAATTAAGCTCTACTATACTCATTATCATAAAATATTAAAAAACTAGTTTTTTTAATTAAATTTTTTTTTTCAGTTGTTACTTTTATAGTTTTAACTTATTTAAAAGAGATTTGTAATTTATAGTTCAAAAATTAATACTATTGTTCAAACCAGATTGTAATTATAAACTGTTCAAAAAACTGTTTAAATATTTGATATTTCTTTTCATGAAAGAATTTCTTCTACTTAGGTTGAAAGAAATGTATTTATTCTGGCGTAGTTTTTTCCATTTTGAAACCATCAGGGTTTTTTTTTTTTTTGTGTGTGTGTAAATAAGAGGCTATTACCTGCTGCCATAAAGTTAATGCTTACTTAGCATATTTTGCATAATGCTTTTTTGGCAAATTCATATTTATTTTTTAATGATTATATTTACCTTTTAGATTTTATATCTCCTTTTTTTCATAATATTTTAAAATGCTTCATTTTTCCTGAAAGTTGTTATGAATTGTCATGATAGAGGGTCCAAAAAGTCTGAAAACAGTGATCTGTCTTAGGGCAACTTAAGCAGAAACACAAAATTTTTAATGAAGAATTGAATATTCTTGAGAAAAAAAAATTACCTCATTGCATGGTTTTGCAATTTGATTCAAAGATGTCACCGTAATCACAAAATGAAAATGGAGTACAAGTTGTTTAAAATAAAGTAACTTGAGAAATACTTGTTAGCTTGACAAAATGACACTTTAAATGCTTTAGTAACTTTTATCACCAACTGTAAGTTAGTAATTGCAAAAAATATTTTAGCAGTTTACCAATTATTATTGTTTTAGGTTATCAATTAAATATTACACTGGGTTGCCACTCCACAGGGAAAACCTGTAAAATGCAGGGAATTTAAAAATCATCTAAAATAACAGGGAAAATGCGAGGAATTTTTATTTTTGCTTTGCAAACTGGAGAAATACAGGAAATTTTGTTTGTTATTTTCATCTTTTAAAAAATGGTGGCCACTCTAAGTGTATATTTAGGGAGAATATTTCAGTTATACTAAGCTATTTCATTTACTATAGCATTATCTATATATATATTTCTCTTACACGGCACCAAAAAAAAGCCTCATTACAACTTCCCGAATGGCAACGTTAGAAAATCGACCAATGATTGCATCTAAAAATGTCACATGCCAAATCTAGCTGAGGTGGCTTAACTTACAGCACTTTTAAAAACGGAGACAATAACCAGAGTGAGCATTATCAGGTTGTTAAATTCAGCTGCGGCAAAAATAAAAATAAACAACTTAAAAAATAAAAATGCTGTTGCCAGCCATAGATACCTGATATGATACCTGAGCACTTGACGTAACAAATCCTTCAATTTTATAAGTGTTGTATCGCCAAATGCCCAAATTAACAATTGCAATTTCAAATTAATATTGAAATGTACAGGTTTAGAATTTTCTACAGTGAAAAGTTTTCGGAACTTCAGTATTAAAAAAAGTATACAAAAGCTAGACGTTAAGAACGTATCCAATGAGCGAGCAAAGCGAGCATTGGATTGCGAAGCAATCCGAAATGAACTGCGAAAGCAGTTCCGGGGGTTGGTGAGCGCCAGCGAGCAGGGGGCGAAGCCTCCTAGTCTAAATATGTTCGGCTGTTTCTTTTTACAGCAATTAAAACTAGAGCACAGTAATTGTTGTGTTTCCTCTTACTGTATTGTGAAGGGAAAACACAGGGAGTTTTTTTTCTTTTTTCTTTCAGATTTGAGTGGCAAGCTTGTACTTTGTATTATGTTATTGATTCACTATTTATTACTTATATAATATTTATTATTATTAACATAAAATTTATTATTAATAAGTAGAAATTTACCTACATTTAAAGCATTCTTAAGGTATGCAGTTTTAGTTTCTCAATTTACTAAAAATCTGCTCTTCCATTTTAGCTGGCCCTCATCAGCAACAACAATATCAGCAGCAACAGGGACCTTTTGCTCCAGGACAACCACCACAGCCACCACCGCATAATCAGTACAACAGCTCTTCTCCTCAAAATACTTATGGCCCGAATCACCCTTCATCCAATTATAATTCATCCACTCAAAATTATGTTCCGGTAAATCAACCACAAGGTTATGGACCAAGTTCTTCCCCTCATCCTCAAACACCTCAACAACAACAACCCCAAGCTCCTCCTCAACAACAGCCACAACAATCTCCTCAACCTCAACAACAGTTACAGCAACAACAATTACAACAGCAGCAGCAACAACTCCAACAGCAGCCTCAGCAACATCCTCAACACCAATCTCAACAACCGCAGCCTACACCCTCCCAACAGCAGCAGCAGCAGGTACCACCTCCGCACCAACAACCAAATAACCAGCCGCCTGGTCAGAATTATCCAAACCAGCCTGTGAATCAACCACCGGGTAATTTCAATGTTCCTCCCAATTCCTCCTCATCCCAACCGCAAGTGTACACAACCCAATCCTCACAGACTTACAACCAGCCCCAGCAGTACGGGCAGCAATCCGCTAACTCACCTTCCCAGTGGTACCAGAATCAAAACACCCAATCGTATCCATCTGCTACATCTACTCAACCAAGCTATTCCATGTCCCAAGGGGGTTATATGGGACATTCTCAGAATTTTTCTTCTGCTCCAAATAGTTCATATAATTCTCCACCCACCACTGCTGCTCAGTCCAACTACGGACCCTCA
The DNA here is from genome assembly GCA_949128135.1 of Parasteatoda lunata. Lineage (NCBI taxonomy): Eukaryota > Metazoa > Arthropoda > Arachnida > Araneae > Theridiidae > Parasteatoda > Parasteatoda lunata. The sequence continues at coordinate 10,154,513 of OX421974.1, read as the reverse complement.
TCACAGCAGTCGAATTATATCCACCCTTCAGCTGGTCCAAATGTTCAAGGTTCGACACCCCCACCTGCTCCAGCCCCTCAGAATCGATTCCCTTCTAATTACGCTCAGAGTAATTATTCTCATTATCGGCCGACTTCTCAAGCGCAGCCGGGAGGGATGGGTAATCAAACCCATCCCAGTATGGGTAATCAGATGGGTCCTCCCTCCGTTCACAGGCAAGCTCCTCCAAATAACAACTCGCAGAATTACAGTTACGAACAAAATCAAGGTTATGGTTATCAACAACAGTAAGGCGTGCCATCAATACCACTATGATGATTATTTAACTAGCATTTTAGAGTGAATGTGATTTTGACTGCGAAAAGTGCATAATACAGTACGGCTGTGAGGAGAACTCCCAGATTAGAAGTCCGTGACTGTCTGTTACTATGGTAGCAAGTGAGAGCACATCTCTGATGGGAGTGAAATGGGGGGAAAGAAGGTGTCACTTGGTTTACTTATGCCAACATATGCCAAGATTAAGGCAAAACTATTCACCCCACACACCTATTTGTAGTGACTTTTCCTCGTAACCATAGTATGGCGCGATATGGGTGTCTGGAGGAGTTCTCCTGAAAGTCTCACTATACAGTAACCAAAAGAAGTAATAAATAAAAATTAGTTAAAAATATGCACTGAATTAAGTGATATGTAACACTAGTTTTATATTGTATATATGAACTATTCATTGCTATTGTCTTGTGGTTTAAATGGAATCCATACTTTTAACTTGATAAATCTTTTATGTAAAATTTGATTATTAGAAAAAGTTTTGTCACTATTTTTGAGCAGTTTTAGTTTCAATAATAAGTTTCTGTCTCCCACTCTATGTGCTGTGCAATGTAACAAAAAAATAAATAATGGAAATGTATAAATAGTTGAAATAATGCTCGTAAAAATGTATTTAATGAAATAAATTTTTGCTTAGTGACTTATATCTGAACACTCTAAAGATGTGCCAAAAATCATACTTGCCTTTGTTAGATTCATTTGAACATCCGACGAATTATTTCTCATCTTAAATTTTAAATATCCCAAGAACTTACTATAAATACTATGTAAGAAATATAAAGATTGTAATTCCTCTTATTTTTTATTAATCTCACTTTTTTTTATTAATTCCAGTCTGGCTTAGAAAAGGTATTTCAAATTAATAATAAAGTCTCAAATTTATAGTGTTGTTTTGAAAAAATTTAAACTCTAAAACTGAAAATATCTACTTTTTAAAGTGTGTTTAATAGTTTAAATCCGATAAAATCAAAGTAAAGGCTTTTTTTTCCTTTATGTTTAAAACATTTGTGTTAATTGTGTTTAAAACATTGAATAAATAACTTGCTTTAGCCCTTAAAGTTTTTTTAATAATGTTTTCCTACTTGCGCTTTGATGTATACTTGTACTTCGATACTTATGGTTTTTAAATTTTTTTCTATTTAGAATTTTCTGCTCTAAATTTTATAGGGAAAAAATTAATTGCGAGTGAATTTCTGAAAATAAAAGCAGTTTCTTTACAAATTTATTGTAAAAAGTTTAAGAAAAATAAAGCAGAATCTAACAAATTATAAACGCTTGATAAGATTTCCATTTAATTATTCTTTAAAAAGGCTTTTTATTTTTTTAATATTTTTTATTTATCTATTTAATATTTTTTTTTTGATGCCATGGTAGCATGTTTGTAACAACATTGACAATGCTTTTAAAAACTACTTTTACTATATTTTTTGTTATTTAGCAAAATAAATAAATAATTTTATATTCAAATTAAAATATACATATACATACATTTACTTCATTTTTTTTCTCATGATTTATAGTCTGTATTTCACCCTATTAAGTATCTTTCTCATATTTTACATATTTATCTTTTAAATATTTTAATTGAATGAGCATTTGTTTTCTTATATAACTGTTTTAGATTGATTGTGTATAATTACAAATAAAAGTAAAAAAAATCAAAGTCAAAAATTGCTATTTTATTTAGTTGAGGTCCCAAATTGAAACTTTAAATGTTGTACATTCAGAATTAAATATTTTTGTTGAAGTAGGTTCTAAATCAGAAGAGAAAGAAAAGTGTCCAAAATTTTAGTTTTTAATTTTTTTCATTTCCAATGCCCACCTGTGTTAGCATTTCAACAATTTAGGTATATACAGGCAGATTTGTTGGCCACTCTTTCAGGGGCATGATGTTTGGTGGGCCAATGCTGCACCCGCAGTAAGGACAGATGGCACAGAAAATGAAAGAACATCCATGCCTTCTCCGGGATTCAAACCCAGAACCTCTCTGATGCAAGGCCAATTCCCTGACCCCTACACAGTCCTGTCGGTACATTTTGTGTTTAAAAGTATGCTTTATGCATCAAATTTAATGTTTTTTTCTGACATGCCTTTAAATGTTATTGCTTTTAAAATGAAAATATATTTCGCAAATCATGTTTTCTTCAGCTGGTTTTTTTCTTTCTTTTTTTAAGTTTACTTTAATGTTACTTTGTTAAAAGCATTTTTACTCAAGCCTAGATTTATAAACATGCATAAGAGATACTGTTCATAAACAACAACAAAAAATCTGAGGGAGTACTTAGAAGTTTACCTTTCTATTTCTTTTATTTCTAAAGTAATAGAAATGTTAATGTATTTTTTCACAATCTATGTGATCATGAATCTTGGGCTGATTTGATTAAAATGTTTCTGAATGAATCATTTTCAGTTTAGCTCTTCAATTATCAAAGTACTAGAGTATGACTGTAATCTTATTATTTAGTACTAATTTGTATAATTAGTACTTATGTATAAATTGGAATAGCTCTGCCTAAACTTTTCACTGGGAATTTCCTGTATTGTTTAGTATTTCTGAGTAATTTACACTACTGTAACTTGCTTATGATTGATATAATATATTACACATAGCTGCCAACTCTACTGAATTTACCATTAGACTACTGGATTTTGCTGTTTTCTCCTGGTTTACCAGTTTAATCAAATTTTTTTTTTAGTTTGGGTACACTAGAAAATTTCCTAAAATTAAGTTTCCTAAAAAAATCCCTATTAAATTCTATTTAATGCGTGCTTGAACATTTAAATTAGTGTTACATAATGAAGTGAGCTTCATTTATAGTATTCAGTTTAAAGCTTTTATTTCTTTTTTAAAATTGTCAGTTAATTTTTATTCGAAACTCTCTTTTATATTTTTAAACTATACGTGACAATAAATTACTTGTCTATTACTATTAAAAATTATGAGTTAACATAAGAAAAAGCATTTCAAGTTTATTTAATTTCAATATCATAACTGGTAAATATTACCATTAATTAAGTTTTTGTTATTTTGATGACAACAGGGTTGCCACACCACAGGGAATTTTAGTTCTTATTTTCATCTTTTAAAAAAATGATAACCACTCCACAGGGAATTTAAAAATAACAGGGAATTTTGAAGTTTTCTTCAGAAACTGGGAAAATACAGGGAATTTTAGCTCTTATTTTCCTCTTTTTAAAAAAATGGTGACCACTCAAAGTGCAGTCTATGGGATTTGGGATGTTTAAGGATGATATTTCAATAATACCGTTTCATTTAATACTGTTTCATTTAATACTGTTTCATTTAATACTGTTTCATTTAATACTGTTTCATTTACTATAGCATTATTTAAGTATGTTCAGCTGTTCTTTTTTCTCCAGCAATAAAAAATCGTATAGTTAGCCCAATACAGCTCACACAAGAGCACAGTGATTGTGTATTTTCTCTTAATATATTATGTATAATATGTACGGGGAAAACACAGGGAATTTTTTTCTACATTTGAGGGGCAACCCTGGACAATAAAATTCCCTAAATGTAAAATTTTTAGTATACTAACTCCAGATCAAACTTACTACCGTTTAGTGGTACCTTCACAAATTCAACTTTTAGTTTCACAAAATACTTTATCTTAAAATTTTATTTTTGTATCCAGTACAAAACAATAAATCCATATTTTTGTGGTTATTTTTTAATATAATTTTTAATTTTCACAAATTACGTCTAAATTTTCACAAAATAGGTACCTCTCAGAAAAAACTAGACAGACCCCTGACTATACAACAGTTAGCATTACACTATTAACCGTATGTTATGCAACAGTATTTATATTATTTCGTAAAATCTACTGGTTATTTTCCTATCCATATTGGCATCTATGAAAACATATTTTATGAGTATTTGAAACACTTTTGAGTTTTTCTGACAATTGAAGCACCTTATTATGGTTCTTGCATCTTTTCTCAACATGATACATCTTATTGTAATCAACCCTGTGTATATATATCTCGTTCTTTCTTTAACTGATAGAAATTGAAGCATACTATTTGTGAATGTACTGCAAATGTTTTTTGTAGAGTGTAGTGTATATTATTCAATCTTAATGTTGTGTTGACTTCAGAATTATGGTACTCTAATGTTGATGACAGTGGGGTTTTGTATTTTTAACCTTGTGTGTATGAAATTGCATATTCTTTTTCTTATATTCTCTCACTGTCTGTTATATAAATCAATATACAAAATGTGGTTATAGATTTCCAGGTTTTCTCTGATAACTCTTGAAAATATGTGAATTATATACCGAATTCATGTTTCTAAGCAACCTTCAACTTCTGTAATGTTCTTTTGTATTTGGATGTAAAAGTTTCAGAAACAACTTTTTAAGATCTCTTTTAGAACGCCAGGGTGTGTAGCGTTTTAAAAAAGTGCTTAATTTTCCCTTTTCTGAAATGTGATATTTTTCTTTACCATGTTGATTTTTGCCACAAATTAAACAAAAAGACATTGTTCTATTCAATGTTTTCACAATTAATTCAACCCCAATCTATTTCGACATACCGTCGATCTGTAGTGTATAAAAATACCATTCGTTTTACATGTTTGATGAAATACTTGCGGGTCCACACATACGTATACTGAGCTGGATTCAGTGGTAAGGATTTTTGTCTCTCTTGTGCAACTCTGCTGCATTTTGCTAGAAATTCTCAATTTCAGACTTCATTTTCCGCCCTCTGTAATAGAATCGAAAAATCTGTCGAAAATTTGCTGGGAACTAACTAAACATTGTCAAAACCATTCCCTAGCATATAATACCTGTTAACTTGATTCTATACTGAGGTACCTTTTGATAGATGAAGGTCGACAAACTGTCCCCTTCAATACATCAGAATTAAAGAGTATTCTGAAAGAAGACTTTAGAAGCGGTTTCTGAAACTTTTATAGAGGGATTCAGAAGAACATTATGACGGTTAGAAACTGATAATTTTAGGTATATTCACATAATATTTTTAAGAGTTATTAGATAAGGTTTGGAAATTAATAGTTGCACTTTGCAGTGTACAGAAATAACTATGCAAGATAAGGTTATTAAAATATATAGCAAATTAGCTCCGTGTATTAGTTTTTGTAAGAGAGGAAAATAGCACCTAATTATGTATATTAAATTTACATATGTATTATCTAAATTATTTTCACATAATACATATGTAGATGTCTTACATGTCTGCAAAACTCAAAATTAAAGAAAATATTTGTAAAAAAAAAAAAGTTTATTAAAAATTAACTAGAGTGGAAATTCTTATGTCATATAATACTTCTGTTGTAATTCTAGTGTTGGTATAAATACTATAGCTCCTCCTTGCATTGCAGTTTTTTTTTTCGAGGGGGGAGAGGATACGAGAAAATTGTATAATATTTTCAATAAAACTAACAACTTTGAACTCTTAATTAAACTTCTGTTGTTGTATCTGAACAAAATGATGACCAGAAAGCTGAGCGTTTTTAAAAGTTTCCCTTTCCAGAATGAGATGTTGATTTTCGCAACATTGATTCAACTTTTTCACCCCAATTTATTTCGTATGAAAACGCCAATCGTTATCATGTTTGATGAATACTTGCGCTTGTGCGTATACTGAGCTGGATTCAATTTCGGAATCGAACCGAAAAATCTCTCGAATTCATATGATATTTTTTGAGTGCTTTAAAAGTGCTTATTTTTTGGTACAAAATTTGGCTATGCTCCCTGATGACTAACAAGTGCTAAATTGTCCAGATTTGTGAGCAAAAGAGTATGATAGCCTCGGAAATAGTTTCTCTCCCTATCATATTTCGTTTCAAGATCATGTTAGCTCCCTCAAACTGTGTTCCCAGTTTAGGAACTGGGGCGCAAAACTGAATAAGTTGATTGATTGCAGTGGCAGAAACTAATGTGGTACAAGTAATAAAATTTCGGTAGTGGCATCTTTTTTCCGTAATTTGTAGTGTGTAGTTAAAAACAAATAACCCACTAGTTGGTAATGGCAACAAAATTTAATGCTAGTTTAATAAAGGAAGAAGGTGCAAACTTAATAATTTTTCAAATTTGATTGATGCGCCATTCTTACGAAAGACCTTCCGTTGAACATATTTTGCGTTGTAACTCTCAAAGTATTCTGAGCAAAATAAAAAACGGACCACATTGAATAACTTTTGAACTAATCGGATCTTCACGTTCTACGTCTCAATCTTAATGGTTCGAGGAAATGACCTCAAATATGCCAATTAATTAGCGCAGGCGACATTTTAAGTTACGAAATCATACAGAAAAACATAATTTTCCTAAGTAAAAGTCATTTTTTACTAGGGATTCAGATTTCTAACCCCCAAATCATTGGGGGGTAGCTGCAATCTGGAAAATATGGTTCCCTTGATTTTACTTTTAGCGTCATATCTCGAGAACTTTCAAAGCTACCCCCACACACAGTTATAAAATTCAATTTTCTATGCAAAAAATAAATTTTAGTAAGTATTTATCATTTTTTAAATTTGATATTAGTCGAAAACATTTTTAATTGTAAGGTATAAAATTTTTTACATCATTTTAAAGAATATTATTTTATTCAGCATACAGCAAAATTCAAACTTTGAGTAAAATCTGTCGAATAGTTGCCGAGAAATCAAATGCTTACCTATAATACTAAGATTTTTTCTAGAGGAAGATGTCAATCCACAGAATGATTCGATTCTAGCAATCCGAATGTTACCCGTATCATAACTCTTAAAACTATATTTAGATATGAGAAATCTAGTTTTACTTAAGATCTATTATTAACCTTTTTCGGCCATGAATGGGTCAAAGATGCTAGGAATTATACTTAATAATATCAAAAGATTCATGAATTTTTTTGCTGCGGGAATACTGCCATTTGATTAAGCAAATTTGATACGTTGCTTCTATTCTTGTATGTTTTGTTATTAGAACACAAGGCTACGACGTTAAAAATAGGAATATTGAGTAATGAAAAGGTGTTCTAATAATAGGACGCTAGAGGTAAAGGCATGAGACGAACAAACAACTTTATAGAATAAATAAAAATTTTGAATTTTTTTTCCTTGCGGATGTGCTGCCATTTACTAAGCAAATTTGATACGTTGCTTCTATTCTTGCATATATTGTTAATTGAACGTTAGATTACGACGTTAAAAAATAAGGAATATAGAGTCATGAAAATATGTGTTCGAATATCGGGACGTTACTGCCGACGAGGTTAAAATAGGAGAAGAGCTAACAATTTTAAGAGGAATATACGAATGAATGAAATAAAAGAATGCTTCATAGAAAATGCTAATGAAAAAAAAGGATAATTATATCATTTTTTATTACTTTTTTCTCTCTAGGAAAAGAATGGTTAGAAAGGAGAGGGCAATTCTATTCAATGTAATGAGGTGCTATATGGTAAATTGTTAATGGTATTTTTTTTTCTATGCCTTGAAAGTTAAAACAATGTTGTGATTACTTTTACTTGTTATATATATTTTGTAGCAATATCCATTACTGTATTAACGTATAAATTTTTCTAATAAATATATGAATATAAAAAGTGTTTGTTCGAATGTTTCCGAGTTTGCTTTATCAACGTTTGAACAAACGTGTCTCGTGACCCCTCTAGAAAATGAAAGGCATGCATAAAATTTCAAAACACTAATTCTCGTAATAAAGAATTCTGAGTTTTAAAATAATAAAAATATATGTTACAGGAAATAATCGATACCTTGGAAAATTTCATTAAAAGAATATTTCTTGCATTTTAAAAAAAGGTATATAAAAGGAAATTTTGAAATATAAAACTAGAATGCATGATTTCTCAAAAATTATTTCATGCATTTTACATGAAAATTTTTTATAGATCTTTATATTGACCTCTTTATTTAGATATGTTTTCTACAAATATTTGAAATATTTAAAAACAAAATTTTATTTAATTAAAAAAAAATTCAAAAGCCTACGTATTCTTAAGACTAAAGGGAGGGGGATTTTGTTTTAGATGTATATAATGTTCGAAATTAACCTAGAAATCCAAAAAAAAAAAAAAATTTACCTGACCCCTGATACTAAGTTAAATGAGAAGCAATCGAATTAACAGAAGCTGCGCAACACGAAATCATTTAACAATGCTTTCCTAACTTAAAAATATCATTTTCCTTAACCTTAAAAAAAATAATCAATCCAGGGCTCGAGAAAACTCAGAAATTTTACCCGTCCCCGAGGACGGTTTGTCCAACAATGTACCCGTCCTCCTTTGAAACTAACCCGTAGCTTCTGAATAAATAAAAATATAATTTTCTCTTATTTATTACAAACATTTATATAAATTGCACAATGAATTAGTAGTTACTAGGATTACAAATTCTAGGTTTACATTATACAGTAATAAAAGAAATACTAGGTTACTAATCGTAAAACCTACTATTTATTTTATGAAATAATTTATTTCTTTTATGAAATAATTTAAATAACAAAGGTCAAGTTATCTGGAATGTCAATTTATCCGAGGGTACTGCGTTTTTTTAAATGAATCAAATATGACGTTTGCCGGTTCCACAATCAAGCCAATGATTTACAGAGGTTTCTGCACAGAAATCTGAAAGGGGTTTTCCATTTAGGTAGATGTTCATAATTGCGTTTAACGCTTCTTGTTTAAGACCAATATGTAATGTGTTTTTGTAAGTTCATTGCTGAAAAGCCTCTTTCAACCGCTGCAGTACCCCCAGACAGAGAAAACATCAATTCCACCATGTGCAGTATGTTGCTGTATTTCTAGATTAGAGGGTCATTTTAGAAGTGAGGCGCTAGACTCTTGCAAGATAACAAAAATTGAAAATGTATCACGAACATTAACGGGAAAATGGCCGTCGGATTCGAGAAATTTGTTGTTCTCGGGGAATTTTTAACCGTCGAGGACGGGCGGTTTTTCGTGTCCTGAATCAATCTAAATTTTTTCCATTTCGAAAAGTGCATTTACTTGAAAAATTTCTTTCTTTTTTGCAATTTTTCTGTGTACTAAAAATAAAGAGCTAAATTAGGCACTTTAAATAGATCAAATACTAGATTTTCGTTTCCTTAGCTTACATAATTCAAACATATATAAAAAAAACAAATTTTAAAAAAATTTCATTCAAAATTTTCTAATTCTCAAGGGTGAGAGCGTTCGCCTTTCAATGATGCGATCCGGTTTCGAATCCCAGCGATGGCTGGTCGATACGAATTCAGCATCCGAGTGCTGACGTAAAATATTCTCAGGGGTAGGTGGATCAGAAGTTGGAGTCCCTTTGCCGTCAGTCTAACCGCGTGTATATATATATATATAGACATTCATGTTTTTTTTGTTTCATTTATTTTAGTATGACTGTTTTTATCAATAGTTTTGTTTTCACTTCTTTTCAATAACTATGAATTTCGTTTTTTTTTTTAAATTTATATTAAATCATTGGAAATTTAATTACAATAGAAATGTATTATACTATATACAGAAATATGTATTTAATGGTGTACAAATATTGAATGTTTTAAAGTTATTTTAGGATGTTTAAACATACGTGTTTAAATTTGTTTAGGGTTACTATCTACTATTAACTGAGAGAACTGGAATGATTCCCGGTTTTTTGATTTATCTGTATCACTCCAGTTTAAAATTGTATAAATTTCTAATTGCAATTAAATAGTTACATAAGTAATTTTTATCGGATTTTTAATTATTTAAGAAATTTATCCAGCAATTTGTTTCATACACACATCGCGTATTCGAGCGATATTAAAATCAAATATCGCTCAATATTTAAAATCAACAAATCTTGATATGCATTCACGTGATTTAAAAATAACAGTTCTAAACAAATTTTATTAAAACATTTATGCAAAGCGTTTTAAATTCGTAAAATTCGTAAATAAAAACATGTTTTTATTTTTAGATTTTTTCAAACTAAGTTTCAAAATAAAAAATTAGAAATGAAATCTGAGATGACTGCTTGCGGATGCAAAGTACGAGTAATTAACATAAAACTTTGCTATGAAGTGGTACATGTGCTATTTATGGAACTTTATTATTATTAATGACTTTATTATTATTATTAACTATAATTGTTATTAACTATTATTATTATTAACTATTATTATTAACTAATTGATTTTATATTTGACTTACTTAAATTTTCAATAATATTTACTAACATAGCTTCTGATTAACGTAGTCTTTTAAAAATACAATAATTTGATGAATAAATTGACCTGACAACTATAAACTACCTGACAATTATAAACGTAGTTTACGTGTAATGCGATCTACTTAAGCACAATCTGTTAAAGTTTTCGAAACTTGATGAAATTTTTTTTATATAATAATCAATGTTGAACAGAAAATTCATAAAGAGGTTTTGCGGTGTTAAATGTTAAAATTCAATTTACGTATTCTTGTAATTTTGAGCCTCAAAACATAAAGTACTTCGTATATTAAGTGGCAAACAAGGGGCGAATTTGCTTACACGAAAAACGAACGCGGCAGTTCATTCATACGGAGAAAAAAGAAACAACGAATCCCTTCTAGAGTCTAGAGTTAGCCATACAGGGAACTTTTACCAGACTGTCTGGAAATTAAATTTAATTAGAAAAGGACTAACGAACACGCTTTTCGTTGATACTTTTGTTTAAAATTACCGATGAGCAATTTTATTCATACAGGCTTCTTTTCAATATAAACGTAAATCATTTGATACTGAAAACTGTAATAAAGTATTTCTAAATGAATTTTTTTTTGTAAAATAATGCAATAAGGAAAAGATTTTTTTTGTTTTCAAAACAAAAAGAAATATCAAAAAAATTATTTACCAAATTTTGTTAAAACAGTTGGCTTGGTTTTAACACGTTCTTTTATTTACAAGGAAATCTTCCATGATGTTTGAATTAGCAATAACATTAGAATAATTAATGTGTCATTTGTAAGATGATATTTGTTTTGCTTGTGACTGTTGACTTTTGTACTTCTATAAAATGCTAAGAAAACAAACCTAAATAATGAAAATATATAATAGAATTTACCATTGGCTTAGCTTCGGGGGCAATATTTTTCCAAAATACAAATTTTTCCGCAGTTGATTGCTTAATTAAAAAAAAAAAACATTTTTTTTTAATAGGTGAACAAAAATTAAAGTTATTACATCCACTATTGTATTTTTTTTATTTATCTTTTCCCCACTTATTTTTCTTTTTAACTTAGTTTGCCTAATTCTAATGTGTTCACATCAAAGATAAAAGGTCACTTTTAAAAAGAGATTTTAAATTATTGACTTCATAAATAATCGTCTGCTTTAAGAGGCTATTTAGGATTTTTTGTTCTATGATGTGGCAGCAGCTGTTTGAAAAAGCAGGTGAAGTAAATATTCTATTTTCTAAAAAAAAAAGGGTAAGAGGGATTGTTGGTTACTAATTAAGGCTTCGGTGATGCATCCATTTTCTGGAATGTATTCGTTCATAAGTTTGATCTTTCAAAACTAGATCGTTTGTTTCATTTAAATTTTGAATTCCAATCTTTTAAAATCCTTCCCTAATCCTTTTAAAAATATTATCTTTTTTTTCTCTCTCAACTTTTTTTAAGGTAAGTGGAATATTTTAAAGATTACAGAAAAACTATTTATTTAAATTGTATTAATAACATTAATGTCTATTAATAAAACGTAATTTTATTTTACGAAATTCTTTTTACTTTTTTTAACTAGTCATTTTTACCGGTATACTATCTAATTTTATCTGGATAAAACATTAGTTAGTAGATGTTTTGAATTCAGATATTAATTCAAAATAAAACAGGGCACTAATAACAGGGCAGAAGAAATAACTCTGCAGATGGTAAAAGAGGGAATAAAATTCTGTCTTTTCAATATAGCAAATATCGCCTTAAAAAATAAGCTATTTCAATTAAACTCTTTAAAAATTAAAGCTTCTATGAGAGAAAGTTATTACCATACAGTAATTTATACTTAAGGGAGAAATAAAAGAATATAATTTACTATGAATATTCTTGAATATATCTAAGCCTAACTTATTTTAACTAAGTAACCTATCTAGCCAAATGTTTGAATTAAAATATAGAATGGAGTGAAAAATGTCTTGGTGTTCCTAGTAATTTCAATTTTGTTTTTTTTCATTGATAATGGTTTTGTTATTTTTTCCTTGCTTTTTTTAAAATATTCTATTAAAGTTTATATTTATTTATGTAGTGCACACCTTGTATATAAAAGCATAAATTTAAAATTGTTTGGGGAAATAGTGTTTTGAGCAGGGCTCTTCTCGAAAATTAAATTGTCCGACGCACCCGTGATATGCATTTTTTACTCTTAAATGCCTGGCCTGGCCTGGCTAGTAAATATTTAGCGAAATCGTAAAATACTAATTAATCTCTTTTCAAGTTTTGAAGAAATCCTTAGAAGGGGTGAATCAAGGATACGGAAGGAAAAGATAATAAATAATATTTGATATGACCCAATTATTACTGAATATCTAAATAAGAATTTATGAAACAAAGTTTTATATATATATATATATATATATAAATATTTTTTTATATATAAAAAATATAAAAATATTTTTATATATAAAAAAATATAGTTTTTATTTATTTATATATATATATATATATATATATATATATATATATATATATATATATATATATATATATATATATATATATATATATATATATATATATATATATATATATATATATATATATATATATACATTAAAAAAGTTTATAATTACATAATTCAAACGCACATATTTAATAACTTGCGTTTAAGTATTTGGCATATTTCTGATTAATTTGATTTGTATGCGCCTAAATGTCAGTTGTCATAATTGTCTGAAAATCAAAGTAAATAATTGTCGTCTTTTTTTATATTTATTTTTTAAATACATACTGTTGTTTTAAAATGTCTTTCTTCTTAATTTGGAATATATTATTTTTGAGTTGAATAAGATATAAAAATTGCTGTTTTCTTTTAAAATTGAGTTTTCTTGTATTTGTTATAATTAATAAATGATTATAATGCTATAAAAATAAAGTTTCCTTCTTTCCGAAACTCATGAATGTCCATAATTTCATATAATATGCGGCATCTGTGTTTTCAAATTTATTTTTCACTTGAAATCTGGACTAGCTCTAATGACTATAGAGCAAGAAATAACGAAACAATTAATGAAACCTGAAAGACTCTAAATGTTGACCAATCATTTTGCCAAATCTTCTAAAATTGTTTTAATCTAGGTTGTTTCCTGTATCAAAGGATTGAATTAGGGCTCAAATGTATGTTTATTGTTTAATATAAGCAAAATTAGTTTTATAAAGGATTTAATAAAGACTGAAATTTATGTTTAGTGTTTAATATAAGTGTTGACAGATGTTGAGTTCTTAAAATCGTCTATTGCAAAGAAAAAATAAAACTTTCTGCACGAGACACTCCTTACACAGATGGAAAAAAAAATAAACCCAATAAAAAACTTGGAAATTTGATTCCTGAACCGTAGTTATTATTTTGGAACAATTTAAAATAATTTGAAACATCCAAATATTTAATTAATCGCTGATCAAGTATCTTTATGTAATTATATGCAATAACATAAGTATAATTGAATGAAATTTTCTTTACCACAATTCCGTTTTGTCTTTTTATTTTTTTTTATAACTTAGGGATACAAATTTAAAAAAATGCAAAGCAAAGAATAAAAATAATGGAAATAAATATAAGAAACGTATTAAAAAAAAATCTTGAAAATAAATATATAAAAAACATACACACCAAAAAAAAAACAAAAAAAAAACACGTCGTTGCAAAAAATCGTTGCGCACGCGTAACTCATAAAGAGGTGAAATATGATGCAGCCGTTTGATTTGTCGATATTTATAAAAGACCATTTAAAACATTTCCTTTCTTTTTTTTTTCGTATTTGGGGCAAGTAATAAATTCGAATTTGAGACAGCATTTTTATTGTTTAGTTAAGTTCGATGGTAAGTAATTTTTCACTTTTTTTTTATTCGTATTAGTTTTATTTCTTTCATTTTCTTGCTATCTCTTGCTATGAATTTTGTTTAAATCTTAAAACATATATTTTATACAATAGCGAATTTGTAGAGTCGTGACAGTAAGGATATATATCTCGAATCTTTTAGTTTTTGCTTATTCCAAACTATTTTTTCAATGTTTTCAGATAATTGTAAAGAATTAATGTATTTTGGGTCGAAAATAAATGCAGAAAATTCAAAGCATTTCTAAAACTAAGTATAAAATAGAGTTTATAAGTAAATTCTCATTTTTATCTAATTATGCTTTGTTTAGTGGTTTAATATTTTTTTTCTTGTCGTAATTTTTAATATTATTGAAACTTATTGAACTAAGAATATTTGATTCTTCATTTTGGAGAATTTTTTTCTTTTTTATTATGGGAACAACTTCAAAATTAATATACGTAAATCATTAAATCTCCAATTTTGTTCCATATAAATTTTCTTTATCTTAACATGTCTACAATAAAAAGTTAATAAGCTTCTAAAATTTGTATCGTTTCTATTAGGCTGTAATCTTGAAAACTTCGACATCTCTCTGACGAGCACTCAAAATTTAACTGGTACTTCTTGCTAAATGACCGTTTCGATCATTTTTCTGATCGCCAAAAGGAGCATTTGACGTCAATCGAAATATCGTCATCTTTTTGATTAGCTAGAATCTCAACTAGAACTTTGTGACAAAATTGGCAATATATGCGTTGCCAGATCCCTCAAAACCACAAGCAAATGTCACCTTAAATTTATTGCTAAGTAGATTTCATAACCAACAAAAAAAAAAAAAAAAAAAAAATTAACCGCTTTTTGCCCAGCTAGAGTTCTCAAATTTCAAATGGTGCTCTGACTTGGCTACACCAAGTGTTTTTTTTTAAAAAATTTTAAGCTAAAATTTATCTCCATTTTTATCCCCAATAGAAATTTTACCCACTTTCTGACGCAAACTTAAACAATAATAAAAAAGAAGAGTAATAAAATGGAAGGTTTTTAATATTTTTAAAGTTGATTGAAAGAAGAAAGTAATTCCATTGTAATGACTGCTAACACCCAAAATTTGTTGAAATTCTATTTAGCATTCATACCCTTAGCTATAGAAGGAAAATAGTTGTCAAGCCTTTTTTTTCTCGGAATCAGTCGTGAAGCGCTTGACGTTTTTTCAATTGCAGCACAGGATACAAAACTGCGGTTTCATAAATTAGTTTGATTTAAAAACAAATTAAATTTTCTAATCACATAAAATACCCTTTTTGGGATGTAATTACATTTATTAAATTACACTAGGAGGCTTCGCCCCCCCCCTTGCTCGCTGGCGCTCACCAAGGGAAATTAAATAAGGGAAATTAAAATAAAAAAAGTTTTGCTTTTTGGATAGAAATCAGATTAAAAATTGTCTAATGCCTAGAAACTTCGAGATATTTCTATTAACTATTAATTAAACCTCTCCGAGCAATCACAGAACATTATTTGATTTTTTTTACTGTCAGAGCTTGGTTGCTTAGCAACCTAGTAAAATTAAGCATTCTTCTTTTGAATTAGTCAATGGGTTATCTTAAAATATTAAATTGCGCTGGCGACTTTTTTTGGCGGTTTTCTGGATTATCGCCAAATATATAAACCTTTATTGCGACCCTATTTACCACCCAATTTCTTCAAAATTTTCTCTACCCCACCCCCCCCCTTAATTCAAGTGTCTGGATTCCAAATATGTAAAAAAAATATATGTTTATTCAGAGAAAGTACGTTTTTGAGTCTGATTTCGTAGCTTAATTAATAGTTTGCACTAATTAATTAGCCTATTTGCGGTCACCCCCAGGAACCATTAAGATTGACTTTTAGTACGTGAAAATCCAATCATTAGAACGAAAGTTATTCAGGGTGATATATTTTTTTTTTTTTTTGCGGACTGTACCTAAATAATAACCGTATGAATGTGACTATTCTATAGAAAACCAATAAATTTGACCAAAAAATAAGAAAAGATAACTTAAAATACTTTAAAGGATGATTTTTTTCTCCTCTCCTATCCGCTTAATCGATTCTGTTTCCCATCTGGCAAATGGAAAATGTTCTTTTGGTAATTTGTTTTGAGAAATTTGAAACGTAAAAATAAATCCTTTTAATTTAAATGATACAAAAGTAAAATGAATTTGGCGATGATTTAATAACGAAACTTGGTGTGTGAAAGGCAATTTGGCGATCAATTGTGTTTTTATTTTTATTGAGTGGTAACCAGTTCAAAAACTCGCGTATTTTAAAATATTGTTTGCACAACTCCTGATGGCATATTTTTTTCTTTTTATAAAAATCATATTAGTAAGCGTCCAAATTTTGTTGACAAGATCTGTTAGTTTTTATCTGTTAGCAGTGGTATTTTACTGACTCATTAAAATCATTTTAATTTGAGAACTTTGCACTTAAGCTAAGAATCATTTTGATGTCAGAACTAATTTTTTTGGAGGTAAGTTTTCATTTATTTATTCGTTATTTTTCTTATCTCTCATATTTAAAACATATTTTAAATGTAAGCTAAACATATTTTCAAAATCGCTGTATCATAATACAAAATCAGATTTTTTGTATGTATTTATTAAATTATATTCTGTTTAAGTTTCTTTTTTACCTATTTAAAGATAAAGGAAATGAAGAATCGGTTTCAATAATGTCCAACTTATGAAATCTGAATTGAAAAGACGGAACAATGTGTCTGACTACCTAAATTCTTTTGCGTATTTTTGCCAACGAATTGAAAAAAATAAAACGAATTTTAAATAACTCGCAATTAATTAAACCATACATTTACATCTAAATTTAATTTAATAAATATTACTTTTTTCAGAATCTAGTTTAACTATAATTGAAAATCTGAAAGTATTAAATCTATTTCTTTATACTGGTATACGATTTTGTTTGTAAAAATCTAAAATTTATCAATGTTGACTCCAGAGAAAAAGAAACATATAAACTTTTTAATTCTCAATTTTTGACGATATTCAGAATTTTTTCATTTAAAATTATTTACTTAAACATTTTTCTTAATATTTTTTTATCGCTATTAATGAAGTAAATAAATTGAACAATCATCTTTTTATTAAGAGAAAAAAGTTTAATATTCTAAAAATCTATTTTTATCTGTTCAATAATTAGGCAAATATTATTTTCGTATAAGAAAATGTTACTTAGATTTAAGTCTGTAGAAATCAGCAATTATGTATTTATTAAAAAAAGGTTATTTAATTCAATAAAAAAAGTTAGTTTAATAATAATTTGGACGGAATACAAAATTGCGGTTTTAAAAATTCTTTTGATTTAAAAACTTATTCCACTTTTTAAATATATGAAAGAATCTTTTTTGATAGACAATTTATCTTGTAAATTTCGAAAAATTTTGAAAAAGCAAATTATCAAAGAGTTTAAAAGTAAAATCCAAAGTGTAAAAGTAAGTTTTTGTAACATTTTCTAATAAGTTAGTATTTATAACAAAAAATATAAATTCAAAAATAAAGATATTAAGGTGACTGGGCGAATTTTAATCAATCTCAATTTTCAAGAGAGCAGAACCAGATATAGCAACCCTAAAACTCGCAGACTTCAAGAAAAATTTTAGTTTTGTTTTTCATTTAAAATATTTAGTTAAATATTGGCTAATTGCTCCTGGTAATATTCTCTTAGTAATTAAAAAACTGAAATCGATGTTTGTGAGTCTGAAATATTTTTGTTCTTTTTTCTCTTGATAAACAAGTAATTATTTTGTATGTTTGTTTCTTCACTTATTACAAATTGATAGCTTTGAATTATTATTATTTCTCAATTTTTTTTCAATGAATTTTTTTTCTTGGTAATTAATTGCCTTTCTATTTGTCCATTATCCAACTTATCATTATTAACATTTTCATTATCGTCAATTTTATAATGTTTTTGACCGTTTTAATTTTATCCATATGGTTTTACAATAAAAATTTTCTTAATGTTATAATAAAATATATGAAAAGAGTTCTTGAATTCAATGAATATTTTCTTATGAGCTGAAGTAGTTTTATTCTATTATTAGCTATAAACAAAATTTTGGGGAAGTTAACTAAAAATATTTCGTATAGCATTACAACCACTTTATTTTTCAGTAATGATTAGTACATTAATGTACTAGTTTATATGTAACATAAGAATTTGTAGGTTTTCTATTCTTATAACTTCATTGAAAATAATGATGCAAGATAAACATGTGAAAAATAGTTTGTAAAATTTATTTGTTGCTGTTTTAATTTAAGACTGAATTTATATTTAAGATTGCAATTTCTGCGAATTAAAACTCAATATAGGGTGACCCGGGGTAATTCACGATCACTCTGTTTCTGGGGTAAATAATGATCACCTAAGTTTTATTCAAAAAAAATTTTTTTTTTTTTTAAATTTGAGGCATGGACAAGAATGCTTGTACACTTTACTAAAGTATAACTACATTTACTTAATAATAGTTTTTTGTTTAATCTAACAAAATAAGTATCTTTTAAATTGCTTTCCGTATTTTCCACTTCAAAGATGGGTTTCAAAATGTGCACATTTCTGCAAAGATCCCCCTCCTTCTCTTAATAATAAATATTTTGAGTTACTTTCTTTTTCTTTGATATAAAAATAGTGTAAGCTTTTGTTTAATTGTTTCACATCTACTGTAAATATTATAATTGACTATAGGAAACTATATCAAATGTTGCCCCCTACAGATGGGGTAATTATTGATCACTGGGGTAATTCCTGATCATTGTCATTTCTTCGTATAAATAGTATAAAAATAGCTAATTGTCTTGTCTTAAATAACAGTTCATATTTTTTTAAGTGAAACAACTATAAAATATATTTTAACTGTAATCACAAAATTTGCTTTTAACTGTATACAAGACAAATGTGTTTTAATTTGCACCATTTCTGGTTTGTCTTACCTTGCTTCTATCTTAATTTTATGTGTGTACATTGTTAGAATAATTTTTAAGTTTATAAATTAGCGTAATATAAATATGCTAAGAAATTATAAGCCTAAAAAGGATGCTATGCTTCTAGAAAGCAAAATTAGCGAATTTCTTTTAATGATTGAAAATTAAAATTTCAGTGTGAGAGCTACTGCCAGAGCTGTTACCTTACTTAACTTTACACTCTCACCTAATGAAGTTAAAAAATCCAGCAAAAGTAATCCATGTGGGAACTCTTTCTTATTTTCAGGCAGTACATGAGAATGAGTTGACTGCTTGCCTAAAATTTATGGCATGATGCAAAGATTTTTGGAAAATTTAAATGGTTAATATTTATTCTTGCTTTTGAATAAATCATTTTATTAGCTGCTTAAACATATCTTTTTGGTTTATTTGTTTGATCTTGATGTCGTATTTGTTAATTACCATTGTATAATTTTTTTTAAACTGCCCCTTTACTATAAAAACTGGTGATCAGTAATTACCCCAGAAGTGATCAGGAATTTCCCCAGAAGTGATCAGGAATTTCCCCAGAAATGATCAAGAGATGGGGTAATTCCTGATCACTAAAAATTTAAAATCTTTTAAATTCTAATTAGATTTTCAAACAAAAGAAGGTAGCATAGGACTCATCTCATATAGCCTCAAACTTCCAGTAAATATTAAAATTCTATCTTGAATAGTTTTTTTACAAAATAGATGTTTGCATTTTTTGATCAGGAATTACCCCAGGTCACCCTAAGGTTTATAAATTTAATTTAAACTCTTAGCTCATTATTGATAAAAACGAAAAAAAAAATGTTTGCTTAATAACTTATTATCCATTAATTTAGATCTAAATTAAGTTTTCTGTGCATTTGATACAAAAAGTTTTTTTTTTCTGTAATTGATACCAAAATATAATCAAACCACGGCCAATGAGACATTTGGGCTTCAGGCCAATAAGACGTTTGGTCCATTAAACATAATATGTATTTATGCCTGGGCACACCCGGGCAGTGTCCGGGAGACCCAAGCACTCGGGGGTCCTTGAGATTCTTATTTTTTATAAATTAAAAAAAAAAAAAAAAACTATCAATAAACAACTTTACATTATATATATTTTTTAAAATGAATATATTCTCGTTTAAAAAGTGAGCATCTTTTTACAAATAGTAATTGATTGTCATGCAAACAACAACAATTTAAGTAGTTTATCACCAGAAAAACTTAAAAAGGTGAACCAAAATCTTTTCTATGTTAAAATCAAATTTTTAGGTACTCAACTCTTTAAGTCACACTAACTCTAAACATGCTTGACTACCAACACCACCTCTGCTTAGTATTGTCCCGCAGTCACGTTAAGATCGTTAAGACACAGTTCCCAACAGATCACCGAAATCAAGCATCACTGGCTGCGGTCAGTGTGCGGATGGGTGGCCGCTTGGATTAGTCTGCTTAGGAACCGAGAGTGTGCGGTATTGGTCCTTATTAAACTGTTCGACTTCACGTGCAGGTCGTCGGGCTAACGAAGCAGGGGTGTCATCCCCTCTGCAGAGGATCAAAATTGTGATGCCATGTCTTCGGATCATCCTCATGGATGTTTCCCAGACCGTCACCAATAGCCCATTGTGTAGCTCTAGTGCGACGTAAATGAACTACAACAACAACTGTTTGGTATTTAAAATTAGTTAAATAAAGTAATAATTGAAAGAGTTAAGCATTACACAGCACTATGTTACAGCAACTTTTAAACTTGTTATATCTGATGTGCATTGAAATATATTTTAATAACTGGACTTTAATAGTTTAGTTTGACGAAATAAGGCATACCTTTATAATTTTTCTTATTTGTTACTTCCTTGTGTTTTATAATTAGTTTAATTAGCTGATTGATTTTGAAAATTACTTCATTATTAGAAAAATGTGTTTAAGTTAAAAATGTGTATATCTTAAAAATGCTTTTATTTTATGAACGTGAAGTTTACAAAAGTTTACAGTAAACAGTATGACATGTTAAAGGGGTCCAAAGTATTTCTGTGCCTGGGGGCCCTGTTTGCTATTAAGACGGCCCTGATGTATCCCACGACCAGATGGACGTTCAGTTGAACATAATCAAATCTACGTTCAAATGGAAGTTCTGGTCAAAGAAGTTTTTATTTTATTTTACATTTTATAACCGTCGTTGAAAAATTTTGGGTTTAGGACTACTAATGTTTAATCTCCGTAGCTTTGCCATTTTGAATCTAATCCAGAAGATCAAGTATTGGGAGAAATTTGCATTCGTGGAAGACTTTTTGATAGAACTAACCCGCATTAGCTTTACATGGAGAGGAAAACCATGATGTCATCGAACGGTTAGCCTGACCAGAAGGGATATCTAACCCATGATCCATGTACCACTAAGGATATTTCACGTCAGCTTTGTGGTCGGTGCAAGCCGGATGCGGAATTCAATCTCAGCCATTGCTGGTATTCAAACCCGGTTCACTTCATTGGAAGGTGAACGCTCTATCCTCTGAGCCATTGGTTGAAGAATTAGCGTAATTGGAGCCTTTTCACTCCTTTTTTTTTCTTTTCTTTTTAATTGAAAACCCTCGTATGTTAATATGATTTTAGAAATATCGCCTGCCATGTTAGGCCTAAAGAAATTATGCTTAATTCTTTCTTTAGTTTTCTTCACACCGAAATGACCTCCAAAAACAGACTCATTTTTCTATTTTTTTACGCGGTAACACTAATTGACATTAAGAATTTAATCTATATGAAAAATTAAATCTCAATTAAAATAAAAATTTCGTTTATTTACTTTTAAAGCTTGGCGAACATTTTTTAAAGAACACTGAATTTGTTATTGCGTTAATTTTATCGCGATTCAGAGGCAATAAAACATTCTTGCGAAAAAATGGAATCATTCTATCTCTTCTCCTTCAGAGGCAAAATATCTTTGCCCTCTCTTGCAGAAAAAGTGCCCCTTCTCCGCACTTTCGCTTATTTTCAATATGATACGAAGATATTTCGCATAGTGACTCATAGAGAGTCATGGTGGCTCAGGAGATAGAGTGCTCGTCTCTCAATGAGGTGAACCGGGTTCAAATCCTGGGAATGGCTGATTGATTCGAGTTCCACACCCGGCTCGCACCAACCACTGTGCTGACGTAAAATATCCTCAATGGTAGACCGATTATGGGTTAGAGTCCCTTTGCCATCAGGTTAACCGTGGTGAGGTTTTTGTGGTTTTCCTCCCCCACATAACGCAAATGCGGGTTAGTTCCATCAAAAAGTCCTCCACGAAGGCAAATTTCTCCCCATACTTGATCCGGGATTTCTCTTGTCATCTGGATTGGGTTCAAAATGACAAGGATACGGAGTTAACAGTGGTAGCTTTAAACTGCCATTTTGTTGAACAATGGCTATTAAATTATAAAATAAAATGACTCGTAGAGAGATTGCGGAATGAGTGCATCCACTCATAATTTGCCGATCAAGGCAGTAAATGAAATAAACTGTGCTCCTAAATCATTTGTGAATGTAAATGGTTGATACTGTTTTAATGAGTTAAGATATAACATATGTACTTAAAAACGAAATTAATGAACACAAGTTTTAAAAATCCGTAAATTAAACTGTCTTTGTTACGGTGAATGATACAAGTAACTTTTACATCAATTCATTTAAAAATAATACTTATAACTAAGGAAATGCGATCTTTTTTTTATTTTTAAATTCATAACATTTATGGCATAAATAATACGTCATTTTATTATTCAGGTATAACATATGAACTTAAAATTCAAATCTAGGAGAGGGAACTGGTTTTATTTACATGCAAATTGGAACAATTTTCAATCTTTAAAACTTTAATAATGTGAAAGATTTTGATGGATAAAAATTGATATGGTGCTATATTGAATTCTGTAGACACCAGTTGATGTTTAACAAGAACAGTAAAATCAAACTTGTAAAATAGAAGTCGAATAAAACATTTCTTTTCAATCTCAAATTGTTATTTTGTATGTTTCATGAAAGAAAAGAAAAAAAAAAGCAGTAAACCTTTAAAATATGTACTTTAATTTGAGTATTATTGAAATTATAAAAGAATTAAACAAGAACTAAGATCTAATCATAATCGAAAATATCACAAGAAAACGAGAAAAAAAATCTTAAAATCTTTTAAGGTAACATTACTCAGGAAACAGTTTTGAGATTTTCTGAAATCAAACTTAATTCACTTTAAAGATATTCAAAATGTCTGCAAAAATTCTTAATATATTTTATAGATACTTAAATCAAGAAATTTTTCAAAATTTTAAAGAATTTGTTAAGAAAATTATATTTTCCTAAGAAAATATTCAAATTAATTTTAGAGGGGTACTTTCATGTGATGAGGGCCGTCTTTATAGCATGTTGGACCCCCGAGCACAGAATTTTTTCGGGGGCCCCTATAATATGTCATATTGTCATGTCATTGAAATCGATCTAAAAAACCTCATGTATACATGAAATAAAGCATTAAGATATGCAATAATTTTAACATATTTTGATTACCCCAAAAACTGAATGAACATAAAATACAAAATTTTTAAACTATGCATAATTTAAAACAAAAAATGAGATTCTTATCAGTCGTAATCATCAAATAATACAATTTTCAAAACCATGGAAGCTAATTAAAAAACCATAAAGGTACAACTAAAAGGAAAATAAAAAAATTTAATTTTTTCTCGTTTTAGTTTTTAAGGAATAATATGCTTCAACCTAACAGATTTCATTCTGGAAACAACGGAATTATTTAGTAGGTTTCTTGGAGCCTTATCATTCTTATGACGAAATATAGAAAAAATTGATTTTCACAATTTCTGTAAAAAGTATGTTAACCTTCTCGCCGCGTAGTTATTAAAAAAAAGTTTTTTAATCAAAATCAGTTCGAAAATTGCGTATTTTTGTATTGCATTATTTTTTTTTTTAAATCAGATTATTCTAAAATTGGTACGGCTTAGGAATCTTTTTACGAATTTCAATTTTTAGTATTTGCTCTTTAACAAAATAAGACATTTTCCTTAATAACAAATTATACTATTATAATATCTTGGGAATCTAAAATTGAAAAATAATTTTAACAAAATTGAACTTTTTCAACGTCTTTTTTTAAAGTACAATATCCTTAAAACTAACTGTGTAATATATAAGTTTAAACGTCAAAATAAAATTCCGTTTCCAATTTGTTAATTTTTAAAAAAAAAAGCAGAGAATTGTGGCTTTTTTGAATTGCACTAATATGTATTTACTTTTCACAAACCAAACAAATAAACAATAAAAAATAAACACGATTCACTAAAAAATGAAGAAAATTGTCACGTTTTACCTTTTGGGATAATAGTTGTTGTCTAATTTTTGTTTGGAAAAGAAACTTTATTGTGTTTTCATGTTGGACATCTTTATAACTGTCAGTCCTAAACTTCTCGGTACACAATTTCGAAGATATATTTAAATGCAGCTCAGACGCAAATTATTTTGATGACTGAATAGACATTGAACAGCCAATCGAGATGAATATTAACATTTTCGGATTGGTGTTTGTTGGAGATTGTAAGCTGCATCATACACCCGTTTCGAATTCACAAGTTCATACATTAAATATGATTTGAAAGTTAGGATTTTTTTCAGTTTTACATGACTAGTGAATGAATCATTGCGTTGAAGACAATCTACGGTCTTGTGTGCAAGTTATTGGAACGTTGACAATGGATCCTTTTTATCCCTAACTGGTGATCAACACCCAGTTCTCGTCTTTGCATAAAAGGGGTTCGGAGAGTCATCATATATATCGGTTACCTTTTTAAGTTTTTCTGATGGTAAACTATTCAAATTATTGTTTGCATGATAATCAATCACTAATTATAGAAAGAAAAACAAAATGCATAATTTATACAGTAGACTATATTTTTTTAAAAATATATATGAGAAAGATTCTCTTATTTTTAGTTTTTTTTAATACATTTTCTTTTTTTTTTAATATCCGTCGTTGAACAGCCAGCCCAATTTTGGGTTTACGACTACTGCCAGTGAGTTAGTTCACCGTTAAACCGTCGGAGGCTTGGAAACCTGTGTTTTACTGTAATTAAGTGCTGTGTATAGCTTGAGGTTTTGAAAATTAAAAATTTTGAAGGATTGTTTTACCCATCTTCAATCCAAACAAACTATTACTTTAAATAATTTAATTAAAATGTGTATGGAGTCATCGGATTAAAACTATGTTCACTTTGTGTATACATAAAATGATTAATTTTAATAAAGCTGAACTTTTTTTTAAATCTTAACTAGTAGCATAGAGTCAAAACTCTTTTACCAGTTTCATAAGATTTTAATAAGCGCATTGAGTGGAATTGTAACGCATATATTTATAAAAATGAGTTAATGTCATTTTTTATAATACAAAAGTTGTTTTCTGTTAATTTTGAATTGAAAATATTAATAGTTATAAAAAAGACTTTCTGAAATGGTTTTTGAAGATTTAGTTATTTTAAATTTAGGACCTTTATCTTTAAATAAAGGAAAAACCGATTTAAAATAAAAGAAAGAATCCGTTGTTTTTTACCTACTCAGATTAACACAAATATATTTAATACCGGACAGATTCTGTAGAAAAAGAGTTTGCTCTGGTTCAGGTCAAAAATTCTAGCTACCGACAGATGGATATTGTGTGTCTTTCTTGTAAAACTGGTTGTGACGTATGCATGTTATCTCTGGATCATCCTCAGGGATGTTTACCAGACCATTGCTTATAGCCTATCTTGCAGCTCTAGTGCGACATGAATGAAAGTACTATCAAATGGTATACAGTACTCGAACAAATCAAAATTTTAGGCCTGAGTACACCCATACTTAATAATCTTTTAAATAATTTTTTTCATTCTTACATGCTCGATCGTCTTATAATTCTTAGTCAAATTAAAGACTTCCCAGTTGGTGTGGAGGGTAGCGGCTTCATTCACAACGGCAAGGTGCGAGGTTCGATACATCGCAGCTGTCTCAGCTAATTGTTCGGAATCGAGTCGAATGGGATGTTTATGAAAATCGCAGCAATTTCAAAGTCAGAAAAAATTCACGTGCGGTGACCGGATCATTTCTATCACCATCCGCCGTCCCATCTAAATAGTGATAGTGTAGTGTGTCCAAGCATTTTCACCAGATCATTAAGTCATTAGTGTAGCTCCAGTTCGACATTAACAACCAAATAAAAAAAAAAAAATAAAAAATAAAAAAAAACACCATAAATTATCGAGTTGCATTACAAGCCAGTTTCAAGGTGGGAATCGAAATTCATGTACCAAAAAGCTTCTGAGCGTTTGGCGTAAGGTCAATAATACTCTGTTACGGAGACTTATAAGGACCTTGTCCAATTGAAAAGTAACAAAAACTATTAAAACACGCCCCTAAGATTATATGAAATATGCATATAGACCGTTCCTAATTTCTTTTGGCGGAACCACGACTTTAAAAAAACGTTCATTAGCATCTGTACATAGGCAACAGAAATATGAATTAATTCAGAAATATTTAAAGTGAATGAAATTTTTTCACTGTTTCATTAATAAGTCTTTAAAATTAAGATTTATTTTAGCAAAGTTGAATTTGCCACGATTGCGTTTTTGCCGTATAAGATGAGAATGAATAAAATAAGCTCAATTATGGTTTTTAAAAATGAACTGTAATAAATTGTAAGACTAGTTTTGAGCAGGGCTAAAACAAATAGAGAAATAAGGCCTATAATAAGAGAATATTAGGACAGGTTCATTCCTTACTGAAAGCTGAAGCTAAGATCACAACTAATGGATATGAAAACTTTGTAAGAAATAAGTTGCATGTTCGACCCTTTACTGATATCAAATAGCTATCAAACTTTACACTGCTAATAAATTATTTTTGTTCAAAAATATAATATTCATTCATTTTCTTATAGTATTAAAAAGTAACATTTTGAAGTTAGAAAAATTTCTCAATAGTTGTCATCGTTTCGTTATCGTTTTCTAATTTCTACTTTTAACTTAAGCTGCCAAATCAAAGAAAGCATATAAAAGCACTTTCTTAGTTACATAGTAATAGTTTATTAATTGAGATGTTTAATTTAAATTACATTAATTTAATTACATTTTTTATATTATATTAAAAAATAATCTTTGAACATATAGTAATGAAAATAAATATTTAAAATTAAGGAGTTACAATTAAAACATACCCCTATGACATACTACCATACTACCCCTATGGCAGAATTCTTTCGAGCTTTCTGCGACTAACTTCTCTAGCTCTAATATATATTTAGCTTTAAGATACTTTTAATTATAACAATGACTAATTTAAATCAACAGAAGCGTTGTGATTACAGAAGAAAGTATAGAAAAAAATGTATAAAAAATTTCACTGTAAAAGTAATATTTTTTTGATTCTAATGCACTAAAAATCACTAATCATTTCCTCTTTTGCATTTTGTAAATCATAACTACACAAATTAAAATTTGTAAGTAAATTAAAAATCGTACAATCCGTGCAGTAACTCCCAAAATAAAGATCGACGACGAATTCACGTGAATAGGATTCTTTAAAAAAGATACTCTAGGTGTATGTAAAATATGGTGTTCTTTAAAGAAAAAAAAAGGAGCTTCGTTTCTGGAGCTAACTATCTTTTAAACTTTTACGATTTTTGAATTTTTAATTTTATATTATTAATTTGAAGTTCTAGGTGAAGCCAGTCATTACCAATTTTTAAAAAAAATCTCAAATGAGAATAAAAAAATCATGATCATTTCTTTCCTTTCTGATGTGTAAGAAAAACATCTTTGAAAAACATTTTTTGAAAAATTATACAGAAGGAAAAACAAAAATTTTTCTTTTCCCAAACGAAAAATCTTTCTGCAAAAACTGTTAACATTCTGCGACAATGTCGCTGTGTCCTCTCTGTGGGGTTGACTACTGCAGTTAAATATTAGTAACAGTAACAGTATTAGTGACAGTATTGGTTTAATTTAAAAAAAAAAAAAAGAATGCAATTTATTTTTTAAAGCAAGAAGTTGATGCTGCTCCTCCGTGATGTCACTGACTGAAATCAAAAGCTTTGAGGAGTGACCTAACCTTTCTATTCATTCTTTTCTTCTATTTAGTTCTTCTTGAATTTCTTTTTTTTTTGGAAAGTTCGATGAGAAATACTGATGCAATAATTTCTGATTTTATAATATTTTTTAGAAATTTGTTCAATGTATTGCTATTAGAAAAATATATTTTTTAAAATTTCTTACTTCTTTTTTATTAAACTTTTATGCAAATTTCATTAAAAAAACATTAATAATAAACAAATAAGGCATTATTGGTTGGATACAAACTTTACTGATACAAACTTATACGGTTTTCAAAAACCATTACTGGTAAAAAAAATTTCCAACTCACGGAACTGTGATCTTTCGTCGGAACCCCTAGGGGTCTGCGGAACACCATTTGAGTTCCACAGCTCAAAAACTTTTCGACAGATTTTGTTCAATTTTTTGTATTTTGCCATTTAAAATTACATATTTTAGAAATCATGTAAGAATTTGTAAACTTTAAAATTTGAAGTTTTTTTTTTTTTTTTAATTTTTTTTTACTAATATTAAATAAAATTATAGGAAATAAGAAATACTTGTGAAAAATTATGTGTAGTTTTTAACTATATTTGGTTAAAAGAATTTTAGCATTGTGTTAAAAAAATTTCGTTTCGTTTCAATAGTTCTTGATATATGACGAAATACGCAAAAATTTAAATTAATATTAAAGAGTGTAAACTTTCTCGCCCGTTCTCTAGACCAAACTATATTTTTAAAATCAAATTATTTTGTGAAACGATTGGAGCTTGTATCTTCATTCTGCATTACGTTTACGAGCACATCCGAGCACCTTAGTTAGTCGGAAAATGGAGGAAATTTTATTGACAATAAACTCATTTTAGTCATGAAATATAGACAAGAAACGAATGAAACTAGGATGAAGTAAGGTGCCCTGAATGAGTACTCTAGTCAATCGGAAAGTTGATGAACTTTTGATCCTAATATTCTAACCTTATAGGCACGAAAACAAGTTAACTGAAAGGTAGTAAGAAAATGATTCTTTTAAAAAAACTTCAAAGAAAGTTAGAATTTTAGATCAAAAAGTATAAGATTCTATGTAAAATCTTACAGCTTTATTGTTTTTAC
This sequence comes from Parasteatoda lunata, assembly GCA_949128135.1. Lineage (NCBI taxonomy): Eukaryota > Metazoa > Arthropoda > Arachnida > Araneae > Theridiidae > Parasteatoda > Parasteatoda lunata. The sequence goes on along the minus strand of OX421974.1, from coordinate 10,124,932 downwards.
GCGAATGAAACCGGTTTGAGCTTGTTTATGTTCGTTTATTAATTGTAATGTAATACGTTAAAAATAAATATTTATGGTATAAAAAATCTCCTGAGTTAAAACCTATTACATGTATGGTTAAATATAAAAGTATTGCGTATAAACTTGTGCAACTATTTAAGAGATGCCTATTAAGTACTACAGTATTAAGTACTACAGATAATGTGGTCTGATTATTAATACCAGACATAATTATTCTATATTTATATAATATATCGTCTAATTTATCCAATCATCGACTATATTATAAATAGTCTATTGATACACTAACGTTAGCAAGTGTAAACTAATTTCAGTCGCGATAAAACAATAATGCTGTATAGTATCATCTGATAATTAATATTTTACATAGAAACTTGTAGTGCATCTAATAATTGTGACAGGGACTGTAGATTTGAGAAGAATAGATAGATATTGTATTTTTGAAACAACGGTTTAAAAATTCGAGATAAAAAATGACTTTTTCGAAATTCATAAACCTTTACAAAATCATTTGTTTTCATAAAATGCATTATTTTGTTTTCGACCCTATAATTGATAAATAAAAGGTTTCGTATCTAGGTGTGATCTTTGTCAGCAGTTTTTAAAATAACAAATATTTTCAACACATTTTAATACTCTTTACGAAAATCAAAATGTAAAAATTGTAAGTATCATTAAATTCAAGTTTTTATTAAACGGGGATTTTAAATTGGCTACTTTAAATTGGCGACTTTAGAGTGGAATATTGCAAATGTGAAACTGCATTAAGATTATAGAAACCCTGGAAAACCAAAACGGAATTGAAAATATTCATTTAGAAAATAGATGAGAAGTTTCTCCCAGTTGCCAGTGGTGTATGGTTAAATCGTATTCACTTGGATAAATGCTAGTATAAAAATGTTAAATCTGCGTTTATTACTTTTTTTAAGTTTTCTGAAAGAACTTAATATTTTTAGAAAATTAAGAGAAATGATTAGAATCTAACAAGTAAGTAAAATTTTCTTTGCTGTATATAATATAGCATTTATTGTCTCCTATTTGTTTTTTCTTTTAATTTATTTTACACTTAGGTTTGAGATTTAATTGCGTTTTTTATTAGTTTTCTATGTTTTTTTTTTGTGTTTGTTTATTTTTAATTTACAACAAAGTAATGTTTTTTTAAAATTTACAACAAAATTTGATAAGTTGAATGGTTATCGTTTATTATTGATTTTTGAATAGCTATGAATGAATAATTATGACGTATTAACTGATGTAAAAGTATTCAATCTTTATTAGGTTATTTTAGGAAGGATAGTTTAGTAAAATGTTTAAATTGGTATAACTTTGAAAAAAATACTCGTAATTTCAGAACAAGGTTATTACAGAACAAGGAATTATGTTCTTTAAGAATTGTATGAATAGGTAACAAATACATAATTACGATCAATTAGTTACACAATTGCAAATAGTGTATATGCAGCTGGCACTATTATTATATGAACTCAAAATGTAATATTTATTGTGATTTTAATAGTTTTAAATCTGTCTAACTTCCCAATTTTAAGTTATTTTCACAAAATTTCATAGTTTTTACAATAGCTCATTTCAATATTAGTCAATATATTTTAAAATAGATAAAAACCTAATAAATTAAAATCTAGAGCCATTTACAGAACTATCCGATGTTCAACTCCACAGCGGTGAAATAAAAACCCAACCCTGAATATAAGGGAATTTTCGTATTATGTAATGGAACAAACTAACCTTCTAGGAGGTCATTTTGATGGAGCTAACCATCAAAATAACCTGCTTTACAACGGGAAGTAAACCACGAAAAATGGCGAGTTTTAAAATACCACTGATGATATTTTACGTCAATATCGTGAACAATGAGATACTGCTCTCAATTGTATTACATTGGAGCGAAAACTATGAAAACCTTATGCGGTTAGTCCGATGCAAAAGTGATTTTAACCTTAAACTGTATACCTTTGAAGTTATTATATCACAACACCGTAGTTGTTGCGACATTATTAACTATTATAATATGGAGCTCTATATAATAGCTCATATAATATGGGGCCCTATAAAATAGACCATATAATATGTGGCAGTTTATATTTTATATAATATGTAGCCCTATATATATTATAGCCCATATAATATGTGACCCTTTATAATTAATAACATTTTGCCCCCCTCTGCAGGAAATTATTAAATGTGGCTCTATGCAATATTCGGTTCAATATATGTGTCCTATACTACAGGCAACGTAGCCTTTATATACAAGTTTAACCATAAATTTGCTAAGTAATGAGTGCAGACGATATTTAAATTAGGTTAGCTCTTTTCCTGTATAAACGTTCCTTTTTTTTTTTTCCTTTTTCCTTTCTTTCTTTTTTTTTTATATTTTTATTTTTATTTTTTATGGATTTTGAGATTTTTGTTTCTACGAGGGTTGCTATTTATATTTCTGGCCTTGGCAACAGTAAGTGTTGCTAGGCGACCGCAGATGATTTTAATCGAAAGTTTGATATTTTTAAACATAAATTCAGTAGACGATTTACCATTACAGCTTCATTTGTGTTGTTGACAGTAAATTGAAAAGTTCTTCTCTTTCAAAAAATAGAATTGAATCATGAACATTTTCGTGCCATTATTTTTCATAACTTTCGACGTGGATTGTCAAGACAAGAGTGCTTCGATGAACTTAATTCTTTATTCAGCGATAAAGCGCCATCCTACAGCACTGTAAAAAATTGGTATGACTAATTTAATCGTGGTCGATGTTCGATCCAGGACGAATCTCGTGCAGGTCGTCCAAAATCCGTTGTTGTGCCAGAAAAGATCGATGCTGTGCGTGAACTGATAAAGCAAGATCGTCATGTGACCTACCGTGAGATAGAGGCCTCTTTGGACATTAGTATGACTAGCATCAATAAAATATTGCATGAACATTTAAGCGTAAAAAAAATTTGTTCGCGTTGGATCCCGCATAATCTGACAAACGCTCAAAAAAAAGGGCTCGTGTCGATTGGTGCAAGGAAATGTTGGAAAAATACGTTCAAGGTACATCAAAGGCTGTGTATAACATCTACACAGGTGACGAATCATGGATCTATGCATATGAGCCGGAAACAAAACAGCAATCAACTGTATGGGTCTTCCAAGACGAGGCAAAACCAACAAAAGTTTTTCGAGGAAGAAGCACATCGAAACAAATGATTGCCTGTTTCTTCGGCATTAGTGGTCATGTGGCAACAGTGGCGTTAGAGCAACGCAGGACGGTCATTTTTGAATGGTACACGACCATTTGTTTGCCAGAAGTCATCGGAGAAATTCGAAAAAAGCAGAAGAACAGGCGAATCATTCTTCATCATGACAATGCGAGCACTCACACATCGACTCAAACAAAGGCATTTCTGACGGAGCGAAAGATCGAACTGATGGGTCATCCGCCGTACAGCCGTGATTTGGCACCCAATGACTTCTTCTTATTTCCACACATCAAAAATAAATTACGTGGACAACGATTTTCGACCCCCGAAGAAGCGGTTGATGCATTCAAAACGCATGTTTTGGAGTTACCTCAATCGGACTGGAAAAAGTGCTTTGAAAATTGGTTCAAACGCATGCAAAAGTGTATTGATCATCATGGAGAGTATTTTGAAAAACAATAAAACCAATTTCGATCCTACATATTTGTTTTTTCATTATTAGGCCAGAAATATAAATAGCAACCCTCGTAAAAGTATGGGGATAGCCGCAATCTGAAAAAATAAAAAATGTCTCAGTAGTTTGAACCCGAGAGCGGTCGAAAGTTTGAATATCTTTACGTTAATATTAATTATTTTGCCATATTCTGAGAATATATTTAGCTAATCTAATTATATCATTACTCAAAAACTGCACTTCCGATTTTATTCATCTTTTGTATTTTTACATCAAAAATAACATTCATTAAAATTTGTGTCCTTTTTTCTGACTATTATTAAATAAAATATAAAAAAGTTAAAAAGGAATATTTTTGCATCGAATTATCTTAGATTGAAGCAATTTACTGTTTGTGTCCCATCACTTTTCAATTTTCTTAAAAAATCTTGAGATGCCGAAAAATATGTAAAATTAACATGAAGGAATATAACTTTCGACCATTCTCCTGCTTTTAGGATTAAACTATATTTTGAAATAGTTTGAGCATGCTCTGTCATTAGTTATAGAGATCAAGATAACATTTGAGCACGTTAGTTAATCGGAAAAAGGCTGAAATTTTTACAGACGATAAATTTTATGTGTTCAAATAGCATAACGATTCAAACTAGCATTAGGTTTGGGGCTACAAATGAGATTTCATCTGTCTAATCAGTCGGAAATGAGACGAACTTCGATAGCAATACAAGTCTTCATAGGCATGAAAGCAAGTTAATTAAATCGTAAGGATAAAATCATGAGGTAAAACAAAAACTTCGAAAGAAATTTTGATATTTTTTGTTTTCTTCAAACACAAGGGTTTAAAAATTGAAATAAATAAAATTATTTTGAAAATCATAACAGATATAAAATCATCTGTTTTAATAAAATACATAATTACGTTTTTGACTAAACGAATTAAATGCGTAATAAATTATTTCGTTCTCGTATCTAGTTCTGATTTATGTCAGTATTTTTAAAACTGCAAAGAACTTCGCAACTAAAATACTTGAAGAAAATCTGGATATAAAAATTCGATGTAACATTTATTTCTAACTTTTTTTTTATCAGCGAATTTTAAATTGGCGACTTTAGTTCGGAGCATTCCAAATAGCAAATTAGGGGGAAACAGTTCAAGATTATAACAACCCAAGAAAAGCAAAGTATTATTCTCTCTCTTATAGAGGAGTACGGTTTATTCTAATTCAATTCTAGTTTAGAAATTTTATTATTTGGTCTTTTATTTATTTGAAAGAGCGTCATATATTAGATTTTTGAAAATTAGAGAAGATTAAAGGTAATGTTTTGGATTTATCTAGCAAGTTTTAATTTTCGTTTCTACATTTATTATATATTTGCATTTCTATTTGTTTTTATTTTCGTTTATTTAATAACTATTTTTAGAATTGTGATTTAATTGATTTTGGTGATTGCTCTGTTGCGTTACTCTTTTTTGATGTTCAGTATTCTGAAAAGCTTTTTCTATTTCAGTTTTCCTGTTGTCTTTTGTTAAGAAAAATTTAAGCGAGAATTGCTTGTTTAATCTTTCATTTAAATGTAAGTAATCTTTGATTTTTCTGTATTAACTTATTTATAACTAATATTTTAACTATTATTTAATAAATGCTATTTTTACGATAATTTAAATAATTTTCTGTTTTTATATTTGTGTTAACTTAAGCCTGTTTTTAAGAACTATTTTACTCTTGAAGCTTTTGAAGCATTGAGAGTATTTTTTTTCCTTTATAAAGAAATGCGTTTTGAGTCAAGGTTACCAAGTGCGGTTTTGCTATCTGAAGTACACAGTTTAGTTTGGGTTCTGCGCAGTATCGCTACTTCAAGTTTTTATGCTATTTTAAGCTGAAAATTCAATCAAATTCAACTAAGAATTTAAAAATTTGTTATTTTTTTAATAATATTTTTTGTCATCTTTCACCATGTGATAACAAGTGATTTTAATTTTTGTTTTATGCATTGTGTACGCTGGCGCAAATATAGGATAATTTATATCAAGAAATTGAAAAAAAAAATTAATATAAGTATCTATTTAATATATATAATTTATTGTACAATCATGCAGTTGATAAAACAACGTGTTAGGTATGGATACGTGCCTTGACAACTATTTTCTTTACCTTGTCTTCATTATTTTACTATGCATACTAAACAACTTACTTCCTTTTACTATAATGTTAAAATAAAATATCAAGAAACTGATAAAAGAAGTTAATTTTTGAAATTAAAGGTGTTGGCAATATGAGGCTTAACATACAAAAATATCAAATACTTAAAAATTTCAATTTCGAATTATTGCCACATTTCAATTACTTAGAAAAATATCATTTTAAAATGTCATCAAATTTAGCAATGCTATTTGGTAAAATTCATTAGAAAAAAGATGAAAACAATCTGGCATAGTATTCATCATGCTTAAAAATTAGGTTCGCCGCTAACATTAAAGTATTTCAATTTGAAATGAATCATAGTTAAACTTAATTAAAATGATTTTGAATTTATGTGTTCGCATTTTTATTTATCAATGATCTGTATTCACTCTCTTAAAATTAAAACTTCCTAATTTCAACCAGATTTTTTTTGTGTTAGAATACAATAATTTTATGCATACTGTTCTTCATTTTAAATTATGTTAAAGCTGCTTGGCGTTATTTGCTTCTTTAAATTCTTTTACAAATGAATAGCATACATACTATTCAGTTATTGATACTTGCTTTAAGCTAGTAGCAAAAGGGTTTTTTTAAAAATTATCTAATGAACATTATGAATGAATGAAATAAATGAAAAAGATTCTCCTAGCTTCAAAATAACCTGATTTTGAGTTTATAAAGACAACTGATGTCATAATAATTTTAGTTACCAATAAAATTTAGAAAAGAGCGCAATTATTATTTGGTTTAGAAATAATTCTTTGGTGCTATTAAATGGATTTCTAATAGCAATTTCTTTTCTATCTCTAAAATAACTACTTATGTATCTGTTTAAAGTATGGATTTATTGATTTTATTATAGACCTGTTTCTTTTTTTTTTGGTAAGAAAATAATATTTTATTTAATGCTATATTCTGTTAAGAAACATGTTATATTTATAGCTCCATTATCTTGAAATAATTGGCATAAAAGCATTTTATTTGTTTTTATTCCCACTTGCTATTTTTTATTATTAAATAATTAGTACTAAAGCATGCCTAGTTTTAAAATGTATAATTAATGCAGCTTATCCGTCATTTTTAATCGTTATCATCACTACATCTTGAAATAATTATTTAATTGAAAAAGTATGGTTACAAATTTGTAAATCTATGTATCAATTTGTAAAGATTCTTTTTTTATGAGTTAAATGTTTCAGACGGACACTAAATAAATAGATCAGTTAAAAAATTTCCAAGAATTATTCGTGATTCTAACTTAATCTTGAGAGAAAATAACGCGTTATGTCTTAGTTTGGCCACACTTCCGCCTTCTTGGTAGTAATAGTAGTGAACATTTTGACGACAAAATTTTTGTTCTGGAAACTGAGTTTCAAAGTGATAGATTTTATTTTATAACCGTCGTGAAACAGCTGACCCAATTTTTGGGTTTACGACTTCTAATGTTCAAATCCGTAACCTTGCAGTTTTGAACTCAATCCAGAAGACAAAGGAACTCTTCATGTATTGTACCTCATGTGATCATGTATTGGGATTAACTTTCCTTCCTGGAGGAATTTTTGATGGAACTAACCCACATTTGCGTTACATGGAGATGAAGACCACAAGAACCTCCCACGATTAGCCTGACGGCAAAGGGACTCAAACCGATGATCCGTCTACCACTGAGGATGTTTCTCGTCAGCACTGTGGTCGGTGTAAGCCGGATACGGATTCGTATCGAAAAGCCATTTCTGGAATACGAACCCGGTTCACCTTATTGGAAGGCAAACGCTCTATCCTATGAGCAATCGCAGTTCAAAGTGATAGATTTTATTTTATGTTATAACCGTCGTTGAACAGCAGACGCAGTTTTGGGTTTACGACTCAGTTCAACTCTGTAGCCTTGTAATTTTGAACCAATCCAGAAGACAAGGAAACTTCTGGATCAGTACCGCCAGATGTATTGTTTTGTTCTAGGAACATGGAGGACTTTGCGACTCGACAGATTTAACGTGCATCAATCACTATTTACTACGCAGGGAGTCTTTGGCTGGCTGGGATCTATTGTGTTATCAATCTCGAATCCAACCAAACCCCCGTACTCGGTACAGTGTATAACTTTAATTAATTTATGTTTCTTTGCATTAAAATTTGTATGGAGTCATAGGATTAAAAAATGTTTATATACATAAAATGATTAATGTTAATAAAGCTGAAGTTGAACTCTTTTATCTAAACTAATAGCATAGGGTAAAGGGGGAATCGCATTTTTATCAGCATTATTAGATTTTAACTTGCGCATGGAGTGGAATTGCAATGTATAAGATTATATTTATAAAAAATGAGTTAATGTTCATTTTTTTATAATGTAATATTCATAATATAATAATTATAGTACAAAAGTTGTTTTTTTTTTAATTGAGTATTGAAAATATAAATAGTTATAAAAATATTATCTGAAATGTTTCTTAAAGGTTTAGTTATTTTAAATTTGGGATTATTATCTTTGAATAAATCAAAGGTAAAACAGATTTAAAATAAAAGAAACTTTTTTAAAAAAAATACTTAACTCAGCTTATATCAACCACTATTCAGCTGTTCAAAGTTGCACAGTTGTTTTTGTTTTAAGCAAAGTTCGTTTCGTTCATTGGTATTATCATTGGTGATTTGTAATATTTGATCCTGTTTCTTTCAGACTAAACCAAGACTGGGCAGTTTCTTGAGGAATGGATTTTGCAACTCCTAGTTGCAAGACTGGATGGTGTCTTCCAAACTTCTGGTATCAAAACTGGTTTCACAATGGTCTGGACCCGGAAATGGATAAGTACAATTTTTATTTAAAACATTTATGAAAATTTCATTTTTTCCAAAAATGTTTTTAGCCATTATTATAAAAATATTTGAAAAAACATCGAAGGCGTCTGACAATTAAGGTTTATATCATCTTGTCTTGAATGATATAAGCAAAACAATGGATGAATGTTAATGACAATCAGAAAATTTGACCGTCTACAATAGGTCCTTTTACTTCCTCCGCCTCATGTTTCGTTTGGACTCTTAATTTTCATCCATTGACTAAACTATTAAGGACATTTTTTTCTCCAGATATTTACATTATTTTGAGGGTCGTAGATCGAGTTGGTGAAAACAAATAGTGAAAAATGTGTAGCTTCTCAAATTTTACTACGATTTAAAATTCGTCCGGGGCTTACAAGCCTATACTTCAATTGAGATCAATTAAATTTGTAAGAGATGTAAAGTTATTTGTTATTGTAGGTGAGTATTATCATTGCTTGTATTTACATTTGTTATTTTTTGTTTCATTAGCGGCTACAAATAAATCACTTCGATTTTTCGGGGATAACTATTTATATCCTGATCCAATTTAGCCAAATATTAACTTACCATTAAGTAACGAACAAGAATCTAAAGTACTTTTAAAGATTCACTTTTTATAATTTGCTCGTTTCCATATAAATGCAGCTAGTAGGATTCATAATATTAGTCATTTTTTGTTTTGTATTTTCATGTTTTACTAGCTCTTTGAAATTAAGAAACGAACACAAAACGTGCCTAGTCTCAAAACAGAAAAGTGCAACCTCAACAAGAAGTACTCTACAACAAGCTTGTGCTTGTAGCCAAGGACTGTCTTCGATTTGCTCATCTGCTCAAATTTCCCGCAACTGTTATTTTAGAATCTCGAAGCTCTGCTTAATTGCAAATTATATTTTCACAAAAAAAAAAAAGTCCTGGTTGACCTCTTGCTAATCAGCTGGTCGCCAAAGCTTCTGCTATTCCAATTTCTTTTGATATTGCCAATTCCAAAATTCTAAATCTACCACTAAGATTCATAAAAGATGATTAGTCCAAGGAGATTTACGTATGAAAGATCTGCAGGAAATAAGTCAACTGCAAAATTAAAGAAGACTCGAATAGAAGGGGCAATAGCAAGTCACTTTCAATGGATTAAACACAAGTGTTATGACGTATTATAAAGTGGAATGCAATACGCGATGTGATCTGTAAGGAAAAACTCGATTCAAAAGTTCAAACTAGAGATGTTTTATTAATATTATTTGTATTATGTTTTTATTTTGTATAATAACAGGCGTTGGAGAATCGACCCTTGTTTAGTTTTATGACTATGCATCAACTTCGTTGCCTTATTATTTTGACTCAAATCAAAAGGCAAGGACATGGTTAAATCAAGCATTGAGGCAAATTAGCCGTCATGAATCTTTGGTGAAACTAACTTGCATTTGCATCACATAGTGAGGAAAATAACGAAACCTTCCTACGGTTAATCCGATGACAAAAAGACTCAACCTTGATCCGCCTACAACTGTGGATATTTTACATCAACACTAAGGGTGGAGAGAGCTGGAAGCAGAATTCAAATCGGCCAACCATCACTGGGATTCGAACCTGGGTCACCTCTTTGAAATCCGAATAATGTATATCCTAATATCGGTTGCTTCAGATTGATACCTCTACACCAGGTACAACAAATAACCAGGGTAGAAATCACTATTTGAAACGAGAATAATAAGGTGAAACACAACTCAAACGAGTCATAAGTAGATTCAGACTTAATATACACGCCATGGAGTGCCTCTACTTGATTAGCCAAATCTGTCGACTTATCCTTAACACTAAGAAAAACGTAAGCTTTTAAATGGTGTAGTGCCTCTCCAGAGAAAATGTCTGGCTACTCGTAGTCAAGAACACCATCAAACTTATTGTAAAACTACGATGAACAGTCCAGTAGCATCCCTTATACAATCCTGATCTCTCTCCATTTGAGTCTTAGATCTCCATCCATTAACAAATATCTGGAAGGTCAAACTTTCACCTGTGACAAAAAAGTGCAGAAAACAGTTTAAAACTAGATCCACCAAAACCCTGGAGCTAGTACGCTAATGCCATCCTATATTCTGCGTGATTATTTATCGTATTGTTCTAAATGAACTGTAATGATAATATTAGTAATAAAGTTTCATTACAAATAACTATTTTTTTTTATTTGGGTACACCTAACATTATCTCATCAAAACATTATCTCATTACACTCGTTATCACATTATCTCATCAAAAATGTCTCTGAATTTGAGAAGAATTTAAGAAAAAAGTTATCCCCAAAAAATCGATTGGTGATTTATTTTGGCCGCTATTTCATGAAACCTACCACTCATAAATTTCAATACACCATCGATTACATTATTTCTTGTCTTACTATCATAAACAAAGCGTAATTTGGTATGGTAAACCATAAAAAAAATTTCCCTGGATAACTTTTGCTTTTATGATCGGATTTTCAGGTACTAAAAACCTATCATGATGGTCGTAAAGGTTGACCTCAAATATGCTAATGAATTATAACTTTCTATTATGTTTCGGAATAAGTCACAAAAACATATTTTTTTAGTAAACGTCTTTTTTTCGACGGAGTTAGATTATTTATGAAAAGGATACAGGAAGGGTGGGAGAGAGAAGCCATAAACTAGAACTTTTGCCATAAACTCAAGCTATTTAAAAAACAAAATTCAAAATTTGAACTAAATCGGACCAATAGAAAACGAAATTTTTAATTGTATTTGTAAAATTTCATTTCTCCAAGAACTCTTCGAACGATTTTGCTGATATATTCGTTAGAAACGATGCAAACATTTGAATAGTTAAAAATCCAAAATTATTTCAGAAGTTATGGTCCCAAAGTAGACTGAATGATTGTAGTGACACAGTTCTCAGTATTAGATCACGGAAGTGGAGTATTCCTGGCAATGCTCAGTGAGCTGGTGGGTGACTGCATTGATCAGTCTGGGGAAGGAACACGAGTTCGAAGCCTCAGTCCTCGTTAAACTTTTCTACCATAAAGTGCTCGACTTAGCTCGGAGGTTGGCAGGCTACTAAAGCGGGGGTGCCATCTTCTCTGCACAGGATTAAAATCGTAATTGCCTGTCTTCGAATCATCTTCGCTGATGTTTCTCAGATCGTCGCCAATAGCTCATTGTGTAGTTCTAGCCCATTGGCAATAAAAAAATACTACTACTTTATCAGTTATTAAATAAATTAACAAATAATTATTAAAAATGTTTTTCACATGGATCTTTGGATAAATTAATTTGATAATCGAGTGCAAAAGTTGCTTCCCCATTTAAAAAAATTCTTGAGATGACGGAATAAGTATATTAACATTAAGGGGCCCAAACTTTCGACTGTTTTTCTAATTAAACTATTGAGACTATAATTTCAAGATATCAGCTCCCATCTATTTTTGTATAATCAGAAATCTAAATTTGTTAAAGAGTAAGTTTTTTAAGGGAAATATTTTTTTTTTTGACTGAGTTCTTTACTTATTTAATAGTATTGATTAGCATGCTTGAAGACTACCCTTTAAACCATCAAGATTGTTTTGTAACTTTCGTAAGTTGCTATTATTTGAAAAAAAAGTTATTCAGGGTGATATACTTTTTATTGTTCCTAGCTGTTGTCTAACAGTTTCCATTTATTTCTGGACTGAACATTGGCCGTAGAAGTGGTTAGAACAGCGTTTATGAGCATAACAGCTGCGGAAAGGAAAGTGTTTATTTTCTCCACAAACTACTCGAATGACATTGATAAGAAGTAAGCTTAGCATTAAAGAAAAACTGGATTCTCGAAATTGTGGAAAAGGAATTTTTAAGAATGAATTTATGTTCCGACTGCAAACCATCTTTTATATCGTTCCTACATGGTTCCATGGAAAAATTTGTCTATTCTGAAAAGCTATAAAGTACTCATCTGAAGAAAATGCTGAACAAATGGATTAAAAAATATCAACCTTTGAAATAATGTTTTAATACTATATTTCCCAAATACTCTTTGGAAAAATTTCTAAGGTGATTAAAGCAGGTTGTGGGTTGAGAGGCAAGCTGATACCTCGTTACAGGAAAATAAAGTCTATTTTGATTGCATTAGTGTGATTTCTAAATGAAATATGTCAAGAACATTCCGTCGAATTTATGAAGTGAAGGAACCAAGGGGAACTTAGTAACCATGCCGCTGGCTGAAAACGCTGTGTGTCAGCAAGAAAAACACTTAACGGCATGAATGGTCAACTCTAAATTCACAAGGATTGCCTCTATGATCAGTTAAGAAAAAGTACGTTGATGAATTATTAAAATTCTACATGTTTTTAAAGTATAGAGAGAATTCTGAAATGATATGTAAAGTAATGTTTGGTCGGATTCTCTAAAAATGAACTTTAAATGATGTCACAGAAACTTCGTGTCGCATGCTTTAGATCGGGAACTCAGTGTAAACAATAACAAGATTCTAACAGAATTTTGAAAATTTCAAATGTATTCCTCCACTTATGTTATGTCCAATATGCTATCAGGATTGATATTCTAGGGAGTTTTAATATTGAGATTTAATGCTGAGATTAGTAATTTTCCATCTTAAGATTTTTTTTTGTTGTATTCTTTCAACTCTAAAGTCAAGAGTCTTATATCATTTTAAGGAAAAAAAAAGTCATGGTATAAAGTTTTTTTTTTTATCTTCAGTTAAAGTTAAATTGATTTACAAATTGAATGGTAAACTAGTCATATTGTAAACAGTACAAGCACAACAATATTATATAGTCATGGTTTTTTAAGTGTTATTACGAATTTTAACTGTTTGCGCCATCAGTGCTTAGCTTTATAAAGTTTTCCATCCATTGGTTATAAATTTATTCGAAAGTAGGAAAATTCGAGTTTATGTAGAAAATATTGTTCAACAAGAAGGGCCATCGTAATAGGGTATGGCCAGACTACAGAACCCTGTTGAACGATTCGGAGAGGTGCACCAGAGATCTATAACTGTTACAATCTTTTGTGTAATCTCAGTGCAAAGGAATATTTCGGAGTAACTCAGGGTTTAGAGTATGTTGCGTCAAAGATCACTGAATCACTGTTTTCTTTTAAAAGTAAAATCCCGGAGTTGATGAACTAAAGTATGTAATTGTTTCTTTTTTTTGAATAAAATATTACATTCATGCAGTACTTTTTTTGTGTATTTCTTCACAAAAAATTGAAATTAAATGAGTGGTAGTGTGTATTGTGTGTTCAATTGTATGACATTTCGTAGGAGGTATTACGTAGACTCAGTGGTGAAATCATTTTACTAAATCAACTTTTTTTTTAAAATTAAAGGCTTAACTTTGTTATACATTTTAAGTTTCAAGCGTTGTATTTTACAACTCTTCTTTTTACCTCTCAATATCCCCCCCCCCCCAGTAACATCTTGTTTTATTTTATTGTTTTTTTTAACCATGAACTTTAAATTTAAAATTGCATTAAGACCGCGTTTAGGTTAATTTATATTGTGTTTATGATGTCTAAATATCATTTTGATAGTAATTGCTTATATGGAGTAACTCCATCTCTTCATTTATGGGGGAAATATGATTTTTCGGGGAAAGAAGAGAAAAAATAAAGATTCTTAACCCATTTAGATGAGATCAAAACTAATGTAGTGGTAGAATAAAGTGATGCGTACTAAACTAAAAGAAGCAAACGAAAAATAATAAGAAAATTATTTTACAGGACAATTTCTATGCCATACAAACATTTTTTACTTAAATCTTTTTTCCAGAGCTTGAAAACTATTTTGAAAAGCTTTTTATTAGCACGTTAAAGGCTAATACAAAAAAAAAAGGATCCGAAATTAAAGGATTTACTTTTTGTGATAAGCAAACATTTTTATGCATTTGAAAACATTATGAAAACTTAGTTTTCTAATGAAAAGATAATGGGAGACCTAATACTTATGATTTTAAAAAATGGTTCTAAGAGTTAAAAGTGGCAAAAATGAAATTTTTCGAGTAACTATTTTCAAGTATTTTTTTCCTATTGATGCAAAACATAACCAAAAGTGGTTAGTTGTTTAATTAGTAATCATTTACATTTATCCAAAACTGTAGTTACTACACGTAAAATACCTTTTTTTCCCCTTGGTATCTAACATAATTTTAAATTTCAATTCCGGAGAGCTTCTCAATATTTTAAAATTTACTGTTTCTTAAAAAAATGTAAATCTTCAGTCAAGACTTATGAAAGTAATTTTTGAATTGAATTCACGACTTGACTATGTAAAAGAGTGAGACTATGAAATTGTTCAATGAAAAAATTAGTAAAAGAGTTATGGTATGCATCACTTTCTACAATATACATAACCATAAGAAATTAGATTATAATCATACTATTTGCTGATGAAATGGAATAAAGTATTCTAAGAATGAAATATTAAATTAAACTGAAGTAAATATAGCCTCCATATAACGGTGGTTAAATACTTTACATCTTTAGTTTTTAATACTTAACTGCATTTATTTTGTAATTTCTGGTGCATATATCTTTAGCAACCTATTTATGGCCAGGGTTCTGTGAAATTTTGTATTTCTTTTATAAATGGGTGTGGTTTTAAAAGCAGCTGGGAATTTTTCTCTGAATGATGCTAAAATGGTGACCTATTTTTTGGAAGGAAGGGGCTACGAATGAAGGAAGGGATAAAAAGGAAGAAAGGGGTTAAGAATCATATGTTAGAAACCCTAAGAATGAAAGCGCTTATTGTGAAAGAAAGACAAGCCACAAGAAAAGAAAAAAGTAGAAAAACAATAGATCGAAATTCTGATGAAGAAAACAACTTATGAAGGATTCACAACCCATACCCTTCAGATACTACGAAATTTCCGTATTTTCAGAAACTATTTTTCATTTAGATAAGATTATGCATGATTCTGATTCAATACAGAATTTAAAAAGAAATGCTCACTACTACATATAAATAATTTGAAAAGATGTCAGATTGACAAATGGTCATGCTTATAATTTCTGATAATATTTTTATGAAAATTCTATAGGTTTTGAATATTTTGGTTTTCGTTTCCTACCTCATTAATATTTCTCGAACATCACATGTTGTTGTGGATGACACCCATAGTGATTTATAATTAAATTCTTTCGCTCATTATTTATGGTTATATTCAACAACTTGTAAAAAATAATCTTTCGAATCTTTTTTGTTTATTCTAATATGACTATTAAGATAAATGTACATAGTGAAGAGAAGAATTTATAGGCCTTCTAACAGAATTTCACAATAAGCGTCTTTCATTGCACGACTCGTAGAACGATTCTGATACGATTATAAAATTTATTTTTGCTGATGTTCTAAACTAATACTGTGCGAATTTTATGAGATTTGAAATTTTTTCAATAACATTTAATACTCAAAAACGCATTCTTTAAAAGGTTTTGGGATGCCTAATTTTTACTTAAGTCAATTTTGAGTCGCGTTACTTTAGAGTGCAATTCCTTATTTTTTCCATGCTTTCGATACAAGCTTCGTTTTATGGATTTCTAGGGGAGAGAAACAGGGTAGCGTATTATTCTTGTAATTTTATATCGCAATAGCGAGTATGTTCGTAATAAAAGATCACCATTCTAAAATACAGTAAGAGTTCGATTCCTAATAGCAAACAATAGTGTCGTTAATAAGAAAACACACTTTTAATGTTAAAATAGGACTAAATAATGTAATTGACATGTTAACCGCTTTTTTTTCTTCTTTTATTGTGTACAAGTATTTTGATTTAAAATAATCTAGAGTAGACTGGTTTCTGAATAATATGTAAACTGAATTGATTCTATACGTTATGCAAGACAGAGATGTCTACATCAGAAATGTTTGAACCAGAAATTTCCAAATCGTAAGTTTCTTACAAAAATAAAACAATAACCTCGTGATGCCATTGATAATAGCGAATGTTTACTTTAGCTGGTAGTCTAGAAAGAAAATAAAGATTTATGATAGATATTTCGTTAACAAAAAGCGCATTTTCTTCAAGTCCGAGGCACAACTTCTAAAAATAGCAGAATTTGCCTTTTGTTAGGAAAAATATATAATTTAGCTGGTGGTCGCTCATACATTCATAATAATAAAATGTTAAATTTTTAAGAAGGAAACGATATTTGTATTTCGTTGTTCTGCATCGATATTAAAAATTAATAATATATCCAATTTAAGTTATTTTTATGTATATATTACTCACTGAAACAGCTGAAAATAGTTGCTTCTAGTGCCACTTGCTAATACAACAAGTTGCATGGTGAAACCAAACGTATCTTAGAGGGTACGTTTCATGCAGAAAAATGTATTCCCCTAAAAGCAAAATTGTCATAATAATAGCAGATGACTAGTAATTTCAACTCGCTACAAATATTTAATCTTGACATCTTTAATATTAGCATTTTGACGAGGAATTGGAACTTTGATGTAATAGTGAACTTCTCGTGATAAACCGTACTCGTTACAACGAGCTTTTACTGAATCACATCATTTAGATTTCTAATCTGGATTTAACTCAAATTAGCGGAGCAGCAGAGATTCATTGGAAAACTTCTGAGTTTGAACAAAAATTTTAAATTTTCTCACCTAGAATTCAGTCAAAAATAAACTATCGGCGAATTTTGTGTTTTAGATAGTTGCAATAGTCCTAATCGTTGCATCCTAACGGATGGCGCAGTACGGTGAGAAATATTTTAACCGTAATTTATTAATAATCTGGAACTATCCCAATCCTATATGTGTCTTTATAACAGCTTTTTTTGCCATTTTCACGAAAAAAAAAATTAAATATAAGAAACGTAATAATAAATATTTAATATTATATATTAAAGTATTAGAGATTATTCAAATATTAATGATTATTAGAATATTAAATATAAAGGAACAATAACAAACCACTTAACCCTTTCCTGTTACCATTCTTTCCAATAAATTACAAACCATTAGAATGTAAAACTTCTAAATGTTTATTCTTTTTTTTAAGCAACCACTACTCTTAAAGTAACATAGAATTGAAATATAATTCCTTATTCGATTTTAGTTACTTAGATGATGTCTGGCTAAAATCTGAAATTTCCATGCCTTAAAAGGTTAAAGTTATAATTTTTTTTTCAAGTGAGAGAATTCTTGCAAATTGTTAATTAAAGTAGAATAATTCCTATCGTCGAGTTGAACACAAAACTAAATAGATCCAATTTATAATTTCTGCTGCACCAGAATTTTCTTGGAATAATAAGTAATATATGTACCTGAGATAAATTTGGACAATCAAGGAAGTGTTTAATAGTGAATACTTATTAGAAAAATATGAATGGTTAGTGTAAGTACAATTGAGATAAGAATCTTTTTTTTTATTTGATTTTTTTAAAATCTTTTATTTATTTATTTATTCATTGTTTTTTTGAAAGAAAAAAGATTTTTCTGAAAGCAGAGAGATGTTTTTCTCTATGGAAAGGCACATTTTCCCTGTGAATAAGATAAGTCTCCTTGCCTATTTGCCTGCGAAATATCAAAAAAGAAAGTTACCTTTAACGATTTTATTAGCCGACCCAATTCTGGGATTATGACACTGTTCAACTCCATAGCTTGTAATTCTGAACCCAATCTAAAAATAAAGGATCTCCTAGATTAAGCAATGGAGGAAAACTAGCCTTTGTGGAAATCTTTTTGTCGTAACTGATCAGCATTTGCGTGACATGGAGAGGAAGACCACGAAATCTTCCAAACGTCATTTCGACGGTAAGGGGATTCTAATCTACGATATGTCTACCACTGAGCATATTTTATGTGAGCACTACGGTCGGTGCGAGCAAAATTCGTTTCGACCAGCCAACGCTGTGATTCGAACCTGGGTCACCTCATTTGAAAGGGACCGCTATATTTCCTAAACCATCACGGCTCACCTTCTCTATTAAAAGTTTCTCTTTTTTTCTTAATAATAATCAGATAAGTTTTAAACTAAGCTTCGATCCTCAGTGGTGGCTTAACGTTAGCTCAATTTCAGATCATTGGGTACCAACTTATTTAAAAAAATAAGTTTGCATTGCTGGCCCAATTGCCACAATCATGCCGCCGCTAGTCAATAAATTATGGAATCAAAATTCTTTTTTGACTCCTGTGGCTGTTGCGTGAAGCTTTATTTTACTTTAAGATTTAGATTTATGAAATTCTTTAGAATTTTTACTTTTTTTAGAGCTTGGGCATGCTGTTTTTGCTTAGAAGCGGTCGCTCCTTGGTCTTTTGCTCATAAGCTTGCATTAAATTAAATCTTATCGTTAATTTTATCTCAAGTTAATTTTGACGGTTAATTTAAAGTTGAAATTTTAAAACTGTTTATTATGTGATATGAAGTGAAAATGGTGCTTACGAATTCCGGAGAGGACTTTAGAACATTTAGAAAGGATTAAGTATAAAGTTTACGCTCTTTAAGACTTCAGGAGTCTTTTTTGTTTTAAAATTGAGTTTCAATTGAAGCTCTTTCTGTCTTAGAACAGGACAACCTCCTTAATACGCATGAAAAAAGTAATTTAATAATCAATTGATCGGGGTTGATTAACACTCTGAAATCATATACAAACCTGGATGATATATGCCCATAAAATTAAAGTCCAAATAATTTCATTTTTTATAGGTACATATTTATTATAGTTTTCTGCCTTTGGTCTTATGCTATTAGCTTAAGCAAAACACATTTTCAAAAATTTTTCTTTCTAAAATAAAGATCATCTCTATTGAGTATCATAAGGCAAGAAATTGTGACCTGTGAAAGACAAAATTTGACAGAATTAAGCAATTTTCCTCGTGCTTATCTTTTTTGAGGGGTTGTTACAAACGCGTTATCTTGGAACCTATAATAAATACCTCGGTACCTATATAAGTATACATGGCACCTTAAACTGTATGAATTACCGTAATACTTTTACCAAAATTAAACATCATTAGCGTCGAGAATAGTATAGCGTTTTTATACGGTTCACTTAAGCGAATTAGTACTAATCCTCGATTAGTTTGCTTTTTAGTATATAATTGTTTTTTTTCAATTGACATTGATTTTACTGTACTTAGTCTTATAGAACATATTTTAAAGGAGTAACTAGCTGATTCAATAAAATAGAAATACTAAAGTGGTGACGTAACCTTTACCTGCTAGCCAAGGCTTATAATATAGCTTGCCCCATGTGTCGAAATATTAAATAAAATAATTAAATAGAAAATCATAGAATAATTAAATATTAAAAAAAAACTTTAAATAACTATTTTGATTAATGTTGTAAGCTAAACGATATTACTGATATTCTCTTATAAATAGTTGAAATTAAAAAAACTTAATCGATCACTGAGTAGGATTTATTTTTTATAATTTTTTCTTTTGAACGGACTAAATAAATTTTTATCAGATAGTCCTGGAGATAATATAGAGATAGACATACACATCCAAATTCTTCCTTTTAAAATGGGTGCTAGTTGCATATCAAATATACGTTTGATGTTTGTTAATATTGCGGTTGAACTATTTCACTGGGCAATGTAGGTTTTTTTTTTGAAAGTATTATTAAGGCATCGATTATTAACGATTTTTGTTTATTATCTATTAAAACAGCACTAAGTAAATTTAACTGGAATTTAGAAGTTGAAGAAATAACTTTGCATATCTTTCTAAATATATAATCTTTTTTTATTCTTTGTATAACTAAACACTCAAAATTGTTCAGGATTTCAATAATAGTTTTACGAGTTTAGCCAAAAACAAAAATATTTATTTCATTTAATTTCCTTTCCAATAAACTAGAAAATTGAGTTTATTTATGAAGCTGTATTCGGAAAATCGTGTATAAAAAGTGTTCTTTATTGCCTTTGTTTAAAGTTTATTTAGAAATAAAAATAAAATTTTCATTTAGAAGAGAAGTTTCTTATTAGTGTACTATGGTTAGTTCACTTGCTTTTTTCTAAGTTGATTACTTGCTTTTTTCTAAGTTAGATCACTAGCATTTTCTATGTTAGATCACTAGCATTGAAATTGGTTATTTATAAAACAGTTTTGATAAAAAAAAATAAGCTTATGTTTTTTTAATACAATAAAATACGAAATTAACTCGAAATTTTACTCAATATAAAAAAATAGCGTGGGCTAAAATATTGCTAATAAATTTTGTAGGTAGTATCGAGAATAAATGTTCACTGAATTTTAAGAAATTTTAAAGACATTTAATTTAGAGTGTTTTTCCGGCCGCTCATTTCTTGTTTTAAATATTTACAATATTTTAATTGCATAGTGGGTTAATCCATATATTTCTCATTTTTACTCAAAATCACTTTAACAATTTTAAATTTTTACTATTTAAGAAATTAGATATGACACAGGCATGAAAATAACCTCTTTTTCATGTATTCAGTGGCAATGTTTTGGTCGTCGATTTGACATTTGGTGGCCAATCGTAATGTTAAATCTACACTATTTTTGTTGTTGCTGTGTTTTGCTTTTTTGTTGATTTTCAGAAAATTATCCTTAATAAAATTATTTTAAACAATTTTTGTTTTAGAACAAATTTTAAACTTTGGCCACGATTTTGTTTCATGGATGCATTGCAGAAAAAAGAAAAAAAATTTAATTGTGTTTAATATTTTGTAAAAAAAAATTAATTTCTCAGCAATTACCGTGTGATTGCTATCTTATCTTTGGTATTTGTGTTCACTGGTTTAAAACTAAATTTTAAAATTTTTTAGTTAATTTAACGAGAGCCAAATTAAGTAATGCGAATCGCATCGCAGACCAATTGAAAAATAAATTTGTAAACATATAAAAGAGAGGCGATGATTTTATTCTAGAGCCAACTTACTAACTTTTCTGTGAAAATTCTGTTCGATATGGTAAATTTTTTTTTCGGCGTTAAAGAAAAAAAAAATATATATTTTGCTATCCTGAAAAAATGATTCCAAAATGAAGCCTGACTTAGATCATAGTTGAGATTTTTATGAAATTTATAATATTATTTCGAAAAAAGGTTTATGATAAAAAACAGAAATATTTCATTTAGAATGAATCTCTAAACAAATCTGCTTCATAAGTTTTTAGAATAAAATGTCTGTTGCCTTTACATTAGATGTGGAAATATAGAAAATTGAATCACTGGCCAAAGATTAAAATTATTACCTGGTTAAGTTATTAAAGGTTAAAGTTATTACCAAAAGAAACTAAAAGCTATTATCAATTCGGTCCATTTACGTATTTCTATTTTTTCCAAATAAATGCTATCCAAGTTAATTTAAATAAAAAATTATAATGCGGAGAATATGTAATGTTCACATACTTTAATATTTGATACTTATTGGTTTTCGCTTCAGTTATGTGTTCCACAAGAATATAAAATAGAATCTCCAAATAATGAGCAACCATTTATAGCGTTGTATATATATATTTTGTTCGCTGTTTTGTACGCTGTTTTATTCAAAATGTCAATTCAAAGTGTTTTTCTTTTGAATAAAGTATTTTTTAATTAAGTTATTTTTTAACTTAATAGACAGAGAATTTTCTTCCGTTCAAGTGTTAATATTCAGTAAAATTTAAACTTTTGATATGTTTATTTGACTGCGCTATACTTTCAGAAGTTTATTGCAATCAAAAAATTGAAACCATAAACTATTGAGAGCACTTAAATGATGAAGAATTATAAAATAAACATTAAATATGCACATTATTTAATATAAAAATCGAGCATTTTTTAATATAAATCTATAGTTAATTCCATTTATTTCTTGGCTGTCTGTGGTACTTCTTGTTTATGTCTGATCAAGCGTAACACTATCACTACCAGGTCCGTTGCCAGAATTTCTATCAATTATGTATTTTTTTAAATTGATAACTCAGTTATTTTAAATTAGTATGTGTTTTACATATCTCTTATCTTGAATAATTAAACATTAATCTGAAAAGTATGAAAATATGTATGATATACAAACATACTTTAACTTGTTTTGAAAATCTTCTCGGGGATGGGGTAATGTCCTTTCATTGCAGGATTTAAATCTTGAGTAGACTTAAAAATTGTCGTATATTCTTTTTTGACAATGAATTAAAATGGAAGAAAAAAGAAAGATATCATAAAACAATGTAAA
Source organism: Parasteatoda lunata (assembly GCA_949128135.1). Classification (NCBI taxonomy): domain Eukaryota; kingdom Metazoa; phylum Arthropoda; class Arachnida; order Araneae; family Theridiidae; genus Parasteatoda; species Parasteatoda lunata. The sequence goes on along the minus strand of OX421974.1, from coordinate 10,102,109 downwards.
TAATAAACTTGACTGAGCATTTTACATGTTTTGATGTAAGCTTAATCTTGTTGCTGATTGATCCACGCAATCTTTTCTTATAAAAAAAATAAAAAAATAAAAACAGTGAAAAGAAGTAAGAATATTAAGTTGAAGTGAAATGTAAACAGTTTAATTCGTAAAAAAATCACATTGTCGAATTCAAGTACATGTTAACGCAGATTTACAAAATCGAATCCCCTGTCATACTGCAATTTTTATATGAATTATTTTTTTTTTCATGTAACAAAGAGAGGGGTAAACCTATTTTTTTAAAAATAGAAACAAGCATGATTTAGAAAATTTCTTTATTTCCTATATCAGTTATAAGTGCTTCGTTTACATAAAATTCAGCGAAATGTGGGCTTTGTCAAATATGAATAGAATCGATGTTTTATAAGCCTCCATGAGGCATCTTGGAGTTAAAAATTGTTTAATCGGTACTGTGTGGTATTATTGATTAAATTTTAGGGTTTTTGCTTGCTAGTTTTACTTTACCGTTATTTAAGCTTCATAGCGTTAATGTTACGAAAAGATCTCAATATCATGAAGGGATTGAAAATAAGGTTAGTATTAAACGTATGACAAATGCCTCGCATGTCACTTTAATTACATATACGCGTGGACAGTGTAGACGGAATTTTAACATGCCTGGAGCAGTATAGATTCATGTGTACAGTTATTCTAAATTCATTACGTTTTTAATAACTGTACAAAATTAAAGGTTTAAATTTATATAACTTATTGGAAATTTCTACTGGTTTATCTTTTAAAATGTTACAATGCTACTTAATAACCTTCCAAGAGAATGTATCATAAGCCTTGCTTCGAATCTTACTCTTTTCTTAATTAACTTAAGTAAATCCAAACATATTTTCTTAAAGTCCTTCTAAAAAGTGCTATTTGTTGGGCCATTCTTTGGTAACGCAAATATAATATAAATTCTCGCAGAACAAAGTTTAACTTAATCTTTTTGAAAAATGTTTCACCGGGTCAATTATTGAAATATTTTCTTATTCACCGTTTCAAATGTGAACATATTTTCTTGAATTATAATCTAAATCCTTTTAGTATAAATTTTCAGCTATATTTAATATTTTTACTTTTTGAAGTTTACATTTTAGGAAAAACCACACATTTTAAGTATTTATTAATTGTTCAAGTTGCATTTGTATTCACTTATTGCTTATTCAAAAGTCATTTAGATGTAATTTAAGGCAAAACTTTCTTTAACAAAAAGGGTACAGTTTAGAGTTATTAAATATTTACATTTAATGAAATTTTCCACATTTTCTTCTAATTTACATAAAAATTTAAAAAAAAAATTTAATTTTTATTTTAAATGTAGGTCTTTTTGGTGCATTATTGGTTTCTTTTTAGAACGCTTACAGAATTTTTGTATTTTTCTGTTCCTTATAAGGTATTGATCATCCATAGTTTAAATAATAATTTTCATTCACATTTAACTTTGAATGTAAAAGTAAAATTATTATTATGCAGAGCAGCATTTATATATTTCAATTATCTAAAAAAATATATGCTTGAGGACGCCTCTGCTGCTTTATAAATGCTTCACTCTTTTTAGTTCAGTTAGTTTTTTTCGATATTAAGTTCAGTTTTTATTATAAAGAGTGGAAGCATATATACAATTGTAAATGTCTGTTCGCTTAGATATTAAAAAATATATATTATTAAAGTTTTTCTTTTCAATATTTCAATTTTTAAAGTTTCTGCATGTGGTGTCATTTTTTTAAGGAAAATTAATATTAATACACAGACAGCTTTAAAATTTTGAAAATGGGCAGGTTTTTAAAATCTTTAAATTCTGTCAAACAATTTCTTTTGTTAATTACCTCTTTTGAAAAATAGCTGAAAAGAAACGTCTGCTTAAGGTAGTTTTTGCTACCATTTATTTAATTAAATAAATCATGCAATATTAAACAGTATTATTAAGCTCTATTATTCTATAAACTCTTTTAGTCGTTTAATCAGTATATCAGTATATGATTAATCTCAGAACTTGAAAAAATAGGAAAAAAATAAAAATAAAATATAAAAAGGATCACAAAAAGGTGATTTTGAAGCTAAATCTCATGATGAAATTAAGAAATCATGGTAATCTTTTCGTTTATCATAGTTTACATATTTTTTAAAACACACGCTTATATTTTTAAAAAATTGAATTTTCGCAAAAAACGGAAATTAAGGACAACTTAGAGAATAAATAAAACAATTCAACAACTGTGGCTTACCGAAGAATTATTAGTTTTATTTTAAATAGCACAGAAAGTAGATTTATGTTCTGTATGTTTCTGGAAACCTAATTTGTTGAGGCTTTCAAAAATTAAAAACACAATGTTTTAAGTTTGTATTTTAGATGTGAGTTCGTGGATCAAAAATGATAAGAATTTTTATTTTATGCAAACATTTTAATAATATACGTAGCTTTTCCTGTGCGTCTCTTCAAAAAAATATGTTTGTAGAACTTGTTTTTTTAATGTATGCTTGAAATTCGTCTGATTTTTATTTTTTACTTAAAGAAAATTTTTTATTATTTCAGATAATATAGTTATTTTAAGGAGTTTAATTTTTCTTCATAATAATAAAGAAAAAATAATATTAGGGATTAATAATAAAGAAATGAAAATAAGCAGTCCTTTTATGTTTCAAATTCGACGTATGGTGATTTAATATATGTGATACCCATTTTTAAAAGCTTTTTTTAAAAAATTATTTGAAAGGTTTTTAAATTCATTTAGACTTTTTTACACAGGGATAATTATGTACATAAAATATTATAGAAAAAAATACGTTATTAACGATTTTTTTAAATAACTTTTTACATTATAGTAAATGTTTAAACTTTAAGATATCGCAATAATATTCTTTAATTATGAATCATGAGAAGTTAATTCCCAGAAGTCGTGATGTACATTAGCAAAAGTTTTAACGATTTTTAATTGACACAAAGAAATGTTCTTCTCTATGTTGATCTAGCGCTCTCTAGTATGCACATAATTTATTTTTAAAAAAAACTATAACAAGTATTATAAAATGGTAAATTAAAAAAATGCTGCTAAATGTAGTTTTTTAAAAACTGAAAAAAGTTTGAGTTCAGTACCGAAATAGTTATATAATAATAAAGAAATAAAATTAATAAAGAAGAAACGCAAAAAAAAAATTTCTTTTACTTCAATGTATTATTATTATTTTTTTTTTTTGCAAAAAGTAAATATATTATAATGCGGAAAAGTATTGAGTTAGCTGTATCAAGTATTTTATAAAACTTATCGAGCAATGAAAAGAATATTCTGAATTTCAGTATAATTGGCAAAAGACAATTAGAAATATATATTAATATTCAAAACATTTTCTCCCACACCTTAGAACACTTAATATTCATGGTACATAAAATATTTAGGACTAAGAAAACACGTCATTACTTCAATTGTCATCGATTCTTAATTATCCGTATCCAATTTGGTAGGGAAAGTTGTCAAAATTATAAATATATCAGTAATTACTTTAAATAGCTTATTTTTTTGAGCTGTATAAAATTGTTTTTGATTTGTTTAGAAGTCTTTTACTCTTAGTTGAACATTTTTTCATAACTGGCATATTTAAGCTTAAATGAACCTTTTTTCCTCTTGTACAGAAAATGCCCATAGTTACTTTAATACATTTCAATAATTGCTCACAATGGATCTTGTGCTTTCCTATCCCAATACTATTTTAAATCTAAATAATAGTTCTTACTACTATGATTAACTATGAAAAGATATGTGCTTTCTGAATGCTAGTTTAAGAAATATTATTTCTGAACTCTTAAAAATTTCATATTAGCTATTCATCTATGTATTAACCTTGTTTTTTTAATTGCTCGTGATAAAGACCTGTTTAGCGATAGCATGCAGAATTTTGAGTCATGCTTAACAGTTTCTTCCACAATTGTTTTGCAAAAAATTCCATATTTATATATTTTTATTTAGGTGCTATTTTTATGTTATTTTTATTAGAAGTAAGAAGCAGTTGGCGGAAATAGTATATAATTATTCTTTTTTGTTGGTAATATTCAAAGAAGTTTTATATGTTTGGGTGATTACATAATTGGATCACAGTTTTTTTTTTTATTCTCACTCAATGATAGAACAAATATTTCAATGGTTGAAAACACACAAACAAAGGATTAAAAAAAAACTATTAAAACTGATGCCAAAGATAAGATTCATTAAAATAATTATGTGAATAATTTTTAAACTATTAATATAATAATGTCATTTGTTTGAAATAAACTTTCTTAAATTTAGTTAGTTTTTTTATTTTTCAATTTTAATATAATTTTATAGTAAATTGCATGCAATAAATTGATTTGAAAAAGTAAAAAAAAACATTTTATGTTCTTTTGAAGAATAAAAAAACTACTGTTTATGACACTTATACGTATTAAGCTAAGTAAAAACGAGTACACGTATGCTGTTCATTAAAAAGTTTTTTTCTTTTTTCAGTTCTTTTATTTTCTGAGAGATATATATGAAATAATATTGAATTGTATCTTTTTACAGTGTATCATTTCATTTGTTTGTTACTTTCAATTGCTAGACCCAGTTTGCATATTGCTTGCTGAATGCCAGTTTACTGAAAATATTCGTGTGAACTCTTAAAACATTTATATTAGCTATTTATCTGTGTGTTAACTTAGCTCGTGATAAAGACCGATCTAGCGATGCTCATGACGTACATAAATTTGAATGATAGTTTATTTTTACGTACATAAATTTGAATGATAGTTCATTTTTACAAGATACTCCGTATTTATACACTATTTTTTTTTAAAAGAAATAAAGTTAGGTGGCAAAGATTAGATATCCATTATCCTTTTGGTGGCTTCTTCTTTCTGGGATGGGTGGCATTTTAGACATTACAAAGGTAAGTATTTAAAAGTAAATCTTTGCAAACGTATTTTTCACATTATTTACAGTACTTAATTTTAAAAAAATATATCTCCATAATTATTTCATAAGAAAATATCACTTAAAAATTTTTTAATTTAAATTTAAAATGACAGATTGGGTTTAACTGTATTTTAAATGTCCTTTTAATACAGCAACAATACTCTTGATTTTTCTTTATTTTGAAATCAGAAAAATTTATTAGTTTTGAAATATTTAAGAGATGAATGCAATTTTTAAATATTGATGATTTGAAAGATTTAATTTCCTTTTGAAATTATAACTGCAAATTTAGTAATATAATAACTTAATTAAATAACCTGAGATAGCTACTAAAGTATATCGAAAGTTTAAAAAATGCAAAGATTTTGGATTTTTTAAACTGAATCATGCATTCGATCATGTTTTATTGATTACATCAATGGATAATTTTTTCGTTTTTCTCACTCAATCATACAATCATTAAACTATACGAAAGAGATTGAAAGTGTAAAACTGATGCCAAAGACAAGATTCATTTAACAAAAAATTATTTGAATAATTTTTAAAATATCAGTATCATAATATCATTTGTTTTAAATATTATTTTCTTAAAATTAACTTTTTTTTATTTTTTTGTACATGTAAGAAACTTTTTTTGTTGAAAAAATGAGTATTTTCTTTTAAAAGGGTTTTTTAAAGAATTAAAAAGTAGTGTTTGTGTCACTTTCATGCTTAAAGCTTTTTAATGCTAAAAAAATAATACACGCATGCTGTACACATGAAATATTTCAGTTCTTGTATTTTCTGAGAGTCTTGTGAAATAAGATTTGATTGTATTTTTTATAGTGTGGTTTAATTACTTAATAAAATATGGTTTTAATTTCTGAAAGGAATATTCAAGTAAATAATCATTTTAGAATAAAATGTTGATGTGTTGTTACTATTTTAAGTAGAAAAGTGGTATTGATTGTTATTCTTTAGATATGTCACTTTTCTAATGAAAAGCTAATGAACATTTTGTGAAAAAAAAGTGACTGTTTTGAACTTCATAATCTCTCCCAAACATGCCTTACTTCGAGTTGGGTCAAATAGCTGCAGATATTCTGAAAATAACTGTTCTATGTAAGGACTTATTAGCATGCGATCCTTATGACGAGGAATTCAGTTAAACCCCTGCAGTTTGACGTCATTGAAAGTGCGAAATGACAAAGTATGATCTCAAAGAAACACCAAATAGAATTTTTTAAACTCTTTGGACAAAATAAACTCTAAAGGAAAAAGAGACTAATAAAAAATTTTGAAAGTCTGAAAACACTATAAGAAAGTAGCTTATAAATACAATAAGAAAACAGCTTAATTAACAAGATTAAATAATAGTGATAGCCTTAAAATTGGAAAAACTGTGTGATTTAGTGATGTCTACTAGAAATTAATTTCAGTTATTAGTTCAGCCTTAGCTCAAAAAGAAAACTTAGACACTAAATCTTTTTTATCTTTCCAAAACTGCAAGATAGCACTTGGAAAAACATCAAACTGTATCGATCCCTTTTGTGGGCAATGCCTAAACATTTTTTCGATATTTATTCATTTATGCTCCAAATTTTGCCCTATTACTTTAAAATTTCCAGTTACATTGAAAATTGAGATTGCACATAACCTAGATAGATGCGTGATAATTAATAATAAAAGGAAGCATATTCTTAATATCATCCAGGTACCTAAGAATAATAGAAAAAAAAAATTATTAATAGGAAAAAGTTTGGAATCTGAGGATTTAAAAAGGACGAATAAGGAACGTACAAGTAGTACTGCTAGTAAGAAAATTGACAAATGTTCCACAAGTATTAGAGTAAGAAAATAGATTGAAGTTAACATTTCCTCAATATATCAACAATTAAAGCTAGTATAGAAATTTACCATGACACTTGTATAAAATATGAAATGAAGTAGACTATTATATATGACGAAAGCGTACTTGCTCAGTGACTGCATCATAGCACAAGAATATGGTGCAAGTGATTATACTAAGTGTCAAGTACAGTCTGCAAAGTAACATATGTTCTTCTGAATAGAATGCCACCTATTTCCAGGAATTGCACAATAGCAACTAGATTATGGTGCAAGTGATTCGCCTAAGTGGCAAGTAGAATCTGGACAGTTACATAAACTTCTTCTGAATAGTATGCTACATTGTTCCATGAATTGTAACCTATCAATTAGAATATGGTGCAAGTGATTCACCTAAAAGGCAAGTAGAATCTGGACAGTTACATAAACTTCTTCTAAATAGAATAACACATTGTTCCAGGAATTGTACCCTATCAACTAGAATATGGTGCAAGTGATTCACCTAAGTGGCAAGTAGAGTCTGGACAGTTAAATAAACTTCTGAATAGAATGCCACATATTTCCAGGAATTGCACCATAGCAACTAGAATATGGTGCAAGTGATTCGCCTAGGTGGCAAGTAGAATCTGGACAGTAACATAGACTTCTTCTGAATAGTATGCCACATTTTTCCATGAATTGTACCCTATCAACTAGAATATGGTGCAAGTGATTCGCCAAGTAGCATAGAGAATCTGGACAGTTACATAATGCTCTTTTGAATAGAATACCACATTGTTCCAGGAATTGTACTGTATCATCTAGAATATGGTGCAAGTGATTCACCTAAGTGGCAAATAGAATCTGGACAGTTACATAATGTTCTTCTGAGTAGAATATCACATTGTGCCAGGAATTGTACCATATCAACTAGAATATGGTGCAAGTGATTCACCTAAGTGGCATATAGAATCTGGACAGTTACATAATGTTCTTCTGAATAGAATGCCACATTGTTCCTGGAATTGTACCATATCAACTAAAATATGAAGCAAGTGATTCACCTAAGTGACAAGTAGAGTCTGGACAGTTACATAATGCTCTTTTGAATAGAATACCATATTCTTCCTGGAATTGTACCATATCAAATAGAATATGGTGCAAGTAATTCACCTAAGTGGCATATAGAATCTGGACAGTTACATAATGCTCTTTTGAATAGAATACCACATTGTTCCAGGAATTGTACTGTATCATCTAGAATATGGTGCAAGTGATTCACCTAAGTGGCATATAGAATCTGAACAGTAAAATAAACTTCTTCTGAATAGAATGCCAAATTGTTCCTGGAAGTGTACCATATCAACTAAAATATGGTGCAAGGGATTCACCTAAGTGGCAAGTAGAATCTGGACAGTTACATAATGTTCTTCTGAATAGAATGCCACATATTTCCAGGAATTGCAGTTAGAATATGGTGCAAGTGATTCGCCTAAGTGGCAAGTAGAATCTGGACAGTTACATAAACTTCTTCTGAATAGTATGCCACATTGTTCGTGAATTGTAACCTATCAACTAGAATATGGTGCAAGTGATTCACCTAAAAGGCAAGTAGAATCTGGACAGTTACATAAACTTATTCTGAATCGAATAACACATTGTTCCAGGAATTGTACTGTAACATCTAGAATATGGTGCAAGTGATTCACCTAAGTGGCATATAGAATCTGGACAGTTAGATAATGTTCTTCTGAGTAGAATATCACATTGTGCCAGGAATTGTACCATATCAACTAGAATATGGTGCAAGTGATTCACCTAAGTGGCATATAGAATCTGGACAGTTACATAATGTTCTTCTGAATAGAATGCCACTTTGTCCTGGAATTGTACCATATCAACTAAAATATGATACAAGTGATTCACCTAAGTGACAAATAGATTCTGGACAGTTACATAATGTTCTTTTGAATAGAATACCACATTGTGCCAGGAATTGTACCATATCAAATAGAATATGGTGCAAGTGATTCACCTAAGTAGCATATAGAATCTGGACAGTTACATTATGTTCTTCTGAATAGTATGCCACATTGTTCCATGAATTGTACCTTATCAACTAGAATATGGTGCAAGTGATTCGCCTAAATGGCAAGTAGAGTCTGGACAGTTACATAAACTTTTTCTGAATAGAATGCCACATTGTTCCTGGAATTGTACCATATCAACTAAAATATGGTGCAAGTGATTCACCTAAGTGGCTATTAGAGTCTGGACAGTTACATAATGCTCTTTTGAATAGAATACCACATTGTTCCAGGAATTGTACTGTATCATCTAGAATATGGTGCAAGTGATTCACCTAAGTGGCATATAGAATCTGGACAGTTACATAATGTTCTTCTGAGTAGAATATCACATTGTGCCAGGAATTGTACCATATCAACTAGAATATGGTGCAAGTGATTCACCTAAGTGGCATATAGAATCTGGACAGTTACATAATGTTCTTCTGAATAGAATGCCACATTGTTCCTGGAATTGTACCATATCAACTAAAATATGGTGCAAGTGATTCACCTAAGTGACAAGTAGAGTCTGGACAGTTACATAATGCTCTTTTGAATAGAATACCATATTGTTCCTGGAATTGTACCATATCAAATAGAATATGGTGCTGGTGATTCACCTAAGTGGCATATAGAATCTGGACAGTTACATAATGCTCTTTTGAATAGAGTACCACATTGTTCCAGGAATTGTACTGTATCATCTAGAATATGGTGCAAGTGATTCACCTAAGTGGCATATAGAATCTGAACAGTTACATAAACTTCTTCTGAATAGAATGCCAAATTGTTCCTGGAAGTGTACCATATCAACTAAAATATGGTGCAAGGGATTCACCTAAGTGGCAAGTAGAATCTGGACAGTTACATAAACTTCTTCTGAATAGTATGCCACATTGTTCCATGAATTGTAACCTATCAACTAGAATATGGTGCAAGTGATTCACCTAAAAGGCAAGTAGAATCTGGACAGTTACATAAACTTATTCTGAATCGAATAACACATTGTGCCAGGAATTGTACCATATCAACTAGAATATGGTGCAAGTGATTCACCTAAGTGGCATATAGAATCTGGACAGTTACATAATGTTCTTCTGAATAGAATACCACTTTGTCCTGGAATTGTACCATATCAACTAAAATATGATACAAGTGATTCACTTAAGTGACAAGTAGATTCTGGACAGTTACATAATGTTCTTTTGATTAGAATACCACATTGTGCCAGGAATTGTACCGTATCAAATAGAATATGGTGCAAGTGATTCACCTAAGTAGCATATAGAATCTGGACAGTTACATTATGTTTTTCTGAATAGTATGCCACATTGTTCCATGAATTGTACCCTATCAACTAGAATATGGTGCAAGTGATTCGCCTAAATGGCAAGTAGAGTCTGGACAGTTACACAAACTTCTTCTGAATAGAATGCCACATTGTTCCTGGAATTGTACCATATCAACTAAAATATGGTGCAAGTGATTCACCTAAGTGGCTATTAGAGTCTAGACTGTTACATAATGCTCTTTTGAATAGAATACTACAAATATCCAGGAATTGCACCATAGTAACTAGAATATGGTGCAAGTAATTCGCCTAATTGGCATATAGAATCTTGACAGTTACATACTGTTCTTCTGAATAGAATGCCACATAGTTCCAGGAATTGTACCATATCACCTAGAATATGGTGCAAGTGATTCACCTAAGTGGCAAGTAGAGTCTGGACAGTTACATAATGTTCTTCTGAATAGAATATCACTTCGTTCCAGGAATTGTACCATATCAAACAAAATATGGTGCAGGTGATTCTCCTAAGTTTCAAGTAGAATCATGACAGTTATATAATGTTCATATGAATAGAATGCTTTATTGTTCCAGGAATTGTACCATATCAACTAGAGTATGGTGCAAGTGAATCACTTAAGTAACAAGTAGAATCTGGACAGTTACATAATGTTCTTCTGAATGGAATGCCACATTGCTCCAGGAATCGTACCATATGAACTAGAATATGATGTAACTAAGGCGAATCATCGAAGTGGCAAGTAGAATCTGGACAGTTACATAATGCACCTCTGAATTGAATACCGCATTATGCTGGGAATTAAACCATAGCGACCAGAATATTTACAATTTTTTTAATCTTTCTCTTAAATAAATACCAGATGGTTTCACGAGAATTACATCATAGGAATTAGAATATGAATAGTCAGTTATTTTCTCCTAAAATAAAAGCAGCATGTTTCCAGGGGAATTACTCCATTACGCTTAGAACTTGTACAGTTACTTACTGTTTCACTAAAATAAACACATTTTGATTCTGCAAGGAGTACACCATAGCAACTAAACTTAGTTAAAAAAAAAAAAAAACAGATTTTAATTTTTATAAAAAGTAAAATCTGAGCACTTGGAATATATTAGTGGAACACCCACATGACTAGTTGTACTGTCTGAAAGGCGAATCAATATTAAAGTATTTCAGAAATAGAAACATGGACGCCTAAATTGTTAGTAGTTGCAGTTTTAATTTGACGGAAACTAAATAAAGAGATTAATGATATGACCGATTAAAAAGACAGTGGAAAAAAAAGTTTTGAAGTGTTAAAAGAATTCAACTTTCAGTAACTCTGGAACAAATGTGTTTTTAATCAGAAAAAAATGCTCCCCAATATATTTTATTTTGAAAGAGTGGGCTAACTCAATTTACCAGAATACTTTTCCTTTTAATCGTACAATGTCTGAAAAACTTTACGATGACCTGTGGATCTGTGGCGCAGATTTTGAACTTTTACTTTAAAATCTCCAATTGTAGAAGCCATTAAGAATAAAAGAAAATATGTAAGCAGAAAAAAGATTTTATGCATTAGAAAGACGGAATTCTGAGCATTCGGAATGGATTAGTTAGATAATCCATCCCACAGGTAGTCCAGGAAGAAAGAGCACCAAGAATAAAATACATCAAAAACAGAATTTGAAACAGTTACGTTGTCAGTAGTTCCAGTTTTATTTTGAATGAAACAAAGTGAAGCGAGAAGATTGTATAGATTGAGTGGTAATGTGATACAAAAATTGATAATATCCATAAGTAGGAGCTCAAATTTGGTTTTGCCATCCAGGACTAATAAACCTTAGCTTTGCAAAGAAAATAAAACCGGAGTTACTAAGTGAGCTTGCAAAAAGTGAGGGCAGTATTTTAGCATTCACGTCATCAATATCCAAGAATTTTTTGGACAAACTATTGATCTATGTCTCAGTTTTTGAGTTTTCACTCTGAAACGTCCAGTTTAATAAGTCTTAAATATGAAAACAAGATTTCTAGATTTCTACCTTTATTTCTAGTCCAATATTATAACAGCATATCGACAAAAAATAAAGTGGAAGTTGTGACATAAAGTAGTTGCAAATAGTCTGAATTCCTTTGAAAGAAAATAAAGTGATTAATTATCTTTTGATTGAAAAGACAATGTTCGAATGATAGTTAAAGTGATTGTATTCATTGGTTGAGTACAGAATAGACTATAATTTCTAAAAACAAAGAAAGAAAAAAATATATTTTAACCAAATTATTTTAGTCGTTTTAATCTGTAGTTCAACAATGTAGCACAATACTGTGCACCCAATTGTGTGTGAGATGTTCAAAAAATTTATTGACAACGAAGGGATTTCTGCCACAGCTTTGGTTTTGGCTCTATAAAATATCAAGCTTTAAAAACAATTAAAATTAGTCGGTCAAAAGATATATATTTAAATGAAGAATATTTAGAAAAACTATAAGGAATTTATTGTTTCCTTAATAAATTGGAAAAAAGTTTATGATTAATAAAACTTTTGCTGATTCCGACCACTCAGATTCTATCTTTGATAATTAAAATGGGGTTTCCAATTGTGACATTCTAAATCCTGTCTTAAACCGCACTATATCTGACAAAAGCAGCTTTGACCCAACTCCCACACGTCAAGTGTCTTCTCCATTTAACCGAACTATTGATGCTGAATAACAAAAACAACGAACTAAATAAAATGGGGGTGATTAAACAAATTAGACTATTTATAAACTTACTGAACAATATGCTTTAATTAATTTATTGCATTAATTGTTTTAAATGCTTGTAATCTTGAAGTGCTTTCTCTTGAAGTGTTTTCTATGTAAATGTAAGGAATATTTTGTTAAATTTTAGTTTTTATGGAGGCATGTGGTATATATTATGTTTTACTTACTTAGTAGAGAAAACTGTTAATATTCTTTTATTAGCAAATCAATTTTTTTATTTTCGTTTTCTTTTGACAGATTAATAGATAATTTTAACATTTTAAATTTAAATCATATACTTACTTTTAATGAAAGAATATCCTTTTCACCCCATAAAAAAAATGGGGCATAGTTTCTTATTCCAAATTATTTTACTTTTTTTTTATTTCCTTTTCTATTATTTCCTTTTCTTTTTTTTATTTCTTTATTTTTATATCTATTTAAATCACTTGTTTTTAGTTCATTCCGTTAAGAAAATCCATTCCACCCCATCGTAAGAAAAAAAAAAGATGGGGCATAATTTCTTATTCCAAATTATTTTACTTTTTTTTATTTCCTTAAATGTGTTTTTTTTTTTTTTTTTAATTTCGTCGACGGACTGAATGGAATTTCTTATATATTTTGAATATGTTTTTTAATCTATTTAAATCACTTGTGTAATGTTTTTATATATATTTAAATCACATGTTTTTAGTTAGTTCATTCCGTTAAGAAAATCCATTCCACCCCATTGTCAGAAAAAAAAGATGGGGCATAATTTCTTATTCCAAATTATTTTACTTTTTTTTTTATTTCCTTAAATGTGTTTATTTATTTTTTTAAAATTTTGTCGACGGACTGAATGGAATTTCTTACATATTTTGAATATGTTTTTTAATCTATTTAAATCACTTGTGTAATGTTTTTATATATATTTAAATCACTTGTTTTTAGTTAGTTCATTCTGTTAAGAAAATCCATTCCACCTCATCGTAAGAAAAAAAAAAGATGGGGCATAGTTTCTTATTCAAAATTATTTTACTTTTTTTTATTTTCTTAAATGCTTTTTTTTTTAAAGTTTACGGTCTTTGGATTTTCTTGCGTATTTTGTGTGTAACGTTTTAATATCTATTTAAATCACTTATTTGTAGATAGTTTATTTCATTAAGATGTTCCATTCCACCCCATCGTAAGAAAAAAAAAAAGATGGGGCGTAGTTTCTTATTCCAAATTTTTTTATTTTTTTTTAATTCCCTAAATATTTTTCTTTTTTTTTTAAATTGCGTAGACGGACTAAATGGAATTTCTTACATATTTAATATGTTTATACTTAAGTCATCAATTTTTATTTATTAATTTATAGTAATTCTCTTTTACTTTCGGTAAAGTTTTCAATATCATATTTTTATAATAAGCACAATTACTTTCACACTACACCGATTAGATTAACATATACCCAATCATGATATGAACAACAACAGTTTGCTAAAAAAAGTTCAAAAAAAGTTCAAAAAAAAAAAAAAAAAAAAAAACATAAAAATGAAAGAAAAAAAATAATTAAAAATAATTTAAAAAAAAATAAAGAAAGAAATAAAACATGAAGAAAAAAATTACAAAAAGAAAAGCAAACTGTCATTGTATTTTGTATAATATTTTACATGCATTGTATTTGTCTTCAAGCTAAAAAAAGGATTAAGCTTTTATGCATCTAGTTTTATATATAGTGTACAGCACTGTGTTGAAAAATTACTTTCATTATTTTATTCCTTATATTTAAATATTGAAATTATTTTTTTAAAGTTTTTTACAATATTTCAAGATATTTTAATATTAAAGAAATTATTTTAAAGACTTCTCAAATGATTTTTTTTAAGTACTTTAATTTTTTATTTATTTTGTGATTGATTACTTTTTAAGCATTTTGCATTTTTAAACTTAGATTGTAAGATGAAAATTTGAAAATAGCAGAAATAATCTAGTTTGTATAAATACTTTTTTTTAAATGTACATCTTTGCATCAGTATTTAAAATTTTTTGTCAACATTTACATGCAATTGAGTGAGTTGCACTGAGTAGAGTTTGTGATAATAATTAAATTTTCGGGTAAAAGTCATATTTTTTTACAAAATAAATTTTTTATATAAATATAGTTGTTTAATAGTTTATAATACTATTAATAAATTTTTTATTCAAAAAATATCAGGATATTGTCTTGTATTTTTAAATGCTCTAATCTACTCTTTCTGAAAAGTTTGATTTGAAACTATAGATTCGAATCAAATGACTCAAATTAATAAATAAAAAAAAAACAGTGAATCGAGTGGGTGATTGATAAATGAATTATGTCTATTTAAATTTCAGTATTTCAATTTAATGACAGTACCATTTGATGTTATTAAGAGGATGTTTTTCAAAAGTGGAACCTATTATTATTGTCTAATTTTAAGCATTTGCTATGAAATTGGTAAAATGCTTTTAAAAGTATAGTGGAGTTTTAGTTGGAAAAGAACATGTCATTTCATTTCAGACTGGAAGCCAATCAAAAAGATTTTGGGGTTGACTTATACGAAACAAATCTGTTTCTTAAAAGTAAATCTTAATAAATCCAATTTTTTAATTCACTTTGACAAATATTGGAATAATTTTTAGTGCCAACACTCAAAATTAAGCCGTAATGAGCTTGCGCTAGACAACCTTATCACGTTTTGATTATATTAATCTGTTTTAATAAATATCTGGTTTAATTTGGCCAATTAATAGATTCAATATTTTGTATGAAAAATTATAAAAAGATATGAAAACAAAAGAAAAATTAGAAAAATAAACTAATAACTATGTAACAAAATTTTTTTAAAATATCAAAATATGAAAAAAAAAGTTCATACTTAATATGCAAACTGTATGGTCATTACGTTTTATGTGAAAAATCACCTTTAAATTTTATGTAATATAATTCTTGTCTACTTAAGTAGTCTTGCATAATTATTTTTATCATATAATTTTTTACTTAAAATTTTTTATGTGAAAAATATATTTACATTAGTTTAAAAAATTTTAATTATTTTTTTATAAAACATATTTTTTTTTTGGTTAGATTTAGTAGTTTTCTGTTTAATGTTAAAATTCTTTTTTTATATAACATATATGGAAATTAAACTTTTTCTTTTCATAGAAAAACTCTAAATATAATTTTGGTTTAAAAAAGTAAAATTATTTATTTTCCTTTTTTATTTATTCATTTGATTATTAATTAACTAATGACATTCAATCTAATCTTTTGGTGCTTTTGATTCTGTCCGGCAGAGAAATTTTGGCAATTTAAAAAAATTAAAATTTAATTGAAATTAAGAAGTTTGCTTTAGCCAATCATGTCATCTTTGCTTAGGTTTTTTGTACTTTTGTTGAACCTTTTAAACCTACTTTAAATTTTAAAAATATACTTAAGTTTGTTGAAACTGCAAAAAAATATTTTTCTGTATAATGGTTTTAATCTTTTTTTCTGAGGAATCTCTGACTCAATTCAAGTATAAAAGAAGTCAATATTATTAAACAAAAGGTTGACTTTTTAAAATATTTTTAGTTTTAATAATGTTTCATTCTGAATAAACTATTTATTTGGTCATATGGTGAAAAAACATTTTCTGGCTACTGTCTTCTAAAATATTCCTGTCTTCTAATATAAATAATTCCTGGTATATTGTAGTTCTATACTTAGATATGGTTTTACTTACTTAAATGAAAAAGAAACAAATACAAAATGCAAGACAATAATTTTTTGAGGATAAAATGTTGATGTATGTTGACTATTTTAAGTAAAAGCAGTGTAATTGTTTGTTATTCTTAACAAAAATTTTATTTTTCTCATGGAGTACGAATGAACATTTTTTTGAAAAACTAAAGGTTTGACTGAATTTCACGATCACCCCCAAATTTGCCATGCTTAAATCAAACAGCTTAAAGTGACTTTTGAGTTGGGTCACGAATCTGCAGATATTGTGAAAAAAACTGCTTTTATGCAACGAGCTATAGATATACATTTCATGTGACAACTAATTCACTAATGCCACAGATAAGAACAAGAAAAACTCAAAGCAGCATCAACTCCTGAAACTCTTATCAACAAAAATAGTTACAAAATTTTTTTATTATATTTTATTTTCAAAGTTTGATAATTAGAAATTACCTTTATTAGCAAGATAAGAAAAATTATTATCTGTGTGTTTTTGAAAGTGATGATGTCTTCTGGAACTCATTTTCAGTTATTTTAAGTCCCTTAGTCGGTGATACTAACTAAATCATTTTCATTGCTTAAAAACAGTGAGATAGTTGCACTTGAAAAGCATTGAACTGTTATGATATGTGCAGTGCCTAAGAAATATTTCGGAAATATTGTGTTTCTCTGTGCTCCAAATTTTGAACTTTTACTTTAGAATTTCCAGTTCCATTAAATATTGAGATTAATTATCACCTGTTTGAAAATAAAAGGCAACATGTTTCTAAATTTCTTGCATGCACTCCAGAAATAAGAATATGAGCTAGAATAAGTTAAGAAAAGAATTTTATTAATAGAAAGTGGTTTAAGAACTTAAAAAGGACAGATAATAAAAAATTTTGCACGTTACTGACCCCTTGTGCAATGCCTGAGAAACAAATAAACGACCTGTGTTCATTTGTGCTCCAGATTGAACTCTTTCTTTAGAAGTTGTACCAGTTAAAAATATTAATCATCATCTGGAAGCCATCACCTAAGAATAGTTTAAAAATTTAAAGATAAAAAAATTCCAAAATTCTTCCAATTACACCAGTCATTAAGAATAATGAAAACTGGAATTAGTTGAGAATTTCATCAATAGGAGAAAAGAAAGTAAAATATAAGGATTTAAAAATGGATGAATAGAAGCCGCATCTACACGAGTAGTACAGCCTACGAGAAAATTAAAAATGTTCTACAATTATATGAGGAAGAATACAAAGAGAGAGAAAGAGATTATATGAGAGAATATAAAGAGGAAGATTCAGCATTCCCTCAACTGTTCCACCAAATTCAGTCAAGTTCTACAGGAATTACATCATTAACTAGAATTCAGTGTCTTATCCTTTCACTAAAATAAATGCCTCGTGATTCTACAGAAAGTGAACCATAGCAACTAGAATACGAACAGTTTTGTTATGTTCCTCATAATTAAATGAAACATTTTTTACTTATGCTATACATTATACAAAGCTATTAAAAATTCTTTTACTGAGTTATGTTATTCCAGTTTGAAAAAATCTTGGAAACTAAAATCAAAAGAAAGGAGCTTCTAATATCTAGAAAGATGGACATTTAAGCAATCATAATATATAGGTAGAATGGTTTTAAAATGAATGAAACCAAATGAAGCGATTGATGATGGGAAGATTGCATAGACTGTGTAGTGAAGAGATACAAAAAGTGTCAATGCCCAAAGAAATAATCTCAAATTTCAGTTCTGCATCCAGGACTAATTAATCTTAGTTGTGTAAAGAAAAAAATTCGAAAATACTAGTCAACTTATTTTTCGTTTGAAAAAAGAGAGCTACCTGCACGTGAACAATTTAGAACGGTGTTTTATCACTCAACCATTGTAAAACAAACTATTGACCACAGCTTTTACCATTAAAATTAAATGAAGAGAATCAAGAATAGTTGAATAGAGGATAAGGAAATTTTGGTTTCCTTAAAAAGTTGGCGACAAAATTAGGATTAGTAAAACTTTTGCCTTGTCCAACAATTCAGATACTGTCTCGATACAAAGTGTTCATATACTGTCCTTCCAAATCTTGTCCTAAGCAGGCCGCAAGTGATATTTGTACTCATAAACAATGATTCTGCGGAATACTTATTCGAAAATTTACTTGAGATATAATTTGATATTTAAAAATGAAAACTGCTAATGCAAAATAAATGTTGACTCAATCATTTTCATCAAAAAACAGATATTTGATGTAAAAAAAATATTAAAACTGACGATAGTTTTCTATCAAGCTTAGCTGATTTATCTGATAAAAGCAGCTTTGACCCAACTCCCACACGTCAAGTGTCTTCTCCATTTAACCGAACTATTGATGCGGAATAACAGAGACAACGAACTAAATAAAATGGGGGTGATTAAGCAAATTAGTCTATTTATAAACTTACTGAACAATATGCTTTAGTTAATTTATTACGTTCTTTTTTTAAAAAATACTTGTAATCTTGAAGTGCTTTCTCTTGAAGTGTTTTCCATGATTTTACCAGTTTAGATTGTTTTACCGGTTTAGTAATTTACTGGTTTGTTTAGTTTGTAAGGAATATTTTGTTAAATTTTTAATTTTTATGGAGGCATGTAAGAGTTATTGTTAATTTATATACATATTTTTTTTCATATTCCGAATGTGGTATATAGTATGTTTTGCTTAGTTAGTAGAGAAAACTGTTAATATTATTCTTTTAGTAGAAAATGAATTTTTTTTAATTTCTTTTTTTGTTAGATTAATAGATAGTTTAAACATTTTATATTTGATTCTTTTAATAAAAGAATATCCATTCCACCCCATCCAAAAGATGGGGCATAGTTTCTTATTCCAAATTATTGTAATTTTTTTTATTTCTTTAAATTTTCTTTATTTTAAAAAAATGTTTACGGACTGAATGGACATTATTTTGAATATAATGTTTTATATTTATTTAAATCACTTGTTTTTAGTTAGTTTATTCCGTTAAGAAAATCCATTCCAAAATCCAATCCATTCCAAAAATGGGGCATAATGTCTTATTCCAAATTATTAAAAAGATTTTTATTTCTTTAAATGATTTTTTTTTAATGTTTATGGTCTTTGGATTTTCTTGCCTATTTTATGTGTTATGTTTTTATAAAAAAATTTTATAACTTATTTGTAGATAGTTTATTTCATTAAGAAGTTCCATTCCACCCCATCGCAAGAAAAAAAAAGATGGGGCGTATTTTCTTATTCCAAATTTTTTTTTTATTTCCCTAAATACTTTTTTTTAAAAATTTTTTTTGACGGACTGAATGGAATTTCTTACGTATTTTGAATGCTTTCGTATTTTATATATTTATCTATCCTTCACCCCAACGTAAGAAAAAAAAATGTGGCATTATTTCTTATTCCAAATAATTGTACTTTTTTTATTTCCTTAATTTATTTTCTTTAATGTTTAAGGTCTATTTATTTTCTTACATATTTTGTGTGTAACGTTTTTATAACTATTTAAATAGTTTATTTGTCGATAGTTAATTCCAATAAGAAGTTTCATTCCACCTCATCGTAAGAAAAAAAAAAAGATGGGGTGCAGTTTCTTATTCCAAATTATTTTCCTTTTTTTATTTCCCTAAATATTTTTTTATTTTTTTATTTTTTGACGGACTAAATAGAATTTCTTATCTTTTTTGAATGCTTACATATTTTATATATTTATACTTATTCTAATCATCAATTTTTAGTGATTAATTTTAAGTAATTATCTTTTCATCTATTTTAAGTAACCTTTTCATTATCATATTTTTATCATAAGCAAATACTTTAACATTACACCGGTTAAAATAAATGTATTTTAAATTTGTTTTAGTTTTTAAAATTTTTAATAGAACAAAAATTTAATCCATCCAATGCAATTAAAATATTTAAAAAAATGAATTTAAATTATTTTTCTTTTATATCTATTTAAATCACTTATATGTAGCTAGATCATTCCATTAAAATAGTCCATTTTGCCTCATCGAAGAAAAAAAATTAAGTTTTGTATTCTAAATTATATTTATTTTTTATAAAATTTGATTTCTTTAAATGTTTTTTTTTTTTTAAAGAATTTCATAGATTTACTTAAATATTCTTACATATTACATATTTTAGAATCTTATTTCAATATCTCTCATAATTTTTTCATAAGAAATTATGCTTCACAATCTACCCATTATAATATGATTTTTTTAAATATATATAATATTTGTACAATTTTTACGAAAAGAAATTCTTTTTAATTGCATTTGTTACTTTTGTAATTATTTTTATTTCTTTCTTCAATCCTATAGCATTCTGTTTGTTCATTTATGCTATTATTTAGAACTTTTTTTAAGCAAAATGTCGTTAATGAAGACAATAATTTTGTGAACTAGGAGTTTAACAGCTTAATTTTTAATTATTACTTGCCTGCATTCAACTGTGCGATATTCTTGTAATTTCATTGTTATTTATATGTTTTCCAGATTGTGTGTAACAAATTATTATGTAAACAACAAAATAGTTTGCTAAAAAAATTGAATAATAAGTAAATAAAAAAATTAATTCAAAAAAAAAAAAAATCAAAAATTGAAAACATAAAAATAAAAAAAAAATAAAAAAACGAAATAAAAAAAAGAAAAAAAAAACGAAAAAAAAAAAATAAAAAAAGAAAAAAAAAAAAAAAAGCAAACTGTCTTAGAATTTTTATGATAGTGATTATCTTAGTAATTTATCTTTTATTTTGCATGTATTGTATTAATGTTCAACTGAAAAAGGAACTGAGAAAAAATCTTTTATTTTTAGTGTGCCGCACTATATTAAAAATTTACTTTATCTTATTATTTATGTTTAAACGATGATAATATTAATTTTTCCCGATGATAGTAACTTCATGCATCATTTCTAGATTATTTTTGTTAACATTTTCTAATGTTAAAAAATTATTGTAAGGTTTTTTAAAATTTTTTAAGTATTTATTAAATACTAGTGATTGGCTATTTTTCAAGCATTTTATATGTTATAAACAATTTTTTTTTATCGACAGGTTAAAATTGAAAGGAGCAGAAATTATCTATTCTGTAATCTCTTTTTTCTTTTAAATAGTATACATCTTTGCATCAGTATTTATGCTTTTTTTTCAATATTTACAGATAATTGAGTGAGATACCAATGTCTAAGATTAGTAATAATAATTGAAATTGCAAAAATTTCGAGTTAAAGTTATATTTTTAGCGAAGTAAATTTTATATAAGTAATAGAGTTGATTAAAGCGAATTAAAACGATTCTAAAACTATGAATGACATTTTTTGATCGAGGAATATAATGAAAATGTAAAGCATTTTTAAATTTTATTTTTTAAATTATTCTTTTTTAAAAGTTCGCTTTGAAAACTACAATTATAGATTAGATTCAAACGATTGAATGGAAGAACATTGATTCAAAGGGGTGATTGATTAGTGAAATGTGTCTTATTAGATCTCAGTATTTAACTTGAATGGATATTACAATTTGTGGATATTATGTTTTTCATAAGTGGAATCTACTATTATAAGTCTTTGTTTCAAAAGTATAGAACGCTCTTAAAAGTAGAGCGGAGCTTTAGTTTCGAAGAAAAAAAGCATTGGAAACTGATCAAAAAGATTTTTGGGTTGACATGTATCTAAGAAATCTATTCAAGTGTATAATTTTTTAAATACTATTTTTATACTTCAGTTTGCAAAATAGTTATTTTTGATGAAAATACTCAAAATTTTGTTTAAATGAGTGTATGCTAGACAACGACAATCTTTATCACGATAAAGTATTAATTTATCTGACACTCTAGAAAACCAAGTTTTTCCAGAGTAAATAAATAGTTGAATAATTAATTTCGCTAACTCATTATTCTCATAGTAATTTCGTAGCTAAACACGTTCACTAAAGATTTTCCTTCGAAAGTGTGTTTGCAAAATTCTCATAACGTTTGACAAAATCCTAAAATTTGATTGTAAGAATACCCAAATTAGAATTAACTTTCTGTTTGAAACGCTAGCTCTTGAGCTATTAAACATAAGCTTTCTTGAACAAAGTTTTTTTTTCTTAAATAAATTTCTATTTTTAGTTAAAATTTTCAGTCCATGTAGTTTAAGACTTCACTAAAAAACTGTTCGGTAGTTTTACGCTTTTACCTTCAAAATTATTTTTATTTTTGAAAAGAAATTTTTTTTCACGCGTCCTATACGAGTCGGTGGCTGAAAATATTTTATCTCTTTCTGTTAATAAACCACTTTGGTTTAAAAAATGTTTTGGCAACTAAAGTGCAATGAATTGTTTAGAATAGCAAAGCGAAATTAAATTCCATACAAAATCATAATATAGATAAATCATGATAAAATTATATTGGACTTGATAGGCAATGTCGGTCTTAAAAATTTAGTGGTAATACTTATTTCCTATTATATGGTTATATTGAAATAGAAACTTTTATTTTTTATTAGACATTTCTCATTAGTTATACTGCTTTCGGTAAAAAAGCAAATTTTGATTCTAAACATTTAGACGTCCATCTTAATTTTAATATCGAACTCAGCTAAGAAGGCGAGGGCAATTATGTTAAATGACAGCATTTACTAGAGAGCCTAGAATCTTGATTCTTTTTAGAGAAATTTTTTATGGTCAATGAGAAAATAATGAAATCATGAAAAATATAGATCAATAGAGATCAATCTTTTATTCCTGCGGGGAAGTCGTCAGTATAAGAAGTCCAATCCTAAACTACTCTTAAACCGGTATTTAAACATGAATCTGTTTATACAAGTCAATAACGGTTAAAACGGTTAATTTATTAGATTGCTGTAATGGATTAAAATGTTTTTTTTTTATATTTATAATAAGTATCAAATTATCCATGAAATGAAGTTGGGTAATTTTTTTGGTAGATGAATTTCAAACATATTAAAAAGAGGATTTTATTTCGTTACATTGAAAGTTATTTATATTCACAAATTGAGCAGGCGATAAACTTTTAAAAGATCTACTAGGAAAGTGTAAAAAATTGGTGAAAAGTTTGCATTATCGAACAAATATTTTGTTTTAGATTTAATTACAAAATTATCATTGTCGATTTTGAGGCATATCATTTATGATTTTATAGCCGTGGTAATTATTCAGTATTATTATATAACTGCACGCTATGCTTAACAAAAAACACTTCAAACGTGCATATTAATTTTAAAAAGTATTAAAGCATTTCTTTTTTTAAATTTCTTGAGTCAGTAATTTTCTTTCTTTCTAGAATATATTTTTTTCTCAAATTAAACAATTGAAGACTAATCATGTACTGTTATAATTGTAAATTTTACTGTTATTTTTTGAATTCTTCTATTTTTATGTGCAATTTCATTGTACGCAAATACTAAAATCAACTTTAAAAAAAATCCTAATTATGAATAGTTCATGATTATTGATTTTAAATTCTTTCTTGGAAAATTTTGTTTCCCAAAGCCAATACATTTTTACAACGCTTCAATGACAGTTACCCATCTCTAGAAAACATTTTTAGCACTTTTTTAAAATTTAAAAAAATATTTTTTGATTTTTCTACCTTTTGAAATCAAATATTTTCTACGTAATTTATGAGAACAAAATAATAATGGCTACAATTTACTGATTGTGCCTTGTACATTTGGAAGTAACTGATGCGATTATTGAAAAACAGAACAGTAATTAAAATGCGGTTAGGTACTTTGTATGAGGAACCGATTATCAAATGAAAAACAGCGGTAAGGTGCAATTTATGAAAAACTTAATATCAAAACCAAAACAGCCCGTTCACAATTGGGTACTTGCACTTCAAGAAGATCACATCATGTGACCTATGACATCAGTGCCAGTTGATCGTTTATATGCAAAATGACGTGTTAACGTTGAGCTAAGTTTCTCTACATAAGTTAGAATGTAAATTAGCGTGAAGCTAATTAAATGCAGCTACGTATCCCACATCGAATTTGTTGAAATATAT
The DNA here is from genome assembly GCA_949128135.1 of Parasteatoda lunata. Lineage (NCBI taxonomy): Eukaryota > Metazoa > Arthropoda > Arachnida > Araneae > Theridiidae > Parasteatoda > Parasteatoda lunata. Next base: position 10,077,504 of record OX421974.1, on the reverse strand, counting down.
TTCTTTCTCGTCTAAGTTTTTATTTAACTTAAATTTATTAGTTGTTTATTTATTTTATTATTATAATGATATATTTTTGTTCGCGTATCTGGAAAATTCGATGCATAATTAGTTTTACGTTCTACATAGCTTCGTGCCTATTTTAGTGTTAAGTAAGAAATGTCTAGTGCAAGAATTAAAATATTTGTGAAAGGATTTTCTTGAAATAATATAAATTGTGCTACCTAAGAGAATTTATATTTGAGGGGTTTGGCTTTCTCGAAACAGAATGGGAAGAACGATTGCTTACGTAAACAAAAGCCACGTTTCAAAAACCAATCATGAGCACACTACGTCACTTTCAGGTATCCCATTCATCAATGGTTTATTTTTTATACTTTTTTTTAAACTTTTCAATCAAAAAACCTTTTAAATGATTAATGGGTCATATTTTCAAAAGAGTAACCGGTGTTTTGTTTAAATGTGCTTCCACTCCTTTTAATTCAATATTTCCCTTATGATTAAAATTGAAATATTAACTAATGTAAAAGCATTTTAAACCATTCCTAAGTTATCTATATCACCAAACGGAAAGCGATATTCTGAATTAAGCTATTTTTTTTCATGCCATTGTGCCTCAGTACCACGGGTTAAATATTTAACAAATAATCATAACAGCGGTTGACTGTCTAGCTAAACTTTCTATTTTGTATTTTAAAACAATGGTCATATTGCTAAAAGAAATAAAAATAACCAGAATTTATTTGTATTTTTTTTTATTTAAGCACGCATTATGTCCGAGACGTTATATTAAATTATTATGAAAACTGCAACAATGAGCAGTTCATTTTTTTAAAATTTTTTATTTATTATTTTTTTTTTACTGCTGTAAATAAGGTAGGAATTTTCAATCAATGATCAGTTAAGCATATTGTCAAAAAGAAACCAATAATCATGAATTAAACACGAAGAATTATAAAATAAAGTAAAATAGAGAATTTTCTTTTAATGGGAAAACGTAAAGGCTCTCTTCGGGACGCCTTCCTCGACGATGGTAATTGCAATTTTTCAAAATAAAGAATAGTTATCCTAAGATAAAAGTTACTCTTTATAGTGCGTCTATATTTCTAAAACATAAAAATGCCCTAAATTAGATATACTAATCTAACAGTTAACAAAAATTTGTTCTGAAATTAAAGACATTTTATGCGACTATAATTAAAACATAAAATAAATAAATCATCCATTAATCGAATGATTGAAAGAGTGGTTTGGAATTGATGAATGAACAGTTGATGGTTGAGTATAACAATAGATAGCCCGAAAGATTTGAAAGAAAAGCATAAACGATTTCTTTCTGATTATTTTTATACACTTAACTTAAACAATTGTAATCTGTCTTTGCTATGAAAAGGCAAATTAGACGTATATAAGCATATTTTCAAAAAGGGTTTACCCTGTTTTTAACCAAATACTTCGAAATTTATTGAAATAAATCGCAACTCACTTGAACAAAATTATGCCTCCGATTTTTACAAAATTCTTTGCGATAACCAGTTTAGAATTGTATTTTTTTTATTCACATTATCCTCACTTTCAAGTCTATGCAATGTGAAAATAATACAAATGATAAAAAAAATTAGTTCTATATTGTTCTATATTATTCTGTATTAGTTCTATATTAGTTCTCGCATTGTTTATCAGCAAGTGTTTTAAATTATGATACTCAATATATAATTGTAAAAATCTCTGAAAAATTGAGGTGTCTACGATGACTATTTTTGATAATGTATCAAAAAACGAAATTTCTGAAATTTTCAATAAGTTATTCAAAATTTGTAATCATAAAATTTTAGTTAAGCTGAATTCGCGCTACATAAATATGAAATTCTCTAAATTTTGTAAAATTTCTATTTTTTTCCCTTTTATGAAAAGTTAGAATTTTAGCATAAATTAAGTCTTGATTCGTAAATATTAATTCCACAAAATTGCCTGCAATTTATTTTTTGTTTGTTACTAATAATTTATATTTCTACTACAAATTCTACTTTTTTTTTCTGAATTAAAGTCAAGCTTGTGAATAAATACAAAATTCATTCTTTACTCGGATTAACTGAAAAAACTATTTTATTTGGCCATTTCTGCTGCATTGAATGGCGCATATTTCGATTTTCCGGCTGGAAATCGAGATTTTTTTTTCAATAATTGAAGCTTATCGAGATTAAAAATCTGTTAAATTTAATCGGGGTTGAATACCGGAATTCAATAACCCCTTTTAATTCATATTTTTATTCTAATGTCTACTTTTTTTCTCTCTAGGAGAAATTATTCAGCACGCTTGTCCCACATTCCGCATACTAAACTCTTTTTAAGTTAATAAGACCACTGGCTGATCTAGGCAATTATATTTCATGAATTTATTGCAAATCTTAATGTGAATTACGATTTCTGCGAACAAGGTTTATTCCGTCAAATTTTAGTTTACTGTTTTGTCAGTTGTGGGTATTTTTGTAAAATCTAGTTTTTAAAAAATGTGTCATTAATTCAAAATTAATTTCTGTCGCAACTAATTATATTTATACCATAAATGTTAAGTAGATCGGGATAATCTGGTTGATAGAGCGCTATACTCACATTCGTGAGAACAAGAGTTCGAATCCAGCTGGCGTGTGTGACCTGTGCACGTTCAACCAGTCCGGTCACAAAGTCCTCCATATTCCCTAAATAAATTACACTTCTGGGGTACTGGACTGGAGATTGATAGTTCAATGGCTCAGGTCCAAAATACGAACTGTGGATGAATGGTTCCGCCCTATGAACAGATGTGACGTATGAGTGTAGAAAAAGTCTCACTCTTGGCCATAGATGTCGCCACTGGAAAACAATCGCACCTCTGTAACTTAATAGCCTAATACAACAACAATCAATGTTAAGTAAACTTTTTTGGGGTCATAATTGTCTAATAGAGAATCAAAAAAAAAAAAGCATCTAAAATTACGGACTCAATTTCTTTCTGCAGTTATTTTTGCTCACAGACAGCCTTTGAAATAACCGATTTCTTGACATCTCATTTTAAATTGATGGTCTTCTTTAAACGATAATTACTAGTGCAATAGTACTTGGACTATTTTCTGCTAATTAGAAAATGAACTTAATTTTGATAAATTTTTACATTGATTCTCCCACTTGACAAAAATTACAAAATGAGTTATTTATTACGACTGATTTCAATTCGGTACTTCTAATTGGTACATACATATTTTTAATTTAGAAATGTTATATTGATATTTAGAAATTTACGAATGATAATAATTTTTCGAATTAATTCTTTTTCATTTTCCCGAATGTTTCACAAAACATATTTTTTCGAAATGGTTGTGTTTTCTTGTCTTTTTATTGTTGTATAACTCATTAACTTAAATTATAGTTATGTTTAAAAAAAAAAACATTTTGATTATCTTAATTGAAAAAAATATTATTTTTACAAAAATTACATTCTTACATTCAAAAATTACATTACAAAAATAATCAAATCAAAAATTGATTTCATTGATGTAATTTTTTTGAACTTTTTTTGAAATGGCAAAATTGTGTTATTCAAACTACTTGATGGCAAACATTTCAGTTTAGAAAAATTTAGTTTACTCATTAAAAAGAAAACTCACTATATGGGAAAGGAAGTTTTTTTAAAAAAAAGTTTTTTTTTAAAATGACAGATAGAGATACTTCCTCTTGAATAAACTTTATGAGGTAGAAAAATATATGCAGAATTAAAATATGTTTAATAGTTTTAATTATTGTTTATAGAAATAATGAATGGGTAGGACTTTCATTAACATCATTATTTTTTTTAAAAATTCTCAGTCGACTCCTACTTTATACAGATGTATCACTATGCAAAACTATTAAATTTTCATTTCGTACTTTATTTTTATTCTGAAAAATTTAAAAAAATAAGATTTCTGAAATGTTATTTCAAATGGGTGTTTATTTTTTACACACTAAGTAACCTAGTAATGAAATTATTCTTAATGAAATTTATTAAAAGAGCATTAAATTTGCGATATATTTTATACTGTGAAAATCAACATAGAGTTTAAACACACTTATAGTTAAACGCTTTGTAAACTTTTAAATTGGTGACTTAAATAAATCGTTTTTATTTAAAAACAAAAATCAACAAATCCGGATTTGTAATGAAGCATTTATAAGTTGGTCTGCAAGTGAGCTAACTTGGAAAAATCGCAAATTGGTACACATTTATTCACAAAATATATCTTAAGATTTGAACTAATAGTTATATTATCAATTAAGCGAATTCAAAAAGTCAATTAAAAAAAAGCTTAACAGAATTTTTCTGACACTTTATTTAATTAAGTTAGCGGGGGGGGGGGAGACTTAAAGAATAACTTGCAATTATACATTTCAAAAACAGCAATGACTAAGTTTTCTGTAAAAACTTGTCCTTGTACAATTTCCAGTTAAATGTTCTCACTTTTTAATCAAGCTAATAATTAATTTTAAATTTTCATAAATTTCAACATTGCCTAGTGATGGAACGACTGCGAATATTTTATGTAACATCAAAGTGTGTTAGATTTGACAGAAAATTGATTTCGTTAAAACTGATTTCACTCTTAAAACTGCATTTTAATTTAAATTTTCACTTTTGTCATTTCGATTTAATAGAAAACGTTTTTAATCAGTATAGTTATAAAGAGGTGATTAATAAATCAATATTGATTGATATGATGGATATTTGTTTGAATTTACTTTTTTCTAATCTAATTTATTTTTGGGTTTAATTCTAAAAGTAGTGCAAATATTTCATATGTCTGGTAGGAGTTAAATAAATTTTGATTTGCCGTTTGCTTGCTAAAGGATGTATACTACTTTTGAGCTTTAGTTATCTAAATATGTAGTTTAAATATTGAAAATTCTGGCACCAAAAATTTAGCAGTTGATTAAAAATTAAATCAATCTGTCTTTATTATATCAATCTTAATATGTTGAGGATACTATTACAGAAACTATACTTTCATACAGAAACTATACTTTCATACAGAAACTATACTTTCATACAGAAACTATACTTTCATACAGAAACTATACTTTCATACAGAAACTATACTTTCATACAGAAACTATACTTTCATACAGAAACTATACTTTCATACAGAAATTATACTTTCATACAGAAACTATACTTTCATACAGAAACTATACTTTCATACAGAAACTATACTATTACTTTTGTGGATACTATTATAGAATGTCTTTGCGAAATAAAATTCCAATGCTTGTTGTTTTTGACATTATTCTTAGTTAAATTTCTTTATTCAAACATTACTTCATGTAATATCACTAGGTATGCAACTATATATATTTTTGAAGATGTTTCAGCGAAATGTTTGCATTCAATCGTATCGTGTACGCATCCTATTGTTAGTCTTCTCATTCAAACTTTAAAATCTAAATTATTTCTATATAAACAGGACATGATTTGTTACATTTTTGACCAATTAGTACTTCCATGTATTTTCCAGAGACTGTTCTTAAAATGAATTAATAGCGAAAAGACATTATATATTTTACAGTATAAATTTGTAAATTATTTGCAATTTTTCCATAAATAATGGTATATTCAGTACAAATCATGTGGTAATTTTGTTTTTGAAAGACTACAATATCAACTGAAAGTGTAAATGTTTTATCTGACTCGATGGTAGCTTTTAACTTTGGCTAGTCTTGGATTTTATTTCACAAAGGGTGTATAAACTTATCCATAAAATAGACAAATAAAGAAGGCTTTCTAATTAAGTAAAAATATTAAACTTCATATCTCTTATACTAAAATAATTATCTTTATCTCTTAACATAAACTCTTTTTTGGAATAATTAGTCATAAGTTATTATTATTTTTCAGTATTTATGTACCACTTACTCGGGGCATAGTGGACAGGATAATATCTGTTCATTGTGGATATAATAAAAATAACCTGACATTTAAGTTAATATCTACATTTTTTAAATAATAAAAAAATTAAACTGTTTAGATGAGAAGGATCCCTACTTTTTGAAAAGATGATAGTTTTGTGCCTGGATTTTTGACTCTTACAAACAAAAAATATGAAATGTAGTTTGTTTACAATATTTCTTTTTTTAAATTACTTTATATATTATCATTTAAATAATTTAACTCTAAATTTAATTTGGAAGTATAGTAGGTACTCTTCTTTTACTAAATATTTAAGCAAGTACATTTTTGAAAAGTTACGTATAATGCTCCCCAAAGTTGAACGTCATACTATTTTGACTCTAAATTTAATTTTTGTTTTGTTACTTCAATATTTTCGTTTTGGGAAGACCCCATAGATTCCCCACTCTCTTAACTACACCGCCAAGTTGTTTTTAAGACAATGTACAGTAAAAAAATTCAATTATTTAATAATATTTTTACATAAAATATATGTAATTCTTATTTATCTAATAAAATAGTTTTCGAGCTGAAATATTTTTAAAATAACTTTAATAGATTTCACATATTATTGAAAAATTAAGGCATACATTAGGTTAAAAAACTAAACTGTCATTGTGAAGGAATGAGGTTCTATCCCCTGCGGCTGCTTGCAGAACACCCAAATTCCGATCGCTGGATATAAGCTTGTCTTGAAACAAGCATAAGAGCTTGCCTAAATTTTGTTTCCTTTCATTAGTTTAAAACCTTTTCTTACAATATTTTCCCCCTCTTTTTTCCCTCCGAAGCACTATTATTACTTTTATACCAGATATTGTAGCTACCATTTTCACTTTTTTCTCACTGCAAACGAGTAAAGGGTTAAAAATCAATATAGAAATTTTCACCCATACAATATTGCATCGGATATTTATCTTCCCGTGAAAGACGCACCTAAAAGTCTACTAACTTAACGAGCATCTTTATTTTCGGTTTGGATTTGTTAGGGTGCAATAAGATTTCTAGATAAGAATTTTAAAATCGACAGAGAGATGTGTGGACTTTTTAAAATATTATTTTAAGAGTAGTATTTGTTTTTAATTTTTTTTTTTTTTAAGAAAATTGTTACTTAGGAAAAAAATTGTTACCCAAGGAAAATGACAGTCCTTAATTTTGATTTAATTTTAAAACCGCAGCTTATGGTGTTTCATTGTTTATAAAAACATGAAAAATTCTAAGCCACAAAATTGGATACTACTTCAGTTTACACCATTAATCAACCTCTAAAAGCCATTTTCTTTCCTTTCCAATTTGTTTATTAGTACAAAGCAGGAGAATCACCATGGTTAACAGGAAAGGGGTGGTGGCAAATTATTTAAAAAGAACACGAATAACAATCATTTCAAAAAGGAAATTATGAAGAAGTTGCTGCTTAGGTGAGAAAAGGAGAGATGCAGCAACAGTGGATCTCAAAAATGTTTGAAATAACTTTGAGTTAAATCCAACTTAAGGATTTGGTGGAATGATATTGGGTATTCAAATTTAAGGTATGTTTCATCGAGAAATATTGCTTGTATCGAATGCATGAGAAAAAATAATTAAGGTTTCTAACAAAATTGAGAATGTCCTCAAAAATTTACATTTCTCCAACGATGAGTAAAGTGATGGAGTTCCTCAGTCTTCTCAATGAACTCAAAATGATATTTAGACATTAAATACAATATAAATTTACCTTTTTCTTTATTTTTTCTTCCAGTTCATTAAATTTAAAATTCATGGTTAATTTCAAAAGGAAGTAAACAAAGTAAATCTAAAAGTGTAGATATTTTTGTGTTTTTGCAGGAGCAGCCTGGATTATCTGATATGAACACGTGCATGCTTGGAGTAGCGGACCGTTCTCTCTGCATGCGATTTCAGAGATGCGGATAAGAACCTGATTGGTGAAATTAATTTACCCATAAAAAAACTCACCAATCAGATTCACATCCATGATTTGTTTTTGCATGCTAAGGGTTATAAAATTGGCAATATCCGTCAATTGTCTCAGTCGATGTGGAATGTCGGAGGTCAAGCGTTTGGGCACACTACTCCATGAGTACATCATTGAAGAGCATTCTTCTCTAAAGCAAATCTACGACTGTGAAATTTCTCGATGGTGTTTTCATTTAGTCGTATTTTCATGCGCATGACCTACGATGTTCCACTTATTTGGGGGGGGGGGGTGCTGTGGTTTCCAATTTCATCCTAATTCATTGCATACGGGTGAACACGTCAGATAGTTTTATGTTTTTACCTTGCGAAAGCATAAAAATTTTCTTTCTCTTAGATTTGCTTTAGATTCTCTTAGAATTTCACTTATTGATGCATATTATTAAATTAAGGGGGAGGTCAAATTTTAAATATATTCATGATTTTCCTGTTTACTTCCTTTTGCACATTTCACTCACTTACTTTTGCATTTCACACTTTCTTTTTTAGTTTTCACTTTCCTTTGCGTGTTTTCATTTTTTTTTAAATTTTGATTTTTTTTATGAATATATTTTTTTTATATTCAGAGTTATTTTATGACATGTTCTTTTTTATTTTACATTTTTAATTTAGGCATTTAATTTTCTCAATTTCTTTTATCCTTTTTCTCATTTTTAGTCCATAATTGTTCTTTTACAGTCTCTTGGTGTATTTTATTTATTTTCATTAATTTGATTCTATATGTACATTTCATTTTACCGCTTATTTTTCCCTGAGTTGTGTAACTAAACAATGCTTGAAATTGTGTTGAAAAGGCGCAATCAATCTCTTGTCTTTTTTAAACTTTAATGAAAAAATTATCTTTGCAATCAAGTTATAATTTGATTGCCTGATATTTTAATGGATTACAAACATTTAACTGCTTTTTCTCATTTAAAGCTTGCGTCTTACAAAATTCTGATCCGGTTAGTGCAGTGGCAATTTTTTACTATGCGTTTAATTAAATAAGAGCATGTGATGAATTCTATTAGTAACGAATTATGCTCACAATATTTTCGACTACATCTCACATCGCGATTTGACAATTTTTTGTAAATAAGGTAACTATAAAACATTGAGACTTTGAATCGAACTCAGAAGACAAACTTCGAAGAGCGGAATACTAAAACAATCTGTATGTGACACTTATGAGTGTATGACAGGAATGAATGTAATTCATGATCCGTGTTTCATTAGGGTTATTGATTTTTGAGTATACTTAGGCTTTGAGTGCAATCCCAAAACCAGATTCTATCCTATTACATAATTAAAACGAGAGCTCATTATCAAGACTTAAAAAGTTATTTACTTAAAATTCCAGTTGATAAAGCTGAATTAAATTTTTCTGCTTAAAAATAAAACTGCCTCAAAAATTCTTTTCCCCAGGGGGTTTGTTTAAATCTACAAAACCGTTTTTTTTTTATAAAGTATTTCTTTTTTAAAGTTATATTTCGAATTGTTTTCAAATATCTTGAAAGAAAAAAAAAATCAATCGCATATTTCTTTACGAATTAAAAGCAATTTTTAAAATTTAAGGAATACCTGAATGAAAATATCTCAGATTTTCATAAATGTGAAACTTTAAGGATTTCTAAATTAAAAAAAAAATTTTTGTAAAAAAAGATTTGATATGTATAAATAAGTATTGTAGATTCAAGCAAATACGGAGCTTCACGCACCCGGGTGCCCCAGTGACGCCCATCTTCTTTTATGTTTGCAATTTCCGGCATTAACCTTGATCGATGCCCCTATTTTCTATATATATTTTTTGCAGATTATTGAAATTTTACTACTTTTCAATTTCTTTTAAAGAATAATTCCTAAACATGTAACTGGAAAAACTTTGAGAGCTAAGTTGCTAATTAATTATTGAACTTCATATATTTAACATATATTATAACATTCATATACTTTCGAAATAGATTTTTGTGACTTTTGATCTCTATAACAATTTTCTTATTTTGCATAAAAAGGAAGATGGGCGGTATTTTGTCTCTTTAAGGCAAAGTGTGATTGAGTATTTTATTTTAGAGAGTTTTTTGAACTTTTATCTAGTTTTCGGTAATTTAGTCTAAATTAAATTTCGTTAATTTTTATTAAGAGAAAATTGGATTACAAAAGATGACAATCGCTTTCTTAAATGTAACTGCATTGATCCGTTAAAAAAATTATTATACAGTCTTGTTAAAGAAATTTTAAAATATCGTAATTTTTGTATGAAATAATATTCAATTTGGGTGTCAATAGGAATTAAGATAGTTTCTTCATTATCCAGTTTTACTTATTTAAAAAGAATTCAGCAGATCAGTTTTGTTTAAAAATATTTTTAAGGTTAGAACGCTTAAAGTGTGTTAAAAGGATAAAAATAAATATGTGATGCTTTGTCCAATGTACTTTTATTTTTAGAGCTTTCTTTTACTTTTACTAAACTGTTTCAATATTGTTTTTTATGTATGGGAATACATAAAATTTTTTTATTAAATACCCTTAGATGAAGTTTTCAAATACACTTCTTTTTTTCAAAAATATTTAATTATTAATAATTGAAGTGCATGTATTTTAATGAGTGGTGGATTATTTGTTCCGCCAGACAACATAGAGCCATCTAAAAATTGTGGCGCACGAATTTTGTTCTTTGGGATCATAGTAAGTATTTTCATATCAGAAGAGAACGTGGAATGTTGCCGAAAAACAAAATTTAATACACTTGTTTGTTTTTTAATAATTGAAAGTTTCTGTGAATTCAGAGAATTTTGTAATGGAATTTTGGCATTCAGTTCATGTGTTCTAAAACACACTTCAAATTTCAGGCCAGATTAATCTGCAAGAGAAAAAACATCTTTCTTTGAAATGAAGTAAAAGCACATTGTTTACGTTGAGACAAAATTTTGAATCATATACTGTTTATTAACGTAAATTTTTCAAAAAAAAAAAGAAGTTTTATTTAGATAATGAAATTCTTTGCTGCTTATAAAAATATTTTTTTCCTCTTGGAAGCAGAAAATAAAAAAATAGCTTCTTTAAGTGCAGAAACTTTTGATTTATAATTTTTAAATCATGTGTGAAAATGTAAAAATATGGATGGATGTATGCTAATGTTCAAAACAAATAAAAGGAAAAATGAATTTAACCACTCTCTTTAAAAATGAAAAAATCAAATAAATTAAACAATGAATTGAAAACTATTAACTTAAGAAATGTGAATATGTTCTCAAAAACAAAAAAAAAAAAAACTCATATTAATTCATAAAACTCGATTTACTCATATTAACCATTTCAAGCAACTTCTATGTTATTATCGTTGCAAAATTAGTAAGTTTTGCTATCAGCCAGAGGTATTTAGTAGCAACTTTTAAAGAATTGAAAATTCAAAGGAATAGAAAATAACTAATTATATTTAAAGTACTTCTTTTGAAGCATTTTTCGAAATATAAAAACAGTGCAGGGTTTATTACTAAGATGAGAAATTTTCCTGACCTCTCTAAATAGATTTACGTTAAATTAAAGCCTTGTATGTCACGTTTTCAACTTATAAAATTTAAGGTTCTTTGAGTATTTGATTTAACAAGTGCAACATAAAATTAATATTTAAGGATAAGCATAACTTATTTATTTCAAAAAAAGTTTAAAATAGTTGCATTTTTTGTGAAAAAAATGAGTCGATTAAGAGGCAGTTTCTTAATCGCAATTTTTTAAATTAGTCACCCTCTGGCCAGTGTGACCGGTAATCTTGTTTTACATTTCAAAAAATTGAACAAATTTATTTTGATTATTGAGTTCGATAATTGAATAATTATTCTATTATCGCACTCAATACACTACAAAATCATTTATATATATTTGTTTCATGTAATTTATAACAAAACTACGAGTACCTTACTTTTGTGTGTGCGAAAGAAGACATTCTTTCTATAATTTTAAATGCAGAGGTTTAAGCTCCTTCATTATTTAAATGCATAATTACTGCTTTTACATGTATGGGAGTAAACAAAGATGGATAATTAATTTCTCTTATTTGCTTGTTTTTTTAAACTTTTAAACTTTAATCGCAAAAGCTTAAAAATAGAAAAAAAATATTTAACTTATTTTTTGAAATAATTCAACTGAAATAATATACGAAATTCAAAAATATAAGAAAAAAAATTAACTATTGTTGATGGTATTATAACCAAGCAATGTGTCACTAAAATTTCTGTATATTGATTATTATAAAATGTTTGCTTTAAATTGATGTGATTAATGATTTGGCAAAAAATAATTCTGTATTATCCATTTATTGTGCATTCCAGAAATTTAGAAAGTAAAGTTTTTATAATTGATTTAATTAAATGTATAGTTATTTTCTTTCTGGATTTGAAAAAGCTGCATTAGTTATTTCATGGCAAAGCAAAGTATGATGACTTACATTTTGAATCATCTTGTTCTGAAAATCGTGTAATTACAATATTGTGTAATGCAAATGCATAAATATAGATTGTCATGTTTATAAGTGGACACGATGCACCATAAACAGGTACATCTTAAATGTGTAATTGATTGGAGAAGAAAGCTTTCTCCAAATTTGTCTTAAAATATAATTTTAAAAAGAAAGTTTCAAAATTATATGGCCCATATATTCAATATATAGAACTCTGAAACAAATTAATACACATAAATCTCAAAAAACTCATCCTCTCTTCTACTTCTACTTAATTTTTATTTGTACTTAATTGATACATGGTGACAATTTTCTTTGAATGAGGAAATTTAAAAATTATGCTTTTATAAAAATCCAAAATAATCTTCTAAATGGTTAATGATGAAAAACAACTATATATTTTAAAACTTTCCTTTTATTCTCATATTTTTCGATTAATAATTTCTATTCTTCGATGGTGAAAAATTCTCTTTAGCTTAACATGTTTATTGTTTGTTTTTATTAGTTAAATAGAAAGTTTTAATAGTACAATTTTTGGTTGTGGTTTCAATCAAATTATGGCTCTTTCTTTCTAAAAATATTTTATTTCTTTAATTATATTTTAAAGTTTTCTGCATTCAACTGAGCTATGCAGATTTAGAATTTATAACTTTTAAAACTTTCTATTTATAGTATTTCTACTATGATGTATACTCGTATCCTGACACATAGTAAAATAGTATATGTTTATTTATGCTTCTACTATGAAGTATTTATTATATACTTATTATATTCTTTTGTATTTTATAAATAGAAAGCATCTAAAAATGTGTTAGTTAGCCTAGCATTCAATTCAGGGGTTTAAAATTACCCATAGACTGATAAAATCGGATTTGACTGTTCGCGTAAACCACCCCCACACACTGAGGCAAACTTCCTCTGAGAGACCACCTTTTCCCTTGTTCATAAAAAAAAATGAATTATTAACGTTGATTGGTTGTCCGTGGGTTTGACAATAAAAATATAAATTTTATAATTTTCTTATAAACTAGATGGTTCTGTTACTTCCATGCTATTGCTATTTTAATTGAATGACTAATAATTGAATTCGATTCTATCCAAGACAGAAACAATATTAAATTTTTGAAACCTTTCGAAGTACTATAAAACAGAACCAACATTATAAAATTTAATAACTTTTACCCTGATTTGAAATTTTTAAAAATTAAAAGTTCTTTCCTTATTCCTAAGAGAACGTGGTTACAACATTTTTAATTATTCAAGTTTTATTTCGTTTTTTGATCGTTTGTTTTTTATTTCGTTCGTTTTTTATTTATATCGGAAAATCGGTCAATATGAACTGTTTACTTACTCTTAAAGTAATACAAAATTTAAACAAAATAAGAAGTGTTACACATATTTAGTCTTTAAAGTACGTGACAGCAAAAAAAAAAAAAAATTATAATAATAATAATAATATAGTTTTGAACTGCCCTGCTAATAGTTTTGTAAAACTAAATAACGCTTTGCAAAAAAAGGTAATAATAATAATAATGGCTGCATTAATAATATCTTGATCAGGATGTTTTTTTAAATATCTAGAAATATGCAAAATTTCATATTGTTTTATTTAATAGTTTTTGAGTTATAGCAGTAGGAGGCACGCTTAGCGAAAATTTTCCGAAACAGCGGTAACAGTGGAAATAACTTTATTTTTTCTTATATATCAAGAGATTTCTGTCAATTACGATTATCTTCTCTTCCAAAATTTGCATATTTTAAGTAATTTTTAATTGAAAAATTGAATATTTCTAACGAAAGTATTTTGCTCTCAGATTATAAAAAAAACCACAAGTTTTGAGTTTTCCAAATTTTAATTTTACAATTCATCAACTAATATCGTTAGTATTTAACTGTATTGAGTTTTAAGAGAGATATATTATCATGGAGACATGTTTCAATTTTAAATTCTAAACATAAAAATATTTTTCGTGCGTTTTAATTAAGAAAATAAAGTTTGTTCATGATGAACATGTATGTACCAATAAAAAAAAGGCTTTATTTTTACTACTTTTTTACCAGTCATATGTTAATAAATATATTTTAAAACTACTTATTATCCAATTTATATATTGGTAACGGCGGGGTAATACTGGGTAGCTAAGATTCAAAGGCTAGGTGGAGCAAAACAGTGCAATCTAGAAATTTTCTTATTTAAGCAAGATATTCATTGTTCACATATATCTCAAAAAGTAATAGATGTTCTACTTTATTTATAAAGGATTTTTTTCATAAGAAATGTAAACCATCCGGTTTTACTCCACTAATGGAGTGCACATGTTAACACTAATGAATATTTAAAAACACTAGAATTTAAATGAAAAAATAGCAGGCATTTCCATTCAAGACAAGTTAAAGAAAATTATACATGTAATTTACTTGTTATGTTATTCAAGGTCGTACTCGAAAGGAGGGGAAAGAGAGGAACAAATATCCCGGGACAGCTGAGGGCCCAAGCAAAATTCTTCACAAAATATGTAGTTTTTAATGAAGTTTTTTTTAAAAAAAAAAAAAAAAAGAAAATAGCAGAGAATATTAGTATGAAAATGGAAATTTGGGATTAAGTATCTTCAAAAATTCCACACAAAATGAAAATCGGGCTTTTTGTGCTTTGAGGCTAAAGACCGCAATAAATTTTATCCTGGAACCCGTAAAATCTTTGTTCAGCTTTGGATGTAGTTATCTTCTTCCACTGTTGCACTGCAGCTTTTGTGGGTCCAGCATAGACACACAAGGGGGGGGGGGGTTGTAGTATCCAGTTTTACCCAGCCAGCAGAGTTTATCGAAACAAAAGAGAACAGTGTTAATTATCTGATAAAATCCTTATTGTTTTTTAAGGTATGAATCCTTAGTACACATATAATAAGCTATACTAAATATAATTTTTGTAATTGCAATCATCAATAAATAAGGATTGCTTCAATACCAGGGAGTATTAGAGAATTAAAGCAATAAAACAAACTTATCTTCACTGACCCCGTGAATTAATCATCAACAAGACACCAATATGGTAGGACCTTCTTCTTGACTAGTAAAGTGTAATTTAAAGTTTATCCGAAGACATAACTAATTTCAACAAAATCGATTTGCCGGTTTTACCTCACTCCCCTTATGTAAGTATTATCCAATTTATTTATATATATATTCAT
The DNA here is from genome assembly GCA_949128135.1 of Parasteatoda lunata. Lineage (NCBI taxonomy): Eukaryota > Metazoa > Arthropoda > Arachnida > Araneae > Theridiidae > Parasteatoda > Parasteatoda lunata. The sequence goes on along the minus strand of OX421974.1, from coordinate 10,061,957 downwards.
ATCAATAAATTACCAATTGACCTAATACATAAGTTAATCAAAATCGGAATGTAGCTTATGTGATTGTACTTTATAGAAAGCATTCATGTCTCTGATTAAAATGTAAATTTAATTCCGAAATAAAATATTTATCACCAAACTTGTGACTACTAAGGTTTTATATTTATTGGTACATACATTTTAAGAGTGTCTACACATTTTGATGGGAAGTTAGGAATACTCTAAGATATAAACGTTTTTTTTTTTTTTTTTTTTTTTTTTTTTTTTTGTAATATTACGTTTATAAAATGAATTTTTTTCGTTGTTAGGTCATTTTGTATCTTATTCAGATTGCCATTCGGGCAGTCTATTCCCAGATGCCAAATAGGCTGTCAAAACTCAGCAGTCTACCTATATTATTAATCTATGTAAAGACTTCTCTGAATGCTAAGCTAACTTGATTGATTCGAAAAAGTTTGTTTTATGCCATAAAATCGAAGGTTTTAAGTAAATATGGATAATGAAAAGGTTTGAAAGTCTTCTGAGTTCTAGGTTCAAAGTAAAATAGTTAATGTTCTTCCCACACTACCACGTTGTGGATAAGCTTTTTTTTTTTTTATCTAAGATAATACACAAGAAAATAAACATTAAGACGAACGCTTGGCTAAACCGAATAATTGAATAAAAATTTCCTCATTAAGAATTTTGTGCCTTTACTTTTTTTATAATGTATGACAAAGTGTAGCTTGAGTTATATTAATTAGAACTACTTTAAACTCTAAGATATTATTTTGCTGTAGCTAATTTTTTTTTGTCCATTTTAATTTTACATTTTTCTTTCAGCTTTGATTACAAATTTTTTTAAAAATATTTCTTACTTCTTTTCAATCACCAAATTTAAGAGAAAATAATTGTTGTTGATTTTAACTTTAGTACGTTTATAGTTATAAGTCTACTTATTACCTCTTTGAAAATGATTACAATAGTTACTTATTAATCGTTTTTTCATTTCAGGCTCTAATGTCAGTTTTTTTTCAGGTAAAACTAATAAATATTTTAGATTCATTTTAGTTCACTAAAATGCTCAGTTCAACTAATAAAACCGTATCGATTGGTTTCCTTCCTCCATGAAAATGAATGGCTTTGTGTCTGCTACTAACAGACAGAGATGAAGACGGTAGAAAATCTTTAGAAAACACTTAAAAAATCGTCTTTTTCTAAATTAGGTAAGTTTGATAAATCTTTTTAAACTTACGATAATCATACCTGCCAATTTGTACGATCGTTGAAAAAAGATTTTGCAAAAAGTGGTAGTAAAACAATTAAATTCGTAACAATTTTCCTTGAACAAAACTATCTAGACATTTCTAAGCATAATTAGCCATGAAATAGATCTGAACTACAAAATTTTTTAAAAAAAATTATTGATTTTTCGAGGTAGTTTAAATTTTTTTCAAATTTTAAACTTCAAGATTTAACACCCTAAAACGCTAATGTTGAATGTTAATGTGATACTAAGAAAATTATATCTCAGTGACCGTACAAATTGGCGGCTATGAATATTGTACTAAAAACAATGCATTTTATAAAAATAGTATTTTTTTTCCAGCCACGAAAGTCTATTTTATTACTGTGATTGCTGTTGACGTCTACAGCACGCCATAGACAATTTTGTGTCAAAAGCACTTTGACGTGCGAAATACGTCTTTCTAGCGCAAATGGTAGAAATGAAATTTTAATTTGTGAGGGAAAATAAAGAGTTAAGCTATCTCAGATTGGAAGAAAGTCACACACATTTCAGAATATAAAACACAGAACTATTTAACTTTTGATTTAGTAATCAGATTTCACGTACACAATCAGAAAATTCCAATAGGCTCTGTTAAAGTGGTTATGCCTTCACTTAGTTTATTGAATTAACAGCAAAGTTTCGATCATATGATGGTAATATTTATATTTTTCAATTAACGTAAATAACGTCATTTTGCATGCATGTAATTAGTGAGTAGTAAATCTCTCTTTTTATTTATATAGTATATATATGTATAGGTGATTCTCACGAAATACGAAAATTGACAGAATTTTACTCCAAGATCTAATACTATACTACTAAAAGAACTTTTTTAAAACAATAAATAGCATTGCTTAATAAATAGCATTGCTGTTAGCATTTCAAAATGTAAATCTGCACTGGCATTGACTGTTTTGTACATTTAAAAAATTTAATTGAATATCAAAATGTCATTTTCCTGGTATGTCACAAACAATATTTCCAATAATAACTAGCATCAAAATTTCCCATAAATTGTTCAATGTCTAGTTTTGTTCATCTCAACCGTTCTAAGCATTTCTAGAATATATGCAAAAGGTATTATTTCCAAAAGCTCTTGGTTGAAAATAATTTTTTCCGTCTATTTGTTTGTCACATGAAAATAAATAATTTTCCTGGCCACTTTTTTTTTATAACCAAAATAGATAGTAATGTGTTATATGGAAACTATTTATGTAAGATTGTAATAGGCCTGCATATAATCAGTTATTTATTTATTTAATGATTGATTATTATACACAATTTCATTCTGTAAATATCAAAAACACTTTTGATTTTTTTAACAGTGGATGAAAAAATTATTTAAACAATTCATGGTCCATATAACACAATGGCTTTAGGCTATTTTTTTTTTCAAAATGCATATAGTTAAAATATAAAGGATAAGCTAAGAACATCACTGTACAGTTTAATTCTGCCATAGTCTTTAAACTCTACTTGGGTGTATAAATTAAAGTATGTTATAAAATTGTAAAATAAAATGATTTGAAATATTTTAAATTTTAGTTATATAATAAAAATAATTTCCGATGTGTAAATTATTATAAAATAAATTTTACTAGGTTATTTTAAAACATGGGGCCCAAAAACAATCAAGGAAAAATGAACTGAGGAAAAAAAAACGAGAAACCGAGAAAAAACGGTGTGTTCAAATTGTTCACAATAGTTATTTTTGGAATTTATTTACATAAAAAGTTAATTTTAACTTTTCAACTTTGTTTTTTTAAGTCTCTTAAGTTGGAGTTACTTACTATTAGCTTAAAAGGACTGTTTTCTTAACTTCTAATCTAATATGTCATTCTCCTGGCATTCAAAATTTGGAGAATCACTATTATATTATTTTTTTCTTGAGCAAATATCAATAAACTACACTGCTGTCTGCAAGACATACGTAACCAAATAAATATACAAAAAAGAAATTAGATTTTGAAGACTTTAAATTTGAAGAAATTTTTTTTCCCGAATAGTCATGTTTCCAAAGAATCACACATATATATACAGATAGATAGATTGATAAATAGAGCGATAGATACAGAGAGATTCATATAGATAGATTCATACAGATAAATGTATATATATATATATATATATATATATATATATATATATATATATATATATATATAGAGAGAGAGAGAGAGAGAGAGAGAGATCGATAGAGGTATAGAAATAGATAGATCGAAATAGATAGAGATAAAAATAGATAGAGATAAAAATAGATAGAGATAAAAATAGATAGAGATAAAAATAGATAGAAATAAAAATAGATAGAGATAGAAATAGATAGAGATAGAGATAGAAATAGATAGAGATAGAAATAGATACAGATAGAAATAGATACAGATAGAAATAGATACAGATAGAAATAGATACTGATAGAAATAGATGCAGATAGAAATAGATGCAGATAGAAATAGATACAGATAGAAATAGATAATGATAGAAATAGATAGAGATAAAAATAGATAGAGATAGAAATAGATAGAGATAGAAATAGATAGAGATAGAAATAGATAGAGATAGAAATAGATAGAGATAGAAATAGATAGAGATAGAAATAGATAGAAATAGATAGAGATAGATATCTTCATGATCCGTATTTGATGCGTGTTTTACTTAAGGGGCATTCTTTTCTTCATCTTGCAAAATACATAAAATTTTTTTAAATCAAAATTAAATAGATTCTAAATTTACGTTGGTAGATCATATGTAAATGAGACTAGAAAAATAAACTTTATCTAGAATCTAAATAATTGTTTGGCACTGCTTAGCTTTCGTTCGTTTTTTTTTTTATTATTTTTTTTTTTTTTTAGTAACTTGAATCTTAAGTGAGCGGTAACGTTCCTAATGCAGTTGCACAGGGCATAATAAGAAAATTTTAAACAAGTGGAAATGTCAAATGTATTGACATCTTCAGCAGATTACAGGCAAACTTTGGCAATGATACCTTGTCTAGAGCTCAAGTATGTAAACGACACAAGTTATTTAAACAAGGCTATTATGAAGTTAAGAAATTTTATGCTAATACATATTTTCATATTTCTCAAGAAATATTTGAATAATCATTTCATAACTTCAGAAAGTATTTAGATCATGCGATTTCTTATGAAGTTTTCAAGCTTTTAGAGATTTGAGGAACCGACAATAAATTACATACAGAAAAATGTTTTTGAACACCCTATACCAAAAAATGTAGCAATAAATATGTAACTTGTAGCAATTATTTTGGTTATTATGTGCAGTAATTGAGCAAAATGTGAAAGCCTAGCTTGAATATTTATGAAGAAATGGACATTTGTATAAAAAGAACAAATTTTTTGTTTTACATTTTATTGCTATAACTTAAATAAAATGTTTATTTTGTAATTTTAGAAATATTTTTAATGACTTTAAAAATATTTAATGAAATTTAACAAAACTTTTAGAGAAATTTAAAATTAGTTTGAAAATCATTACTTTAAAATTTGAGAAATTTTTTTCGAAATTGCGCAAGATATGAGTAATTAAAGTAGCTCTTTTATACTGCTCATGCGCGCGAAAAACATGAATTGTTTTTTTAAAATTAATTTTGTATAGAATCGTATTTTGTCAACTAATGAAAAAAAACCGATTTGAATATCTTAAAAATTTAAGCAATTTTTCAAGTAGTTTTTGTACTTTTTAATAAAATTCTTAATAAGGGGTTTTCTACAAATATTATATAGTATCATAAGACAAAATTAAATAACAAACGATAATGTCTTACTATAAACTTTCATATATCGAAATATGATGGTATAAGGAAAAAAAACAGACGAATGAAAATATGCTTTTATGGAAATGATCCCCATCAATACTGGTGTTATTTTTTATGAATGTAATTTAAAAGTACAAAATGAAATTTGTGGCAAACCCCTTATCAACTTAAGTTTTTTTCAAAAAGTACAAAAACTATCTAGAAAATTGCTTAAAACTTTTTAAATTTTTAAAATGTGCAAATTGGACTTTTTTTTAAATAACTTGCAAAATACGATTTTTTTTTTCAATATTGAGAAGAAAGAAAAACTAAAATTTTCCCACGCATGCGCAGTTTAAGAGAACAACTTTAATTACTTACATTTTGCTCAATTTTAAACGAATTGTTCTCAAATTTTAAGGCAACGATTTTGTGACTAGTTTTAAATTGCACTAAAAATTTTGTCTCATTTTAATGAATATTTTTAAAGTTAGTAAACGAATACGAGTAATACGAGTAAAAGACTTCAGACAAAATAATTTTTTTTTTTTTTTTTTTTTTTTTTTTTAATAAAAATGTCCATATTTCCAAAAGCTATTCAAGCTAGGCTTACAAAATTTTGTGCAATTATTGCGCAGAAAAACCAAAATAATTGCTACAAGTTGCAATTAATACTGAATTTTTTGGCATAGGGTGTTCATAAACGCTATTTTTCGTTTGTAACATATTGTCGGTTCCTCTAAAAGCTTTACTCTCCATTGATAAGTATGATAAATCTCATGATCTAAACCAGTGATTCTTAACCTTTGTCACGGCACATTTTGGTCGATTTCATAATTTGGCGGCACACAAAGAAAAAGATAAGTTTAAAAGTTGTTTACTTACCTATAATACACTGAGTAAAATAGTTTATAATAATAATTTGGAATTTAAAATAAAATAAAATAACATGTACAACAAGAACACGTTTATTAAGGGATTAATTTCAAATGAGTAATAAGAATACTTTTAATGAGAAATTTGATGTTTTTTGATAATTTCATTTATATTTGGTCGTAAAAATGACAATGCTACTCTCATATCGTCTTCTACATTTAACAGTCTCGATCTTTTTTTTCGTTTTTATGTTGGTTAATACTGAAAATTCGAATCCACACAAATAAGATGTAGAAAATTGTAGTAATATTTTTTAAAGCTTTTTTTCGCTATCATGGGATAATCGCATCTATTGTTTATCCAAAATGAATTAGTTGATTCTTCCGAATATTTTAAAATTAAATCTTGATTGTTAGGAAGCGAAATTATTCCTCTTCATTCAAAGTTAATTCAAATACAGAAGTATTCGTTATCACAAATGGATTACGAACCCAATCGAATTTTTTTTATATCTAAATTTGGGAAATAATGAATAATTCTCTCCTCTGATGCTGTCAAATGGTCAATAACAATTCTATGAATAGTTTTATTAAAATCTTTTGGGACTGACTCAAACTTCGTTACAATATTCATTTATATATATAAGTATTTTTCCTTATTTTAAACTTTACTCGTAATAAAAAAATTATTATAATTTTTACTATATACATTTCTGAAATTTGGCGGCACACAAAAGTGCCGTGGCACAGTGGTTGAGAATCACTTATCAAAACACTTCTTCTCTTTGAGTATTTTTGAGAAATATGGAAATATTTATTAGTAAGGAAATGTTTTATTATTTTGTCCATCCCCTGCTGACCTCCTGCCCATATGCTGATAGCTTCAGAAAATACAAGAGAAATAAAAAACAAGAGCGTTGTTTAGATAAATCTAGGTAACAGTAACGGTTAGCATGGGGTCAAGAAGAGAGAGACATAGAGTTGTCTCATGTGCGTTGTGTGTTTTTAATTTCATGAATTATCATAGTTTTTTTTGCAGTTATAAACATAGAATTTATAAGTCCTGTTATTTATCAGCACACGTTCAAGTTTCCAGTCAATTTCTTAATACAATAGGTAAAATTTTCAAAACCCTATCCACCTTCCTATAAAAAAAATCTAGTTTTAAAGATTAAATTAATTTTGGGTAATAAATTAATTCCTTTTTTAAATCAATCTCAACACCAAAAATATTTTAACATAACCGTACTTAAAAATTGCCTTATAACGGGTTGAAGAAGATTTTACTATTATTTTATAAAGAATACTTAAAATTTAAAATGCTTTTCTACGAGAGGTGATCACGCGTAAACTAAGCTACTAATAAACCAAATTTCATTCCAAAGTGAATTTCCCAAAGTCATGCTCTCTTCTTGTAAATCAATTCTGTGTAACTAATAGGTTAAGAAAAAAAAAAAAAAGACTTGACTAAATGGTTTATTGTAATGCCTGAATGTAAATGGTTTTAAATTTAAATATTTTTTCAAGTTCTATTTTTTAACTACAAAATCTTTTCTGTGGCTAAAACTAGGTCGGTAGCTCTGCCATAAGAATATAAGCTTTAATTCCGAAGAATATGTTTAACAATTAAGAAAATGCAAGATTATTTAAATGTTTTATTTTGCTCTTTATTAAGATTACAAATGAAAACTAAGATGCTGAACAGTTTCACGACTACGATAATACATCGCAATGGACCATTTCAACATATTTATTTAAACATGTCGTTGTGGGAAGTTTTTTTTCCTTAAATTTTCAAATATATCTTGTTTAATAAATCAAATATATTCTTTTAATATTATGTCTAAAGAACAAGCTATTTTTCTTAAAGATAGGAAAATTAAAAAGTATTAATACATGGAAACAACTTTTGATTGTCCGTTATAAATAGAGTTTAATTTTATTAATTTTTCTTTCCTAGAATCTGAAGAAACACGTCTAGCATTCATGAAAGAAATCAATGTAGAGGTAACTGAATATTGTAGGTAAGTCTTCATTAACTTGAAAAGATTTTTTACGTGACGTTCGTAAAATGTTTGTGCACTTTTCAATGTTAAAAGGTAAGCTCACACTTATAAAGTAAGACTTTTATTTATCATAAGTCTTGGTTGGTGTGATACTGGAAGTAAACACTCATTTATTACTGGATCTAAAGGTAAAGAGGCTTTAATGCATTTTTTTTCTTTGTAAATAAAACAAAATAAATTTAATAATTCGGAATTTTTCTCCCGTCGGTTAGAAAATTTTCATTCATTTCGCTCGCAACATGCGCTCGAGAATGCCAGCTTTTAAATTATAAGAGATGCATTTCGTTCGTTCTGTTTTATCATTGTTTCATCATGAAGCGTTTTTCGCTTTTTCTACATTATTTTGATTTTTTTCATCCGGTTTTCGACTTAATTTCCTCCTTTTTATCACTTTTTTTTCTTTAATTTTTCCGAATTACATGCGGCAAATTTCGTTAAACTCTGCTCATTTTTTTTTTTTTTTTGCATGTTTCTAGTTTTAGTACAACCGCTGTGATACGCTCGTGTTGCATCACTCTATTTCATTTTTTTGTTATTTTTCCTCTTTGTTTATGTGTGAACGATTTCGTTTTATGTGTTCTGTCTTTTACTTCACTATTTTCGTATTTACGTGACGTTCGTAAAGAAAATTTTTTCAATTTTGTTTCTTCATAGCATTTTCCAGTTTTTTTCATTATTTCCTTTTTTTTTCTAATGTGTTTCCTGCTAGTTCTTACGATATTTCTTAAGTCTTTCTTTTCCAATGTTTGCCAAAATTTCTTTAATATAGTTTCCATAAATTTTTTTTCTCTGTTTCTTCCAATTTTTTCTTTTTCGTGTGTCTCTCATTAGGCTTTTTGTTGCTTGCAGTGTTTTTTTTTTATCATTATTTCAGTGTGTTTCGTCATTTTCTTTCAATGTGTATTTCAGTTTTTTTCCATCCATTTATATCCGATCAAATCCACCCAAGTTTTTAATCGCCTTGTTTTGTTTTGTATTTCTCTTACGTGCTCAGTTTTTTTTCCTCCATATTTTCAAATTTTTCAATTTTTGTTTTTGATTTTTCCAGTTTTTTATTCTTTTCTTTTAATATTTTCTTCCATTTCCTGTTTCTTGATTGTTTTTCTGCTTTATTCCTTGCGCTACAGATTTTAATTGTTATTTTTCTAATGTTTCTTTCTTTTCAATATATGATTTGCTCATATTTCTAATACGCGTTTCATTTTTATTTTCAGTTCATTTTCTGTTTCCATTTTCAGTTTGTGTTCCAAGTTTTATTTTCGAATATGCGTTCCAACTTTCTTTTTTCAAAGTGCGTTACAATTTTTACTTTCAAAGTGTTTCAATTTTTTCTTTCAAAGTGTTTCAATTTTTTCTTTCAAAGTGTTTCAATTTTTTCTTTCAAAGTGTTTCAATTTTTTCTTTCAATTTGTGTTTAAATTTTTTCTTTCAATTTGTGTTTAAATTTTTTTTCTTTCAGTGTGTGTTTCAATTTTTCTGATTTCTATTTTTGCTCCAATTTTTATTTTCCAATGTTTACTCCAAACTTTTTCTTTCAGTGTTTGTGTTCCAAATTTATTATTTCAGTGTTTGTGTTCCAATTTTTTCGTACTGTGTTTGTGATCCAAAACTTTTCCTCTTGTGTTTCTGTTATAAATTTTTCATTCAGTGTTTGTGTTCCAAGTAGTTTCTTCCAAAGTGTAAGTTCTATTTTTTTCAATGTGTTTTAATTTATTTGAATCCAATGTTTAGTCAAATTTTTATTTTCAAATGTTTTTTTTTTTTTTTAAATTTTTTTGTTCCGTGTTAATGTGTTCTAAGTTTTTTTGTATTGTGTTTGTGTTCTAAATTTTTCCTTAAAATTTTCACTTGTGTTCATTTTTTTTCTTTCCATGTGTGTTTCCATTTATCTCCATTCGATGTTTAGTCCAATTTTTATTTTCCAATGTTTTATTTTTTTTTTTTTAAATTTTTTTGTTCCGTGTTAATGTATCCCAAGCTTTTTGTATTGTTCCAAATTTTTCCTCAAAATTTTCACTTGTGTTCATTTTTTTTCTTTCCACGTGTGTTTCTATTTATCTCCATCCAATGTTTAGTCCAATTTTTATTTTCCAATGGTTTTTATTTTTCAATTTTTTTTTGTTTTGTGTTAATGTGTTCCAAATTTTTTTATATTGTGTTTGTGTTCCAAATTTTTCCTAAACATTTTCACTTGTGTTCAGTTTTTTCTTCCCATGTGTGTTTCTATTTGTCTCCATTCAATGTTTAGTCCAATTTTTATTTTCCAATGTTTCTTTTCTTTCTTTTCAAATTTCTTTGTTTTGTGTTAATGTGTTCCAATTTTTTTTTGTATTGTGTTTGTGTTCAAAATTTTTGATCACAATTTTCACTTGTGTTCATTTTTCTTTCTTTCCACGCGTGTTTCTATTTATCTCGATCCAATGTTTAGTCCAATTTTTATTTTTCAATGTTTTATTTTTCCAAATTTTTTTGTTCTATGTTAATGTGTTCCAAGTTTTTTGTATTGTGTCTGTGCTCCAAATTTTTCCTCAAAATTTTCACTTGTGTTCATTTTTGTTTCTTTCCACGCGTGTTTCTATTTATCTCGATCCAATGTTTAGTTAAATTTTTATTTTTCAATGTTTTATTTTTCCAAATTTTTTTGTTCTATGTTAATGTGTTCCAAACTTTTTGTATTATGTCTGCGTTCCAAATTTTTAGTCAAAATTTTCACTTGTGTTCATTTTTTTTCTTTTCATGTGTGTTTCTATTTATCTCCATCCAATGTTTAGTCAAGTTTTTATTTTTAATGTTTTCATTTTATTTATTTCTTTTTGTTCCGTGTTAATGTGTTCCAAGTTTTTTTGTATTGTGTTTGTGTTCCAAATTTTTCCTCAAAATTTTCACTTGTGTTCATTTCTTTTCCATGTGTTTTTTATCTCCATCCAATGTTTAGTCCAATTTTTATTTTTAATGTTTTTTTTTTGTTCCGTGTTAATGTGTTCCAAGTTTTTTTGTATTATATTTGTGTTCCAAATTTTTCCTTAAAATTTTCACTTGTGTTCATTTTTTTTCTTTCCATGTGTGTTTCTATTTATCTCCATCCAATGTTTAGTCCAATTTTTATTTTCCAATGGTTTTTATTTTTCAATTTTTTTTGTTTTGTGTTAATGTGTTCCAAATTTTTTTATATTGTGTTCCAAATTTTTTCTCAAACTTTTCACTTGTGTTCATTTTTTTTTCTTTCGACGTGTGTTTCTATTTGTCTCGATCCAACGTTTAGTCCAATTTTTATTTTCCAATGTTTTTTTTTTTTTTTTTTTCAAATTTTTTTGTTTTGTGGTAATGTGTTCCAAATTTTTTTATATTGAGTTTGTGTTCCAAATTTTTCCTAAACATTTTCACTTGTGTTCAGTTTTTTCTTCCCATGTGTGTTTCTATTTGTCTTCATTCAATGTTTAGTCCAATTTTTATTTTCCAATGTTTCTTTTTTTTCTTTTCAAATTTCTTTGTTTTGTGTTAATGTGTTCCAATTTTTTTTTGTATTGTATTGTGTTTGTGTTCAAAATTTTTGATCACAATTTTCACTTGTGTTCATTTTTGTTTCTTTCCACGCGTGTTTCTATTTATCTGCATCCAATGTTTAGTAAATTTTTTTTTTAAAAAATTTTTTTGTTCCGTGTTAATGTGTTCCAAGTTTTTTTGTATTGTATTTGTGTTCCAAATTTTTACTCAAAGTTTTTACTCAAAATTTTCACTTGTGTTAATTTTTTTTCTTTCCATGTGTGTTTCTATTTATCTCCATCCAATGTTTAGTCCAATTTTTGTTTTCCAATGTTTTTTATTTTTTAAATTTTTTTTGTTTTTTGTTATTGTGTTCCAAGTTTTTTTGTATTCTGTTTGTGTCCCAAATTTTCCCTTGTGTTCTTTATTTTTTTCTTTCCGTGGATGTTTCAATTTATCTGCTTCCCATATTTAGTCCAATTCTTTTCCAATGCATGTTCCATTTTTTTTTTTCGTTTCTTGTGTTCGAAATTTTTTTGTGCTTTGTTTGCATTCCAAATATTTTTATTTAAATTTTAGCTTAATTTCTAAAATACTTTTTGTTTTTTAATGCTTTCATCTATCTTTTCATCTATTTTTCTTCTATTGTACTTTCAACTCTTTTCCAATGCACGTTCTGCTTTTTTTTTTTTTTTTTTTTTTTTTTTTTAAATGTGCGTTTTTATTTCCACTACGTTCTTTTTTTTTTTTTTTTTGCAGTGCTTATTTCGTTTTTTTCGATGTTTATGTTTTGTTTTTTCAATAGTTTTTTTCCCCCCCCAATAGTTGTGTTTTTGGTTATTGAATGGGTGTTTTATTTTTCCAACTGTCATATCACTTTTTTCCCTATATTTCAAGTAGTTTTTTTTCCAAGGTTTGCCCTATTTTTTTTAGTTTTTTTATTGGTACCATTTTTGTTTATTTGCATCAAACCCGTTTGTGTTCATCCTAATTCGGTTTTCTTGTTATCCTTTGTTTACGTTTAATTGTCATCCTTAACTGGTTCAACTTTTTTTGTTTATTAATTTCTATTATTCTTCGAGATATATTATTTATCTGATATATATATAAATATATATATATATATATATTATATTATATTATATTATATATATTATATATATATATATTATATATATATATATTATATATATATATATTATATATATATATATATATATATATATATATATATATATATATATATATATATATATATATATATATATATATATATATATATATATATATATATATATATATATATATATATATATATATATATATATATATATATATATATATATATATATATATATATATATATCAGCAACTTTCACTTTTTCCAATTTAAATTTTTCTATGTTTTCTTTAGACCTTTACGTTGTGTGATATTAATACTGTCTAGTTTACTATAATCCATTGTCATTTAGCTTTATTTCAGCACTGTAGTTCGACAAATAGGGAACAACCTGACAAAGTGAGGTCTTGGGTGTATGAATCTGCCTGACTGAGATTTATCCCAGAAAGATTTCTTTTGAATAGCCACAATCTAATGATGTAACAAAAAAAAAAAAAGATTTATGATAATTGCAACTTCAGCTGTAAGTAAAGTTTAATTTTTTATCTATTTTGTCAAGTATTTCAAGTCTTGCAATTAATTTAAAGCATAAATACACATTTCAAGATAAAGTTTTTTTTTTTTTTTTTTTTTTTTTTTGCTGCGTTAATATACACTTTTAAGCTAAAAATAAGCCCCGAAAAAATAAACAAGCGATCTCAAATGATCGGATCTTCACATTTTAAGACACAATAATTCGAGGAGCTAATTAATCAGTGCAGACGATATTTTTAAGTGACGAACATTTCAGTGAAAGAACATTTTTGTTATAAAAATGTTCTTTCTCTGAATGAGCATACCGTACCCAAGACCTAGACGAAAGGCCAAATCTGGGAAATATAGTCCCTACAGTTTGGTGAGAAAAACGGTTTTAAGATTTGACCCCTTAATGTTAATTTTATTTTTGCACGCAATTAAACTTATATTTTTAGATTTTTTCAAGCGAAATGAAAAATATTTGCGCAAAATTACAAATTTCGTTTGTCCAAAGATAATTCCGAGCAAAAATATTATTAGTACATATTTATTATTTTTTATTGTTTCATTTAATAATAGTAGAAAAATTTTGAATAGTAAGATATACATATTATTATATCATTTTTAAAAGAAATTAATTTTACATATCAAAATACAAAAGTTGAACGAAATTGGCCGAATAGTTCCCGAGTAATCGAATTTTAAAAAAGTAGTATATTTAAAATTAGATTTCTCTGTGATTATTTGATCGATTTCACTGAACTTTTGTATTTTACCATATAAAATGACGTTCTTTAAAATTATGTAAAAAGTTAAATGCCTCATAAAATGTTTTAATCTAATATTACCTAAAATTATGAAAAACAACAAATATTTATTCAAAGTAATTTTTTGCATGAAATTTTCTTAGGATTAACGAATTTTATAATTGCGTGCAAAAGTTCTTGAGTTGTGGCGAAGTATACTAAAAGTGACTTTTAGGGATCAAAACTTCGGATCGCTGAAGAAAAGTCTGTTTTTGCTAAAACTAGCATTTAGGGGCATTCTCTGAATCAGCTTTCAACATCTTTTCTGATCAAACAATTGCGCTCATATTTTCCATAGTGCGGGGTACTCTTTATATTTTTAGAGTAAGGAATCAAAATTAATCGGGGAAAAAGGTACGTTTTTTTTAGAGAAACAACGTTTTTGTGTCTTAACTTAATAATAGAAACTAAATCCTTTCGCGGCTAACGGGACACATACGTCCCAAGCAAATTTCAAAAAAATCTTTTAGGACAGAAACTTTTCTCTGTCTAATGGGAGACTTTCCCGCCAGTCCTGCCAATATTTTTGAAGTTATTTTCATTCACAGAACATAAATGGCACTACCGTACATAATGCTGCCCTACTTATAGTTTATACTACCAAAATTGTTCTGTTGTAAAAAAATAAACTCGTAGTGAAAGAGATAAACTAAGTCTGCCTTAATAAATTAGCATATTTGATATCACCCTATCAAATCATTAACATAGTTCTAGAACGTGAAGATCCAATTAGTTATTCGGGTGGATCATTTATTTTTTGTGTACTATACATACTTAATTTCATACAGCTTAAATAAAAAATAAACTCTTTTATTACTTAAAATTATATGGCATTTAATGTTAATATCACTCTCTGCTTTGATCACATCACTCAATTTTTTTAAGTTCAACAAAAAACATTTTCAGCCATCACACGCACAGAAAAGAAAATTATATTTAAAACACGTTTTAGCTGAATTCTGACGTAAAAAAATTTGCGGAATCTATAAGAATCTTTATCCAGAATTCGAAATTGTAGGAAATCTTTAGCTACTTGACCAAAATTCACTAATTAAAAATTTACAAAGAAATTAATTAAAACAAGCTTCATTCGATTTTTGATCTGGAAGGAATGAAGTTAGAATTTAACCTCTTTATAATTTTTCCCCCTTCGAAATAAAATTTCTGGCTGCAGCTGTCAACTGATCGGATCCGAAAGTGTTACTTACAGGGCTGTGTGTCGTCGTTATTATTTAACCTACCTACGTTTAGCCTACTTACGTTAGAACAACAACAATTTTCTTAAGATATGGTCAAAAATTAAACAAAATATTTTTACCAAACAACCGCGTGTTTTAACTTTTTTCCTAACATTAACCGCTAGGACGGAATCGTTAGCCTGTCAAAATGTCTTATCTCATACGGCAAAAGAGTTATGGCCAAAACATCCTGCATCCAACTTCTGATAAGTTGATTAATTTTGATTAGTAAGAATTTTCATTTGAAATTATTCTACGAAGCGTTAACTCATCGACGAAAATTGTTATCCTGCTAAAACTTTTTCTTCAGTCAACTTTCAGGGAAAAAAAAAAGTTTTAGCTATAATCTGTTTTAGTAGAACAAAATAACAAATTTTACTAAATATTTGAACGAATAAACAAGTGGACATATTACACATATCGATCATTAGAAATTTACATGAGAGGAAAATCCACACAAACCTGTTGGTCAGCTTTCCTATACATGCTTACCTTTAATAACAAATCGCAAGGTAGAATTATAAAAGGAAGAAAAACCAAAAAACAGTACTTTTGTTTGATGATTTTTAATTTATTTTTAATGTTTAGTTCGTATCTTAAAAAATAATCAAACAAGTCTGATTAAAATACATTTAAAACTTAAGCCATCTCTTCAATGTCAATCATTAGTTTGTCTCTGTTCGATCTTTAACATCATGCACCTATTCGTTTTGTAGGGTAAAAGTGTTGTGAATCATCATGATTTTGTAATCTAAAATTTTTATTGCTTATTTTTACTTTTCAGTGTTTACAGGGCAAGTTGTATCCTTCGTTTTTCGACCAGGAAACAGTTATGACGTTATTCTGTGTTGCGACATATAGTTCTGGTAAGAATTTTATTCTCTTGTTCCATAAATTAGCAATTCGTTCTTTCAAGCATTTTGACAAAAAATAAAACTTGTGAATTTTTACTTTTCAATAAGGATTCTAAAAATACATTAGTTTTTAATTTAATTGTAGTAGAAATATTTTTTGATTTTTAAAAAAACTTTTGGTGCCGCATGTCCAAGTTGCTAAATTGTTTCCTTCTCAAAACTGCCAATTTTAATAAAAGAAACATTTTGTCTTAAATTACTCCTCCAATAAAATTTAATCTTGATGAAAGCAATCCTTTTTTGTTTTCATTAATTTTACTCGAATTGTCATTCAAAAAAAAAAAGAGACAATTGAGAAAATTTCTTTGTTTTTATAACTTTTCTCGAATGATATAACCTACAAATATTCGAATCATAAAAATCTCTCGTTAAATGAATAAAAAGTGTATATTATACTAGAAAACACAACTTGTTTTAAGATTTCTTTTGCCTGACTGCTAAAAATGGTCCTAATCAAGCTGATAAATAACTTCGAATCTCAATGTAGAAAAAACGATTCTCCAATTGTCAATCTCGCAGTAAAAGCAATACATATGTTATACAAGTTTTTTTCTTCACCAAAAATATATATATATATATGGACAGTAACATCCATTTCGAATTGCGATATTCTCACGCTCTTGTTAATCGGTCTCGATCACACACAACGGGGGTTGGTATACACTGCTAATATAAATCTTAATTACAGCTCTCACCGCTCAAAGTCCTGTGATCTTAATAAAGCTCTCCCAAAAACTGGAAGGGGATATCCATTCATTGGATTCTATCACAGATAAAATTCTGGTTGGGGTAATGCAGCAAAACTACCACTACGTTTATTCAATTCATATTCAGAACTCTGCTGCCGTGCAATTGAAAAAAATAACGCAAGTGCTTTACGATAGATTTCAAGAAAAGAGACTTGACAACTTTTTTCTTTCTATTGCTACTGCTATGAACGCTAAAATACAGGGTCAGTAGCGTTTTTTCAAACTGCTTAAAAGTGCTTATTTTTCATTTCCATTTTTCAAAAGCCCTTTAAGGAGTTTTTTTCATTGGCTGTTTTTAAAAAACTTGTTTAATTTTTATTTTTCAAAATGAGATTTTTCTTTACCGGGTTGATTTTCGCCATGAATTATACAAAAAGATATGATTCTATTAAAGTTATAATTAATTCAACACCAATCTATTTCGGCGTACCGTTAGTCCGTAGCGGATGAAAACGCCAATCGGTTAAGATGTTTGATGAAATACTTGCGGGTCCGCATGTGCGTATACTGAGCTGGATTCAGTGGGAAAGATTTTTGCCCTCTCATGTGCAACTCAGTTGCATTTTACTAGAGATTCACAATTTCAGGCTTTATTTTTCGCCTTCTGAAATCGAACCGGAAAATCTCTCTAATTTTCTCTAATTTTGGGAACTAACTAAACATAGTTAAAAAAATTTCTCTAATTGCTATAGAAAATTTTATTTCTCTTCTTAATTTCATCGTTGGTGACGTGCCATCATCTTCTTTACTGGCAAGCTAATGAATGACCTTCTCGAGATATTCTATCTTTAGATCAGTGACATAATTTTTGAACTTGACTTGGGGATCATTCACTAATGACATATTTTTATTAGGTCCCCCGAGTAATCAAGAATTCAAAGACTTCATCACCTAAAAATTTCCATCTCCCTTTTATTCATTAAATTTAAGAGTTAATTGATAATTTTAAGCATAATATTTTTACTTCAGAGACTGTCCACCCGATTGCAAAAAATATTTGCAAACTTTTATTGTACTTTATTCCTCTTTTTTTTTTTTTTTTTTTGCTTATAACTTTCTATTAATTATTATATTATTACTTTTAAAATTGTCAATTTTAAGTTTTTTTTATGATATAACTCTATAATATTTGGAGCCAAGGTATTAAAGAAGCATTAAGTGTGGGGCTTTTATGTTTTTTCAGATTTTCCGTTCCAAAAAACTTAAATTCATATCTTAATGATTTTATTTAAAAGCAATTGAAATAAAAAATTAAATTTTCTCAGATATGTTAAATATCAGGAATCTAGGATAAAAATGTTTAGCTTCAATATTCATTGTGTTTACATTTCAAAATTATTAAAAAAAAATTTTTTTAAACATTTATTAAGGAAATTTAAATACTGCACTAAGTAACAAAGAATATTAAACGTTTTTAGGGGCCAATCACTAATTTACATTTGTAATATGAATTTTTATTTTTTTATTTTATTATTATTTTTTTTTTAGTTTGCTTAATTCTTCACATATTTTTATAAATTCGGTATGACTAATAATATTAATTTTGTTAATGTTTTATTGAATATGTTTTACAAATAACTTTTATTTGAATTTAAAAAAATACAGTCGATAATCTTTTTAAATAATAGTTGGTTATAATTTTGAATTTATTCACATAATTAAATAAAGTAATTATTAATTTAAAAATAGATTGAGCCACTTAATATTGAATATCTTTCAAATTGTGTAAAAATTGTTTTTATGGTGGCTAATAAAATCAAGAAAAGAGTTCTTTGTCAGAAAATAGTTGTTTTATCATGATCATATAAAGTCTTATATTATTTTACATTTTATTAATGTAATTATGAAAAACTTTCAACAATAGAACGAAATATTTTTTACTTAGTGCCCATATCCTAATTACAAAATCATGTTTTTTACTAGACACGTCAAAAACCTGTGGAGAAGTATCAAAAATTGTCGGAATCTGATAAAAACTTCAAAAACCTGGGGCAAGTTTCTTTATTAAAATTGGGGACATTTCATTAGTCATTAAAACATGCACAATACTTGTATTATCTACTACTGTTATAAATTATATTAATGTATCGTTTATAAAAAAAAGGATAGCCAAAATCATTAAATTATTAGTTTTTTTTAAAAACATGGTACTCTTAAATATTATTCCTAATTTTACTAATATATATTACAGTCAAACCCTGCTATGGTGAACATTGTTTAATAGTTAACTCCGGATACAGCGAACAAAATGTTCGCCCTCTTGCCTTGCTACACACGTAATGTTATTTTTTGTGGATATAGTGAACCAAAAAAAGAGAGGAAGTTGAATATAAAGAACTTTTTTCTTTTTCTTCATTTTTTTGTAATATTTTTTAACTTTCTACATTAATTAATAAGTTGAATTATAAAACTTTTTTATATTCTAATTTTATTTTGAATATTTTAGTTTGATATTTAAATTGAGTTACAAATGAATTGTCTGCTAATATTTACTGCAAGACTCTAAAAATGATTTAGTAATTTGACGTTTTAAAGTTAAATATTGTTCAGCAATTCTAATTTAAAAATTGCATGTTGCCTTAACTTTGATAATTAGAAACTTTAGTTTTAAAAGTGAAATGTTTTGATTGCATCAGAATGCATTGGTTTCAACCAAAATTTTGGAGGAGTATGTACACAGATAAGTTCATAAATAACTTTCCTTTTGTTTTCTCTGGATAAGTTCTTCCAAGAGTTATAAAGTCTAAAAATATCTAAAAGATATCTGGCTGACGCAAGCATAAATTTAAAAAAATTAACGAGATCAAGAAAAATAAGATCGACGACGCAATTTATGGAACAACAGAGATTTATTGACTCGATGAGAATAGTTTTTGTTTTCGAATTAAGGTTTTATACTAACTCTTTACAGGGTTTTTCAATTGTTTTAGTTTATTACAAACCCGTTTTGGATATTTTAATTTAATAATTTTATTTAGTTTATCTGTATATTATCAAATAAATGTCTTTTTATAAAAAAAGAGCTGTTTCTTTAATGTAGCTCGATTCGTCACAGTACCCGTACTGATCTACACATCTTCCAAGGTGCTTCAGTAACTGAAAACCGCTATTATACCAAGGTTCTTCCCCAAGGGAGTCTTTTTAGAGGTGCCATGAGTTCATCTTCATGGACGATAATGCTACACTTCATCGTACAGTGGCTATCACAGAACTGTTTGATAGTGAAGATATTGGACTCATGGAATGGCCGACGAGGTCCCCGGATTTTAATCCCGTTGAACACTTGTAGGAAGCACTAAAGAGACGCTTGGCGGTCATCTACGACTCCGCAGCTGCGATGAGCACTACAACAGGAACGGTCAGCAATTCCTCGAGAGCTTCCTAACAACCTGGTCCTCAGCATGGCCAGACGATGCCTATCCTGCGTAAATGTGATCATATCCCATACTAAAGGTTAGAATTTCCTTGCGAATTCCGTGTAACATTGATGTTTTGGTTATTTATATAATTGTGTTTGTAGCTTATATTCCAAGTTCCTGATTGTTCCTGTGGATTGCTTGTTTCTTCTTTTATTGCAAGTTGTTTACTTCCCATATTCTTACATCTTTAAAATCCTATGGAAATATTTTTTATCAATTTTTAGCCCTGTTGTTCAAGCTTGCATTCGAAATGCCACTTCGTTCTTAACTTTTGTACATAAGTGTAATATAGTTTTATAAATACCGGAAATCATGAAATTCAGATGTTTTAAACGATGAGGTCTGTCCTATTGAAAGATGATCTTTGGTCTAACTTGAACGAACCGGGAGGACGCAAGAATATATCTTTTTTCTTAAATTTAAAAATGAAATTTAAAATAATGGAACCTCTTATGAAAAACAAATAATTAAAAAAATATCACAGTGCACTAGAAATTTTCCAACCCTATGAAAAAGTTTAGACCAAATGTGTTTCATTCAATATTTAACTAAAACAACCCCGCGATAAGTTTTATAAAAAAAAACAATGCCTAAAACAGCCTTCTAGCCAACTTTTGATGAATTCGAACATTTCTTGAAGTTAAATGTGAAATTTTACCACCATACATTTGCCCGTTGTAGAAAATTGTTATTTCCTCCAAAACGTTTCGTTTCCGTCAAATAAATAAAAAAAAGTTAACGACCAAGGTAAGGTTAAGCAAATTTTCGATTTTAAAAACACAAGTTTTAATTCTGCCTTCAAGCGATATCCAAACGAAGGAAATCGTAAGCTCGCATTTTGGCCTCCAAAAACATTCGAACCCTCTTTGGAATATAAATCTCAATTCTTTATTTTGTCGCTAAACAGCTGCTGATTGTAGGAAATCACAAGCTGATGGTAAAAAATTTCTTTCCAAAACAAGTTTAGCAAATTTTTTTTTTTTTTCACTAAAAAACCACTAATTCAAATTTTTGCTCCAAACGTTAGCCTAATACCGAAAATCGTTAGCTCACTTAAGCCCATAAAAATTTTCGTTAGCACAATTTCAAAAGAAAGTGCTGCGATTAACGGCTTTTTGCTAACTTGTGACGAAAAACCGAAAGTGAAAAAATGACAAGCTCTTTTGTAGAAAATTTATATCGCATCCAATCAATCCTTTTTTCTAACCGAAAAAAAAAGTTAAAGCTAACATAAACTATGGCTTAACTATGAAGTTAGGAAACGTAAGCTTGATTTTTGTGTCTAAACGTTCTCTCATTGTGAAAAATCAGATTTTTAACTCATTTTAGTTCACGAAACTAACAGTTTAAAATTGAGAACAAACCTACTCTAGAAAATTACTAGCAATAAGAATTTTCGTTCAAAAAGAAGTAAAACGGAATAAATAAAACCATTTTTGGACAGATAAATCAAAAGTTTATGGTTTTTCTTTAAATTAAAACTCATTGTTGAAAATAGTTGACGAATAAAAAAATTTCGTCTGCCCATCCACCAAAACAAGTTTTGGCTAATTTTGAAACCACAAGTTTGAAACATTAGCGCAGTATTGGAGATCTTTAGGCCTGAGTTAACCTACCAAAAAGAGAATTGGCTAAAGCATAACATCAAATTTAGACCAAAATACCACAATTTAGGGTTTTGCATCAAATTTATGGACCATTGTGTTTCTTTAGCCCACACCAAAGGGAAGTTACATAGCAAGCTTTAACTAAAATTTTATCTTTAAAGCAGAAAATGGAATTTTGCTTTCAAGCGTTTTCCCAATTTTTTTTTTTTTTTTTAAATTTTCTTTTGTAAACTACCAAAACTTCTCATTAGCACCAAAAAGGTCATGTTAAAAACAAATTATAGCTAGTAAGTTACTAAACATCACAAGCTTGAATTTAACTTTGCAATTTCTTCCGAAAAACAATTTATGGTCTAAATAAATATTTGCTCGTTTTCGATTTAGAAACCACACATTGCAGTTCGCCTCAACTTTAAACAATATATAGCCCTGTAAAAATAGTGTTTAGTTGGATCACTGATAAAAAGTTTTTGGCTAAAATAAGACAATAATTAAGAAGATGTGTGTTCTTTTGTCATTATTTCAACATCTGTAAGTCTATCTAAAAGCAAGATAAATTCTGCTCTATTTTGTAGGTTAACTTGCCCTATATGAACAGTGCACACTAAAATGAACCATTTTGACTAACTTTTGATCTAATAATCGGATTTTTACATGCTAGGACTCTATCTTAATGGTTTTAGGAGAGGGGAGCTATTTTTGAAATTTATTAGATTTGTCAAGAACTATTCGTCAAATTTCACTAAAATTTGGTATTTTGCCATGTAAAATTACATTACAAAAATGTGATGTAAAAAGTTGCAAAAAGTAAAAAAGTGTGAAATAATGTAAAGAGTTAGGAAAACTTATGTTTCGAATTTTTTAGTCTATTATTAAATGAAATAATCAAGAATAATAAATACTTACTAAAAGCTATTTTTTGCATGCTATTATCTTTGCATAATTTAATTTTAAAATTGTGTTTAAAAGTTTTCAATTCGCTTAAAAAGTTCTCGCTATATAACAAAATACGCAAAATAGTAAAAATAACATTTAGGCGTTCAAACTTTAGACCGGTCTAATGACCAAACTATAGGAGCCCTATTTTTTTTTTTTTATTATTGCCCCTTGTATTTTGACGATCAGGAATCCGAATCCCCCCGAAACTGAATGTTTATTCAGAGAAAGTATGATTTTGTGTCTTATTTCGTAGTTTAAAATGTTGTCTGCTTTAAATGATTAGCATATTAGTACTTACGCCCTCGAACCATTGAGTACTAGAACGTGAAGATCCAATCATTAGATCAAAAGCTATTCTGAATCATCCGGGTTTTTTTTTTTCACACTCTACATTGATGAAACATTTATTTTAATGTAAAGACACATATTTTCTCAGTGATTTTTTATATACTTCATTTGAAATAAAAGATCAAATTTGAAATAAATTTTGAAATAAAAGAGTATTAAACACTTCACAAAATTGCACATATTTGAAAATTTCTTATTATTGCTAATAAATATGCATTGTCGAGAAAGACGTGAAAAGTTAAAGGTTAAATGGAAAAATTCGTGAAAAACTGTTTGGAATAACAAACTGGCTCATGCAAACATAAATAAACTTTGCGTAATTATTCGTTATTTTAAATAAGCAACTTTTCTTATTCAAAACTATTTTGGACATGGGTGTAAATTTAGTTCTCCAACAAAGTCCGTGTCTTAAAAGTCGTGAAATAGAGACTATATTTCAAAAGTAGTTCGCAGTCTTTGTATTTAAAAAAAAAGTAGTTGTAGTTAATTACATATGTAAACTATAGTCATAGTTGTAATTAATTACATATGTATAGTCATAGTTGTAATTAATTACAATAAAAATATAGTTTTTTAGACCACTGTCCAAGCAACAAAAAGTTTTGTCTAAACAAGTTATAACCGATTTATGATCTAGAAAGAAAGAAGTTTGATTTTAACCTCCTTATAATGTTGCCCTTAAAAATCAAATTTCTGACCGCTGTTGTGAACTGGTATTCAAACCGAAGGAATCAAGTACAGGGCTGTGTACCGGTGTTATTATGTATTCTCCTCAATTCCGTTGGATATCGGCAAAAAAGGCTTTAACTCATTTTTAAGCAAACAACCATGTGTTTAAATTTTCAGTTAAAAATTTACCGTCAGTAGAAAATGAGCTAATCAAAACTTTTTATCTCAGCAGCAAAAAAATTTTGCGTTTAACACATCTTGTATCCAACTTCATATAAATTAATTCTAATAAGTAAGAATATTGATTTGAATCAACTTTCGAAATTGTTTCACGGTACGTTTAGTCCATCAAAGCAAATCGTTATCGCTAGCTAAAATTTTGGTCAGTTTACTTTCAAAAATAAGTTGTAAAAATTTTTACCTTATTTTCGATCTTTAAACTAGTACACATATCGGCATCTTGAAATCTACCCAACAGCAAAAGAAAATCCACACTGCATCTAAGCTTGTGCTTGCCTTTAATAATCAATCACATACATGTAGCAGGAGGGAAAGATAAACTGAAAAGCAATTCTTATGTTTAATGATTTATAATTTATTTTTAATGATCAGCGTATGTCTTAAATAAAAGAAATGATTAAGCAAGGCAATCACATTCCACCTTTTCCGAAACACCTTAAAACATCTTATATACAGTCTGCCTATGGAAAGAACAACTCTCGCCACTCGTCTGGAGCAGAGTAGGTAACGAGGTTAAACTATTTCTAGTAGGAGTTTTGGGTAAATATTTTAGACTAGTTTGGAGAGAGAAAGGGGCTAAAAAGCATACTCTTGTAATAAACTATTTCTGCTATTTTCTGGCTTCCATAGAAGTAGACGGCTTTAGACTTTGTCTTAAGGGAAGTTCTTTAAATAAACAAACTATAAGTTACTGTCTCTGTTCCCGTGATCTTTCGAGCGATGCACTTTTTCGTTTTGTAAGATATAAGTATCGTTAATTTTTTTTCCATAAATTTTTGAGTTTTATGATTTGAAATGCCTATCACTTTTTTTTATTCTTATTATTTTCTTTGCAATTTTTACAGAACATGTTGTGACCTTTTTTTTTTTTTTTGATAGGGAAAGCCCTACCAGAAAAATAACTTGGGAACTCATTGGGCCAATATTCATCAATCTTGGTTCAACAGGGTTTTAAAAAGCCATTATTTTGCCAATATTGGACCAACATAGAAATGTTCTATTCACCCGATATTTTATTTTCCTTATTTACCCAATATTGGCCTATGCAGAGTCAAGTTCACCCGATATTTTATAACCGTTATCTAGCCTATATTGGATCGATATAGAAGTGTTCGACTCAACCGATATATCATCGCCGATATTATTTTATAGCCATTACGCAACCAATATAGACCATATATAGATTTGTACAATTCACCCGATATTTTAAAGACGTTATTCATCCAATCTAGACCGTATTAGAAATTGGCCTTTTAAACCGATATTTTCTAGCCATTGAATTAAACTTAAAGATTAACGCTTTTTTCTAAAATCATATTTAGTTTTCAAATCTCACGAGCGGATAACTAACTCCAGTGCTACTTTTACAATAAAATTAAAACATACTTGATAAAACGATCTATCAGAACTTATCATTTTGGTTTAATTTTATAACCGCCGTTGAACAGTCTACGCAATTCTGGGTTTATTACTACTAATGTAGATTTAAAAATTATAAGTCTAAAATCGTAGACTTGTAATTTTGAACCTTTTGTCTTAGAGGTGGAGATTTTGTTGGAACCAACCCGCGCTTGCGTTACATGGAGTGGAAAACCACGAAAACCTACCATGTTACCTGCCTGAAAATAAGGGGACTCACCATGATCCGTCAACAAATGAAAATATTTTTTGCCAGCTCGCATCAGAAACTTTCCGTTTTCACCAAAGGGAAAATCATTTCCAGTGATACTATAAAGAAGACAATGTTTAATGGGTTTGCGCATTGTCTTCTAAGCCCACTCTTAAATGAAGCCAATAATTTAAGTGTACCTTAAGTAATCTATTTTTTAACATCCTACAATATCAAGAATAAAAATTTATTTTTAAGGCCCCTTACATCGCGTAGTTTTTAACTCCAAATCGTACCGTATTACCCTCAAAAGCCGTATAACGAATGAAAGCTATTTTTCCCTTTTTTTAAAAAATATCTGTGATTAATTGTTCTATTAATAATTTAATTTTAAGATATTTGGATCAAGTGAGACAAATTATATTTAAGCAATGATTTTCTTATTTCATAATAAAATATTCCTAAAGAAAAACTTTCAATCCTGTATAATTTTACCAAAATTTTATATGAACTATTTTAAGTTTAAAAGACAAACAAAGAAAAAGTATTTCTTTTTAAAAGTGAATGTTTATATTATACTTGGACTATTGTGAAAAAAACAAAAATGTTATAGATTCGTTGGTTTGTATTGAAAATCACTTATTAGACAACTTGATATTGAAATAGATCTTATTAAAATAATTTAGGTCTTTCCTGGTTTAATAGGTATAAATACAAAAATGGACCTTAATAACAAGCCTGCAATGATCTTATATATTTCCCGACAATGGTCTTAGAATGGCTTGCGATATTGGACCGAGATTGAGGTGTGTAAATTTTGTAATAATAGGTCCTAGAATGGCTTTATATTCTGACCAACACTATTGGGGTATCTAGATTTTTTTTTATAATATTTGTCCTCGAAAGGTTTTGAACATAGGACCAATATTAATTTCTATATAGGTCCCTTGTAGGCTTACGATAAAGAGCCTGAAGCTACCTGTTCCTCATGCTGGCTTTTTTTTTTCTTCTTAAAACTGCAGATATCGAAGCACAAAGTAGATATTTCCTTAAACTTTTTCTTCAAAAAAAAAAAAAAAAGAATTTTGATGGACACAATCTTTTCAATTATCATTCATTTAAAAAGTGATTTTTTGCCCAAATAATTATTCGAAAAAAATTAGTAAGAAAATTGCGTTGCTTTTATGTCCTTTTCTGAGAATTCCTTGGATGTCTCGAAATCCTCTAATATTTCCGTCGAAGCTTTTTTGGCTAGAACGTTCGTTGAACCGGGTATGAATTCCAGCGATCGCTGGTCTATGCAAACACAGTGCTGACATACAATATTCTCAGTGGTAGACGGATTATGGGTTAGAGCCCCCCTTGCCGTCTAGCTAACCGTGTGCTATTTTTGAGGTTTTCATCTCCATATAACGCAGATGCGGGTTAGTTCCAATAAAAAGTCCTCCACGAAGGCAAATTTTTCCCAATACTTGATCCAGGAGTTCCCTTGTCTCCTGAATCAGGTTCAAAATGACAAGGCTACGGATGTGAACATAAGTTGTCGTAAACCCAAAGAATTGGATCAGGTGTTCGACGATGGCTATAAAATATGAAAATAAATTGGAATTAAAGTCCATTGTAGGAAATAATTTAGCAGACATTTGTCCGCCAAAACTTTGTTAATTATTCCACCTATAAAAAAAGATATTTAATAAGCATTAACTCAACTTAAAATAACGGCGAAAGCTGTTTCTTGTTAGCTAAAAATCCACGATTTTTTAGAGTGAAATTTCAAATTTAACAACGCAGAGTTTGCCCCTATCGTAAGCCTATGTTTGGCATCAAACACTTTAATTAGCTATCCAACTTTAAGAAAAAGTTTATCTTTAAAACAAGCAAAACATTTAAAAAAAGAAGTCACGATATCCAAATGCGAAAATGTTGGAAAGGATTGTGTTTACTGGAAGCCCACTAACACCAAATTAATTTTTTTGCCTGTAAAGACAGGTAATGCTCATTCAGGGTTTGCCACTCCACAAGACAAAACCTGGGAAATACAGGAAAATTTAAAAAATCACCTAAAATAACAGAGAAAATGCAGGAAATTTTGAATTTTTCCTTAAAAACTGGGAAGATAAGGGGATTTTGTGTTTTAAAAAGTGGTGACTACTCAATGCGCATTCTATGGAATATTAAAAGATGTCATTTCTGCTATACTAAACTATTTCATTTGCAATAGAATTATTTACTTTAAATAGATTAAGCTCTTTCTTTTTTCTTTAAGTTTTCCTAGCAATTAAAACTAGTATAGCTAGACTGACATAGCTTAGACAAGAGCACAGTGATTGTGTGTTTCCTCTTAATATATTATGTATAATACGTACAGGGAAAACACTGCAAATATTTTTTCCAAATTTGAGTAGCAACCCTGTCACTGAATTGGTCACGAAAATGTAAATCCTTAATCTCTATGTGCCAAGGGTCACACAAGCTGTTGCGGGAATACGTGTTTTTAACCTACCTAAAGAGGTTTTTTAGCCAAAGCAGTTTTTAGCTGACTAAGCTAATTTTTGAATCATTATTCTTCAGAACTGTTAGCTTATTGTGAGAAAATACTATTTTATGTTACCACGCCAAAAGTTTCGCCATGCCATCCATAAAAAAAAAAAAAAAGCACAGCAAAAAGAGGTTTTAACTGGGTTAAAAAAATAGTTTGTCTTTTGCATTTTAACATTAATTTATTGTAGATAATTGTTAAGCCAAAAAACAGTTATTATCAAATTAAGATATATTTTATTTTATAATCATCGTTGAACTGCCAACCCAATTTTCGGGGACTACTATTGTTCAACTCCATAGCTTTGCAGAAATTTGCCTTCATGGAAGACTTTTTGATGAAACTAACCCGCATTAGAAATACAGGCAGAAAAAAAACTCGAAAACCTCTCATGGTTAGCTTAAAGGCAAGGGGACTTTAACTGTCTATCACTGAGGATACTTTACGTGAGTAGTGTAATCGGTGTGGAATTGAAGCTGAGATTAGAATTATTGAAAGACGAGTGCTCTATCCCCTGAGCAACAACGGCTCAAATTAAAATATAGTTAAATTATCATCTAAAACACTATAAGCCATTTCACATACAGCATTGTCTGCTTGAAATTTAAGTTTATTGTAGGAAATCCCTCCAAACAATTTTTGCCAAAAAGCGTATTTTGGCTAAACTTTAATTGGAAAATGTAAAACTTTTTCTTAAAATTGAACCCGTAGTAAGAAACCTTTAGATCACGTCCGCCCACCAAACGTTTTCGTTAGCTTCTTTCTTTCACTTTGTTGTTGTTCCTTCTTTGAGAGTTTCTACTACAAAACTGACCTTCCTCTACTTCATTTCTCATCTCAGCCATTTCTAGGATGACTTAAAAATTCCTTTTCCTCTACAACCTTTACTATCTCCCTAGTATTTCCGTCGACCTCTGCATTTCTTTACCTTTGTATTTAACATACACAGAGGCTAATTACCAACATAATCATATCCTTTTTTCTCTCATGTTGTTTGGTGTTGTTCCTTTCGATCGTCTTTAAAAATATGGTACTTACGTATTAACGCAACCAGGCCAAAATTAGCATAAATCGCCAAATTTGGCGACCCTACTTACGGCAACCCTAAGTGATTTATATTATTTTTCTTCACACATCTTGAATAAATGTATACCGGGCAGTGGCACTTGACCTTAAAAAAACATCAGTGTGGGATATACCGGGCAAATGTATACCGGGCAGTGGCAACTGACCTTAAAAAAACATCAGTGTAGGGTATACCGGGCAAATGTATACCGGGCAGTGGCACTTGAACTTAAAAAAAAAACATCTGTGTAGGATATACCGGGCAAATGTATGCCGGGCAGTGGCACTTGACCTTAAAAAAACATCAGTGTAGGATAAACCGGGCAAATGTATACCGGGCAGTGGCACTTGAACTTAAAAAAACATCAGTGCAAATCGCATACATACAAAAAACATAACATACAAACCGCGCCAACCTGGTTGCGATAATACGTAAGAACCAAAAATATTTCTGACACTTTCCACAATACTTTCATCAAGTTTTTCTCAATTCCTTACAGAAATATGTTTCATTTCTTTTTATTTTATGTTTCGAAACTTGGAGAACTCCAATTGGACACCTTTTTTTGGAAATATTTCCTTCCCAATCAAAATTCATCTTCTTATTTACTTTAGTAATTGGATCTATTTTTTCTGGTGCAACTGTTGGTGAGACTATATTTCTTTTGGAAGTCAATTAGCTACTTTCAGAATTACTCTTGGAAACATTTCTAGACTCGGCCACTTAATAAATCAATATTAAGCCAACTTCACGTGTGTCCTTCGCAGTAACTGATGTTTCAATATAGGAATTCTGTACTTTTCGTTGAACATTTGGCGATATATTTCATCTCGAAATTCGCCAATTACCCCACACGAGACTGTTGTTTTAAGAGTAAGGGTGAAAATAAAATTTATTCAATCGCCAAGAAAAGAAAGTTAATTAAAACTTATATTACTTTTTATTAAATTAAATAACTAAAAAAAAAGTTTAAGTAGCTATTTGAGAAAAGTTTTGGCAATTATTTAATTCCAAATGATTTTTATTTAATAAAAATATTCTTTATTTAAATAATATTTTTTTTATTTCTCCATTTTTTTTTTAACTTTCTTTTAAAGATTCTCTTTTAATTGTAAATAGTATGTTGTGATGTTTTGTACAGTTTAGTCTTAATCTCGTAATCATATGTATGTTTTACTTTGAAAAAAAAATTCGTAAAGATATTAGTTGCTTTTGAAGTTTAAATTAAAGTTTTAAATAAAGCTGGAAATATATAAAACAAAAATAATTTTTTTAAAATTGAACCAGCAGAGTTTGATAAAGTTTTTAAAATTATTGTACTCTAAAATTGAAAAACAATGGTGTTAAACGAATTTAATTGTAGAGAAAAGTGCTTGTGTTCCTAAATAATGTTTTTTTTTAAAGTTATGTATATACTAGGGGGCTAAGCCCCCTGTTCGCTGCCGCTCACCAACCCCGATGATTGCTTCGCAATAATTGTCTTTTCTTGGCAGAAAAAAGTTTTTTTACATAAGTTAAAATAATTCACTTAACATATATGTACTAAAAGGAATTCTGTTTGCTTACTCTTGTGCCTCTACTTCCCACGTCCAAATATTACTATTTATTAGTATTATAAACATTTGGATCTCTAGGTGAACGGAAGTGATTTTTCGAAGTAATCATTTTTTAAAATAACATTTATATTATAACATTATATTGTTCAAACAAATTGGATGAGTTCACAACCATAATTTCTTTAAGACTATTGTTAATTTTATGCTGATGACAACCAAAACAATATGGAAATGAATGAGGGTAAACTGGATCATACCACGTGATTTTCCGGCCAATAAAAATGCGCGACAACAATGGAAAACTGCGCCACCATCAATTGATTTTTATATATAGTAAGAAATAATTAATAAGATTGGGTTTGGATCTAATTATGTGAAGTTTAAAACTGTTAAGCATTTTGTTTGGTTTTAAATCTAGTGACATCAAGATAAAAATAAGCATTTTGATTTTAAAAGAAAATATCTAATTAGGTTCAGTCTTTAGAAATGATTGTATATTTGTAAATAGGTATATTTATTTGTATATATTTCTTGTGAAGTTCAATTATAGTATTTATTTGCATTCTAATTTTATTTTGAATTTTTTAGTTTGATATCTAAATTGATGTGCACATGAATTGTTTACCAATGTTTACTGCTTGAGTCTAAAATTAATTTAGTAATGATAAGTTTTAAAGTTTAATATTGAACAGCCATTCTAATTTAAAATTTGCGTTTCGCATTTAATTTGATATTTAGAAACTTTAGTTTTAAAAGTGATATGTTTTGATTGCATCAAAATGCATTGGTTTCAACCTAAATTTTGGAGAAGTATGTACTACGCAGTTAAGTTCATAAATAACTGTTCCTTTGATTTCTCTGGATAAGTTCTTCCAAGGGTTATAAAGTCTAAAAAAATCTGGCTAACACTAGCATCAGAGATTTTGTTTTGTATTTAAGATTCATACTAACCGGTTACATGTTTTTCCATTTATTTTGCTTACGGGTTTTTCTTAATATAATTTAGTTTGTGTGTTTGGCAAATAAATGGGTTGTTATAAAAAAGAGCTGTTTCTTTAATGTAGCTTGATTCGTTACAGTACGCACACTGATCTACACATTTTCCAAGATGCTTCAGTGACTGGTTCCCGCTATTCTACCAAGGTTCTTCATCATGTGCGTCTTTTTAGAGGTGGCGTGGGTTCTGAGTTCATCTCTTCGAAGACGATAATGCTACACCTCATCGTACAGTTACTGTCACAGAACTGTTGGAGAGTGAAGATATTGGACGCATGGAACGGCCGACGAGGTCTCCGGATTTTAATCTGATTAAACACGTGATTGTGGGAAGCTTATCAGTAGGTCCCCAGTCACCAGCAATAATTCCGCAGCTGCAATTAGCACTACAACAGGAATGGGCAGCAGTTCCTCAAGCACTTCTTAACAACCTGGTCCTCAGCATGGGCAGACGATGCCAATCCTGCCTAGATGTGATCATATCCCATACTAAAGGTTAGAATTTTCTTGTCAATCCCGTGTAATATCGACATTTTGGTCATTTGTATAATTATGTTTTAAGCCTATATTTCAAGTACCTTATTGTTCCTATGGATTACATTTTTTGCAAGTTGTTTACTTTCCCATATTCTTATATTTTTAGAATCCTATGGTATGATTTTTATCAATTTTCAGCTCTGCTGTTCTAACTTACATTCTAAAAACCACTTCGTCCGTAATTTTTGCACACCAGTGTAATATAGTTTTATGAATACCGGAAGTCATATAATTCAGATGTTGTAAAGTGATGAAGCCTGTTCTATTGAAAGATAATTTTCGAATGGTCAGACTTGAACTAACCGCGAGAATATATCTTCTTGTTTTTTAATTTCAAAATGAAATTCAAAACAATAGAATCTCTAATTTAAAATAAATAATTAAGAAAATATCACAGTGCGCTAGAAAATTTCGTAACTCCGTAAAGTCTAAACCGAAAAAGTTTTATCCAATTTTTGACTAAAACCACCTTCTAGCCAACTTTTGATGAATTTGAACAATTTTTGAAGCTAAATGTGAAATTTTGCCGCCAGACCTTTGTCAGACATAAAAAATTGTAATTTCTACCAAAACTTTTCGTTTCCACCAAATAATTAATAAATAAAAGTTAACAACCACTACAGGGTTTAGCGAATTATCGATCCTAAAAACAAAACTTTTAATTTTGTCTGCAAGCGCTATACAAACAAAAGAAATCGTAAGCTCACATTTGGCTTCTAAAAACATTAGTTAGATATCCCTCACGGGAATGGAAATCACAATACTTCATTTTGTCGCTAAACAGCTGCCACTTGTAGGAAATCGGTAGCATATGATAAACTATCAAAACGTTTCGTACATACTACTGTTAAAAAATTTCTTGCCGAAACAAAGCTAATTATTGATCAAATAACCACGAGCTCGAATTTACGCTCCAAACGTCAACCCAATGCAGGAAATTGTTAGCTCCCTTAAGCCCAAAAAAATTTCGTTCGTACATCCTCAAAAGAAAATTTTGTTCTAGGTAACTTGTGACAAAAAAAAAAAAAAAAAAAAAAACGGAGGTTCGAATTTTACAAGCTCTTTTGTAGAAAATCAATATCTCATCCAATCAATCTTTATCGTTAAATCAACCCCCCCCCCCATAAAAAAGTTTCATTTATTATAAGCTTCGTCTTAATTATGAAATTAGCAAACGTAAACTTGAATTTTGTATCGAAACTTGAATTTTGTATCGAAACGTTCTTCCATTGCAAAAAATAAGATAGACCGTATAAAAATAGATAGCCAACATTTTCTCATCGAGCCCTAAAGAAGGCTGCAGCAAAAAATGGTTTTTAACTCATTTTTGTCTCCGAAAGAAAGAAATTAAATTTGCCTAAAGTAGAAAATTGCTAAAAACTTTACGATGTAAAAAAAAGAAAAAGTAAAACCGGATAAGAGTTAATTTTGAACAGATAAATCGCAAGAGTAAATATTTTCCTCCAAATTAAAGCCCATTGGTGAAAATAAACAAAACAGTTTTGTGAGAAAAATCAGCCTCGAAAATCCACCTCTTGGTTGCTTAGCAACAGTGAAACACGATAGTTTGCTGTCTTATCATTCATTCAGTTTCTTTATGGTTCATTTTCTTATGATTCTTCATTCTTTATGGTTTATTATTTCATTTTCTATGACAAGGTAATTTGGCATTCCTTTAAACTTTCACCCTATATCTAAATCTTTATTGCGAACCAATTTTTTCTAAATCTCCCCTCCCCTATTCTAAGGGGTCAGGATCCTAAATATGAAAAAAAAAAAAAGTTATTCAGAGGAAGTACGTTATTGTGTCAGATTTCGTACTTTAATGAATAGTTGGCACTAATTAATTATTCATTATTAGTGCCAATTAATCATTATTAATTGGCACTAATTGCATATTCAAGATCACCACCAGGAACCATTAGGATTGGCACTTTGTTCTTGAAAATCCAATCATTAGAACGAAAGTTATTCAGGGGGAGAAATTTATTTTGCTGACAGTACAGAGCATAAAAAAGTAACCATTTTGAATATATTTTGATCTAATGATCGGAATTTTACATACTAGGACTCTATGTTAATGTTATTTTTAAAATTTATTTCATTTCTCAGGAACTATTCGTCTAATTTCGCCATATAAAATTACATTGTTTAAAATGATATAAAAAGTTTGGAAAAGTTATATTTCAAAATTTTTCCTCTATATTATTGAATAAAATAATAAATACTCACTAAAAGCTATTTTTTGCATAATATTATTTTTGAATAAACGAATTTTATAATTGTTTTTAAAACTTTTCAATTCGCTTAAAAAGTTTTCGCAATATTCCAAAATACGCTAAAAAGTATTAATAACATAAAGGGGTTCAAAACCAAACTATTGGGACCATATTACCCTTTATATTTTGACGATGAGAAATCCGAATGCCCGAAAAAAAGGAATGTTTATTACGACTTTGTGTCTGCTTAAAATATTGTCTGCATTAATTAATTAGTGTATGCCTTCACGAATCATTAAAATAGAATACTAGAATGTGAAAATCCAATCATTAGATTTAAAGTTATTCAGGTTAATCCATTTTTTTCGCCCTCTACATTGATGAAGCATTTATTTTAATGGAAGGAAACATTTTTCAGTAATTTTTGATACACTTCAATTGAAATAAAAGAGCAATTTTGAAATAAGAGTATTATACACTTAACAAAATAGCACGGATTTGAAAATGAACATTTCTTAAATGCGCTGTAGAGAAAAACATGAAGGTTAAAAGAAAAAATTCGTTACAAATGTAGAAAAAAAACTGGCTCATGTGAATAAATATTGCAAAATAATTCCTCATTTTCATAAAGACAATTTTTTATTATTATCCAAAACTATTTTAGACATGGTTCTAAATTAAGTTCGAACAAAACTCGTCTCTTAAAAGTCATGAAATAGTGACTATATTTAGAAAATTGTTCGTAGTCACTGCATTGAAAACAAAGTAGTTGTAGTTAATTACATTTGTAAGGCAGTAATCATAGTAGTCCACTACAGTAAAAATGTAACTCCTCTGCCCACGCCACAAAAAGTTTGGTCTAAACAAGTTTCAACCGATTTATGTTCTAGAAAGAAGTTTGAATATAATTTGGGACTACATATCTCCTCCATATATAACCTCCCTATGATTTGGGACAAATAGCCACTGCTATTAACTGGTACGAACCGAAAGGATCCAATACTGTGCTGTATACCGGTGTCATTATTTAACCTTCATATGTTAAGACAACAAAAAATTTCGTTATATTGCAGGAATGCTTGCTCTTAACCTGTTTACATGTGTTTAAAGCTATAAGAGCTTTTATAGCTGATTAAGCATATCTCCGAAATTAAGAATTTTGTTTAGAACTATTAGCTTGTGTAAAATTGGTGTTAAATGGATCCACTAAAAATATTCGTCAGCCCACCCATTAAAAAAAAGAACTTCAGTAAAATGATTCAAGCGATTTTAAACATTGTCTCAATACGTTCATAACCCATTCGTAACCGGTGTCGGCGATCCATTTTTTAGTTTATGATTATCAATGTCCAACTACATATAGCCTTGTAATTTTGAACCCAGACCAGAAGACAGGGGGAACTCCTGTATCAAGTATTGCGATAAACTAGCTTTCGTGAAGGATTCGTTTGATGAAAGCAATCAGATTCCAAAATTAAGAATGTAAATTAATGTAAAAAATAGCTAACTTTTTTTTCTAGGTTCACATAAACAGTCTATACTATTTACGTAAGTTCAAATAACTCGTTTTAGTTCAGATTTTGTTCTCAAAGCAACGATTGTTTTTGGTGTTCTAAAAGCTTCAGTGTTTAAACTTAGTTATTATGCTACTGAGTTGGACTGGGCGATGTTAAGATTTCAGCATCGTGATGCATCACCACTCCATCGCGATGTATCGAAACATCGCGATGTCACGTTACTGTTTCACATTTGGTTTTGCCAAATTTTGCATCGTTGCACAACTTAGCTTTTTATTTATTTGATGGGCAATTCCATGTGTGACAGAATGACATTTCAACTTGCAAAATGATAAGTAATCGAACCTTCGATGCATCTAATTTCAAATAAACATAGTTTTTTCTCATGCAAATCATTAATATTGGCTTAATGCGATTCATAAACTAAAAAAAAAGGATTTTCTATTTTTTTTATTTTTGATTTTATGAACTTTTTATTTGTGTGACGGAATGACATTTTGGCAACCAAGCTTTTGACACGCTGCTTAGAGGTGCTAGTTTCTGTGAATTTTGCAGCTATTACTTTTCTGAACTATTTTTTTCTTTTAGTATAATGTGTAAGCAATGTAAAATGTGAATTTGGAAAATTAACTCCTGGTTGGCTAGCAGTTATTAACATAAATGTGCTGTGACGGAATGACAAAAAGTTTAATAGAAAAAAAGTCTTCATTTAAAAAGTGTTTTAATAATTTGTAAGTGATAAACAGAATGCAACAGATAAGCAGGATTAATACGTATATAACCAATAAACAGAATTAGTAAAATTTTCAACAATTTGAAAATTAGGTTGTCTCTTAAGATGTTTTATATCTAACTTTCCAATGACACATCTATCTTTTTTCTCAGAAAATATATACATAAATTAATTTTCGACCCATCTTAGAACTTAATAACATCTAAGTCGTCTTTGGCTATCAAAGTAATTTGCGCCACATATTCCTTCTTTTTTCCGCAATATAGGACAATGATTAAATAGCGGACCCCATACTCCTCTGTCATGTTTTCCATTTCCTCTTCAAAAAAGTGTCTTTCTTTCAAATCATACACTTAATTTTGGTTATGGTTAAAAACATTCTAATTTAGCTCATAATTTAGACTCTTGACGATAGCTCATAATTTTGATCTCATCTACATGAATCTAGTGCACGTCTCTTGTCCTTGGAAAGGCTGCTGTAACAAGTGACCAGCTGAACAAAAACAAAACTTCAATGATTTGTTGCTTTGACTTTATGAAATCATAAAATTTGTTTGCATATTAGGTGTCGTTTTAAAGCAGCCAACGTCTTGTTTGGCTTTTTAGAACAAAATCACATTTAAGTGGTATTTACAAGTGCATGTGTTGTGAGGTATTTATGAAATACACTCACCAAAAATGAAAATAAGAACAAAAATGAGATAAGATACACTTTATATCATTATATATGCTTCTTTAAACAAACGAAAAGCCTCTTTTAGTACCATAAGCATGTATTGCTTCTGCACTCTTCGTTACTCTATTGGAGTTTGTATGACTGGATCCCTCATACCTAAGGGCATGTAACTAATATCATCTTGACAATAAATGTTTTTAACCGGAATAAACAGCTCATTGACAGTATTTTTCTCTTAAATTATTTTCTTTTGAGTTTGATGTTAAATACTTCTCACGTAAAGATTGATTTTTTTTTTCCTTTATTGGTGATTTTGGAAATGAGTGCACAACTTTTTTCACAGCTTTACCAAGACTCTGTCTGCATTTGTATGGGAAATTTAAATTATTTATATGTGAAGATGTTGGTAGAATTTGATATTATCTTTGGTTATACAATCTCTGCACAACCGCGTTTACACATCTAAATTTTTTTAAGTTCAGCTTTTGTCGAGGAGGTTTTCGCCTCTGCCTTCCTTTCTCTGTCTTTTTTTCTTTTCTTTCATCATATCATGGGGATCTTGTTCCTTTTCAACATTCTACCTGTCTTTCAACAGCTGTTTTAGCCATTAGGTTAATTGAAAAAGAAATAATTCTTTAATTTTTGAATAAGCTTTTCAAGGACTCGTTTTGTCATTCCATCACAGAAGATTTGTCATTCCGTCACACTAATTATTGGAAGTTAATAATCACGTGCATAAAATTTTATAATCTCTCAATTAATGGTTATGCCACATCTGCTTTATATTCCGAAATATATACATTTTCATTTTAAAATGCAGTTTTTATTTAAAAAATAGTACTAAAACATGTGACGGAATGACACAAAAAAAGTTACTTTTATTTTATGTATGAAACTTAAATTAACTTAAAGACTACGTTTTAAATGCTTTAATATTGCACTATATGCATAATTTTATCAAAATATTGCAAAAGAAAGATGCATTTCTTTTATTTTACAAGTGTTTTTCAAGAAAACAATTTCAGCTCAAATGTGAACAATTCACCTGTCAGCTATGTGATTACTTTAGAATGCTGGCAGATTCAAAAAACTTAAAATTATCAAAAATAAAACAAGAATATATAAACTTTGACTATTTTTGAACATATTTTTGAAATCAAAATATGCAATTCATAAAAAAAATTTTTTACTTAAAAGTTGACACTTTCATGGAATTGCCCTGATGCTAAGTAAGACTAAAACTGAAATTTTAAATACATATATTAGATTTTTAGAATTTAAACTTTGTGTGTTTGGGGAAAAAAGAGAGTAAGATTTTAAGACAGGGATATTCAGATAAAATTTATAAAAAGTGAAAATCTGCCAAAATACATCAAACTAACATTATACGAATTATATTCATTTTATAGGTATATATAAACAACTAAGTGATTAATAATTGAATGTTGTATTTAATTTCAACAAAGGTATATAAAAAATATAATCAATAGGTAAAAAAGTAAAGATAGGAAAAACGTAATAGAAAAAGATTTTAAAAAAATGATGGATTTGAGAAAGATTGAAAACTTAGAACAGCCGATGCGTATAACCTCTCATTCTCCACAATTTCTTGAAGAATATCCTTCAATAATTTATTGAAGGCAGTAGAAATATTGAAAGTAGTGACCTTCAATATTTTTGAGGAAATTGCGAAAAACTAGTATAAAAACAAAATTTCCCGGAAAAGCATACGATGGAAATTATTATGGCTTCAATATTGTAAAAATCAATTATTTAAAATTTTATTTTCAAAATTATTGCTAACCTAATGTATTATTATGTTGCTAAACTATGTTTCATGAAAATAAAATTTAACTGCACACTCTTATAAAAATCGTTATAAATAAGGAAGATCGAGAAAGATCGAAAAGCAATCAAGTCGAAAAAGAAAATGCTAAAGAAATAAAAATGAAACGATTGTCTTAAAAAGAAAATTTTGCGTTTGATAAGTTGTCGGTTTAAAAACTCGTTTGCCAAAATTTTTGCAAAAATATTAGATTTTTTTTATATTTTCTAACAATAATAATAATCATTTTTTAATAATTGAAAACGTGGTCAATATGCAAAATTGCAGATTTATACAAAGTTATTAATGAAAACATTTTTTCCATATGGAAGGAATGTAATTCTTCAGATTTTACAAAGAAAAATAAATAGTTAAAAAAATAAATAGTTAAAAAAATAAATAAACAGTCTTATCGGAACAGATCAAAAACGATCTTTTCTTCAACAAGAAAAAAATGATCTCAAAGTATTATCAAATAACAAAACATAAATAATCCTCAGAGAATCACTTTCTTATCTTGAATTTGCACGAATTGAAGAAAGCACTTTTTCTTCTTTCATTGGCGACGAGTTGGTTTGTTTCACTTCAGTCACATCGGAATTCATTGTGTCAGCTAATCGTTACTTGATAATTCGCAAGAGAAGAGACACACGGGAAAAGATCGTCACGGCAATCGACGTCGCCTCGTGATTGGGGGAAAATGCTCTTCGCTCGCGCTTGCGAACATCGATGTTGAATCTGAAAAATCGCTATTCATGGCATCGGGAAACATTATACTCATCGCGCGTACATCGGAATTTCCGATGCTTCTTAAAAGACGCCAACCTAAACATCGGATCGGCGACGATTACACAACATCGATGTTTTCCGATGAATCGATGATCGCCCAGTCCTACTAATGAGTCTGGGAATTATTCGAGTTTAACATGATAAATGAGAAATTTACCATTGTAATTTATTTGAGAAGCATCATTTGAGCTAATATACCATTTCATTGAATTATTTTCACGAAATTATATTTACCAAGTAAGTGTTTACAGGATGGACATCCACCTGGAAAACCTTGAAAATCTGGAATTATCAGGGAATTTTTTTGTACTGGAAGAAACCTGAAAAAATCAGGGAAATTTGGATAAAAACTTTGAAAATATGTTTTGAATTACAGCAATGAGTGTAGGAAATTCTAAGCCCTCCTAAGTCTATCGAAAATTTTCGATTGCCCAATTATTAAAAAAATATCCTAAACAAGTTACAGCTAATTTCAGAAAAAATGAAAAGTTTACAAGTTATATATTACATTAATAAACAAGTGTTAGTGCTTTTTTTTTTTCGAAAGAAATTACAAACATGAATTTTGCCATTCACATTGTTTTGCAAAGGACTTTGTAAGACAAAGTAAGCCCCATAATATATTCGTTAACCCATTTGTCAAAATGTTTTTGGATTGATAAGTTAAAGCTTAACTCCGTTTAGGAACTTTTGCATCGAAAATGCTTTAATCATCTTATCGTTTTTGCACATTTAACTTCATCACTTTTTCTAATAATTCAACACGGTTATATAAATTTTTTTTTTGTTTGTTTGTTTCAAATTATATTTGTGTTTGTTTCAAATTATAAATTATACGCAACCGATCATTTGATCGGGATAACAATTTCATTGCTTTATAAGATTTTCGGATCAGAAATTACGATGTAATGCGTGTTCAACGTATTGCATTCGTTTAGTTGCATATTTCTGCAAAGACTGTTGCGTAGTCAGTTCAATCAGAATAACTGTGAATTCAAATTTCAAGAAAGTTCCTAAAATTTTAGATATGCATTTTTGTGTCAGAAAAAGGGACTAATTCTTAATGTTTTGATAAGTAGCTTATATTTTGTTTTGATAGCTTTACTTTATTTCTAACTGTTTGTTCTTACCCAGAAATATGTCGAAGCAATCAAAACAACAGAAGTTCTTAGAATAATATTAATTATAAGGATAACTATAAGAATTATAGAATTAATAATAATTAGAAGAAATATGTTTGCGAATAATGAGCAATGGAAGCACCCTGTACAGGGGTCTGTTTAGAAGAAATTTGGGTCCGTTAACGGACCCTTCAATAATATCTTTTCATAAAAACGGACCCTTCACAAAATAATTTATCTTTTAATCGGACCCTT
Source organism: Parasteatoda lunata (assembly GCA_949128135.1). Lineage (NCBI taxonomy): Eukaryota > Metazoa > Arthropoda > Arachnida > Araneae > Theridiidae > Parasteatoda > Parasteatoda lunata. Next base: position 10,020,506 of record OX421974.1, on the reverse strand, counting down.
CACAAATTTGTTTATCTTCATTATTGTTTTATTAATCGAATAAACCCTTCCCAGAGGTGTGGGGGCGGGAAGAAAGAAAGACAGATGTAAACGAACCAAGTTTTGTCTTCGGCACACGCTTCTTCCTTTATTCGTCCGAAATGAATATTCTGTGTTCACCAGTATAGGCTAAATACCAAATATATGTATGTTGCATCTCTAATTTAGAAGCAGCAATTGCTGCTTATTTTTTAAAATTTAATTTTTTTTATCATAATTTTACAGTGTTGAGCATAATCTTGTATCTCTTTACAATTTAAAAACGCTTTGAAAAAGTCTTTTACAATAACAGGACCCTATTTGCACAAATTCACAAAAACAGGACCCTGGTTGAAAGAATGTGACTTAACGTTTATTTTATATTCGCAAATTACGCGTAATGTTTTCACAATTTTACAAACACGGACCTTACACAAAATGTCTGGACAGACCCCTGCTGTATATGTAAAATAAGCGTTGAGCAATGATCTAAAAATTCTTATTCTTTGTGTTTGTCATACATAAAAATTAGCAATATACAATTTTGTTTAATTATAATAAAGTTTTTTTTTAGTTTATTTTCTTCCTAGCATCCACATTTAATACATTCAATCAAGAAACATAAAGTCCGGTCATTTGACCGGCTATGGTAAAAATAAGTATGTATTAAGTGTTTTAGTGTTAACATAAAAACGATTAAGTTCAGTTTTATCTCTAAACGGTAACCTATTGTAGAAAAATATTAGTATAGTCTAAATTTATTTTTTGTTAGCCAATCCACCAAAACAGTAAGTCAGGGCAAAGCATACTTTGCGTCCTTGTAATCTCAAATTTGAATTTTTTCTTTAAACGTAACTCGTTATCCAGTGTCTAAGCCACTGTGATAATGTTGGGAAGGTGTGCAAACTTAAGTGCAGCCAGTAGAAAATGCTGAACATTGGTCTCGAAATTGTACATCCTTAGGAAGGCTTGATTTTTACCTACTTAAGCCAAAACAGTTTTTAGCTAAGCTAATTTTTGAATCAGAAATGTTAGCTTTTGTGAGAAAATTACTCTTTCTTAAGGCAGAAATAATAAATAAATGACGCTGTTAAAAGAAACTGATTTTTGGTTTTAAAATTTTTTTTTTGAATTTTGCATTTTAATATTATGATCATATTTTTATTTCATAACAGTCGTTGAACAGAGCTGATCCAATTTTGCGACTACTATCGTTCAATTCCGTAACCTTGTAATTTTGAACCTAACTCAGAAGACAAAAGGAGCTCCTGGATTAAGTATTGAGAGAAGTTTGCCTTCGTGGAGGACATTTGATTAAACTAACCCACATTTGCGTTACATGAAGAGGAAAAACCAAGAAAATCTCCCGCGGTTAGCCTGACGGCTAGTTGACTCTAACCCATGATACGTCTACGACTGAGGATATTTCACGTCAGCACTGTAATCAGTGCAAGCCGGGTGTGAAATTCGAATCGACCAGGAACTTGAACCCGGGTCACATAAAAACTACTTTTACATCTACAGTATCCCAAAGAGATTTTGAGTTCTCTGTGGATTTCTCAGCATTGCCTTCTGTTACGTTCTGTTCTGTTGTAGCTTCTCCCCAATATAATTACTCCGTAGTTTGCTCACAAAATGTAAATCAATCATAAATCATTTCCAGTATATTTCTTGTGCTAATTTTAAGTCAAATGTTAAAGTTTTGTACAAAATATAAAATAGCGTTTTATTCTTATATTTTTCTTTATTTGTTTAAAATATTTTTTTTATACGTTTCAGTATATTTTTTAATATTAATGTTATAAATTTCAGGTAAACAACCAAGTTTTGGTAAAACATTAAATTAGTACAATAATTAATTATTAAACATAAATTAAAGCTTTATTAGCTAGTTTTAAAAAATAAATATAAGAATTAATTAATATTCAAGTTGAATAGTATTATGAATCTCCTTATGCACTTAGAATTTATGCTTAATTTATTAAGCATAATTGCAGAACCATTCCGTTCAGTTTGAGTTTATTATATGAGATTTTAAAATGTATATAAATATTATTGTAAAATTATGTTTGATTATTTGAAAAAGATTTTATCATATCTTAGAGGAAAATATTATTTTACAAAGGAATATAATTTCTTTGTCGATTTTTTGTTCAACTTCACTCTTATAGATATTGTTGCTTAACAATTAGAATTGATTGAGAAACTTTTTTTTACATTTTTCCTGTGACATTTTCAAAAGCTCACTGGGATGACAACCAAATAATTTTCTGCAATTAAATAATAAAAAAATATTTACAATCCAATAGAAATGTACTAGAATTAAAGTTGTATTTTTATTCTTCAATTACTCATGATTTGATTCAATGGACAATTCATAATCATTCAGTTTGATTTTGATAGGAATTATGCAAAAAATTAATAAAATAAACACCTTAAAAGAAAATTGCTTGATTTCTTAGGTGTCAAATAATAGTTTTATAAAACATTTAACAAATAAAAGAAAACATTAAAAATAAGTTTTAAGTAGGTAAGCATAATGCAGATCTTTTAGTTTTATTTTATAAAAATAGATAGCGCCACTGATAAAAAATGTGAAATTTGAAACTTAAAATTTAATTTTAGTAATTAATCCACAAGAAGTAAATAAAACATTAATTTAATTCAATAAATATCATTTTAAAACTATTGAGTTTTCCTTTCATAGTGGATATAAGAATTGAGCAAGGCAATTCTGATTTCAACATTATTCAATAAATTAGAGTGATATTAGCTTTAAAAGAATTCATGTGTGTGATAATCATAAATTTAACGAAACAAGTATTTCCCATTAAAATTATATACAAAATGTTTCTTAAAATAACTAAACTATTACTTACTTACAAACAAATCTTTCTCCTTAAAGTTTTGAATTTCTAGAATTCGTATTTGTAATTTCCTCAAATTCCTTTACCCTCTTGTTGCAATCTATATTATTACCCTTAGAACATTGCTACTAAGGGTAATAATATTTGATGAAAAAGTTTTTATTTCATTTTTAAATGAAGAAGGCAGTTTGTCAGGCGAAAAAAACTGACATTTCGAGTTTGAAAATCAAAAGCTGGAGTACAAAAATCGCTCATTGCTGAAAATAACAAGCATGGCAAAACGAAATACCCAAACATCACAGAAGGCATTGCCGAAAAAGAGTTTACATGCACCCGGGTCACCTCATTGGGAGCTCTCTATCCCCTGACCCTTCACGACTCAAAATTAAGATATGAATTATTATCGAAAACACCACAAGCCATTTCACCAACAGTATTGTCTGTCTGAGTTTGACGAAGGAAATCGTTAGCCCTCCAAACAAGTTTTGGCTAAACTGTAAAGTAAAAAAATATAGAATGAAATTTTGTCTGTAGCCCATTGTAGGAGACCAAATGCTTAATCAAAAGGTAATTTTGAAATGGTCCTAGAAACCACAAACTTGAAAAGTTAGACCTCTGTTATCATCGTATAAAGTTATAATCAAAACACCTTTTACCTAATTTCTGATCTAGAAAACACAGGTTTGAATTTTACTTCAAACGAAGACCCATTGTAAGAAATCTTATTCGCCAAAGAGAAGTCTTTAAAATTTTTAGCCGATATTAGGTCTAAAAAGTAAATAATAATGAAGGCTAATAGTAGACCATTGACGAAAATAACTATCCAACGTTTGCACATGGAATTTTTGCTGGCATTTCATTAGCTCACTTTAGTCAACAAAAATTTTGTTAGCCGAACCATCAAAAAATGTTAGTCAATTATGTTTTATAGCTAATTTCTGACCCACAAACCACAAGAATGAATATCGTTTCAAAAAATTAGCCCATTGCCCAGGTTTACCAATCAGAAATTTCCATTTACCCTAATTTAAAAAAAGCCCAAAAATGTATTAGCTAATTTCTAACCAAAATACCACAAATTTCTGTTTAGAATAATTTATTTTACGATCATTCACAAAAACAATTTTACATGCAAGAATCATGTGAATAAATTTTGATTACAGTTTTGATCACTTTTTGTCCCAACAAAATTCATTATCGAAATAAAACTAGTAATAAATTTTGCATGTGCTTCAAAATGAGTACAAAATTATTTATAACTTAACCGCTTTCCTTACCAATTTTTTGAAAAAAAAAATGCAAAAACTAAACATATTTTTTTTCATTAATAAATACAAGGAACTAAAACAAAACATAATACAAAAGTCTTAAGTTGAAATTTTAATTTCTTATGCGTAAGAAACATATAATTTACGATGAGTTTACGATCCCGAGTTATCTCAGCAAATGAAAAAAATTAAAAATTAGTCTTTGTATGATAGTTTAAAACAGGGAACAACATTAAGGGATACTTTCCAAACTCCAGTGAAGTGATACGCCATTTTTTAAATTTTTTTTTCTATGTAAATTCAGCAACCATCGTATATACAATAGCACAAAATCCGTGTGCAGTCCCACAATCCGACAGTAAAACTCCCAAACAAAACTTGGCAAACTTCCAATCATAGCAGATTATTATTATCTTTTTTTCCCCTTCTTTTTGCTTCCAGCCGAGTAAAACAAAACTTAATGACAGTTTCTGCTACCCCAGTTCTCGGGATAATAATTATTTGCAATGTATGCATTCCGGAGTTATTTCGGGATAATCAGGGAAGCGGTTAATCTGTAAAAGCGAAATACGTATGTCTGAAAGAAAAACAAAAGGAAAAAAAAAAAAGAAATAAAAATATATTTTACTCACAGAAAAACTACACACTTTAAGAATTAGGGAGGAAAATATATTACACAAAGATATGGTGGAGGTCTCATGAATTCAAACAGATTGACAAATGGAAATACTGAACTTGAATCCACAGTAAACTATAATGACATCATGAATCAAGTATTAGAATTCATAAACTTCATCCTGTTTTTTGAACTTCAGATGCGGTTAATAAATTCTTCTTTTTAGACACAACTTGTTTTGCTGATAGAAAGAATTTTGAATGCAATAAAACTCTGCACGAAACTACTGAAATAACTGAATTTTACAATATCCTAAGACTAAATAAATATTGTTAATGATGGATTTTCGAAAAAAATGCCAATTCACTAAAATTAGCCAGAATAAAGACATAAATTATTTATAAAATAATATTCGATTTCTTTAATGAATGCAAAAGAAGTATTGACTAGTTTCCAAATCAATGTAGGATCTCAAAAAAAAATGATGGTATAAATTTTTTGTATTCAGATATTCAAAAGCCTGACTTTTAAGTCCTTGCGAAAGATTTATCACTTTGGCTACTTCATGTTAAATTTATAAATTCAAGAAGTGTAAATTCCATTCATTAAGATTATCTAGTACTTCTATAGAAATAAATTGTGATCGTTTTAACATCATCAAATCAAATGCCAAAGGATCTTGTTCTATTCCAGAGTCTATATGTTATACTTCAATACGATGAAAGAAAACAATACGATGTTGATCACTCAGACACTCATAAACATTTATTATTTGATGAACGAGCTCCCGTATGTTCAAAAACTTAAACAATGAAGCAGATTTTGACCCATTGCATCCTTTCAGGGGGTTTACCTTCTTTAAGTAAACACTGGAAATCACAACCCACAGTTGCACTAGTGACCTGCCTTGTTTCGGTGTTATATTGGACACTGATGGGGAAAAAACCACCGTACATGAAGACCCATGTCCCTGGATCCTGGTATCCCAACACATTGCATTAGCCCGTTGACTGCATTGGCTTCAGATAAATTGCAGGTGCATATTGGCCTGTATGCATCAATCGACTAGTCACGAACGTCATCTGTTGACTAGAGGTCACTTACCGGGTACCTCAATAAGGATAGCCTCTACTTCAGGGGTGACATACGGGTGTATAGCCATTGACCAGTATCGGTGATTAAGTAAAAGGTTCCTATCTGTTACTTGCATCCTCTTAGTTTAGTTGGACTCCGTGGTGGAAGGTGCATTGATAGTAGAATTTGATTTATTTCCCATGGTTGAAAGTGAGCAGGTGTTCAGTTCCGCTGGCAGGAACAAACGCGGAGCTGCTCCTGCACCCAGTTTTGACATGTCTAAATGACCAAATTATGACTCCGTTACAGCCAGATTAAGTTGAGCAGGAAAAAAACTATCTACTCTATCCCCATTTCTCATGCAAAAGTCTCTGGAATTACCAATAATCCAAAGAATGTTAAACAGTTATCCTCAGGTGGTCTACTAATTGAAACTACCTCTGTAAAACAAACTACTTCACTCTTTAAAACACATCATTTAGGCAACATATCCACACCTTATAATATATTAAACGTTTACAAAGGCGTAATTTCTGATAAAACTCTCAATCGAAGAAATCCTATCAAACTAAGATTTTATAGACAGGATCTACTGATGTCAAATTTGGTTATTTTAACTGTACAATCGGTCCAAAGTTCAATACACTGCTTTAAATTTCGGTCATTAAACTGCCGAGGAAAAGAAAACTGGATCGAGAGAGCATGCTGACCATTCTATACGCTGCATTGTTTCAACTTCAAGAAAGTTCTCCGCAAGACGAGCTGTATAAGGTATGGCATTATTAAAAGAAAGAAATTACCGATATGATGTGGACTCTCAGGATCTCTTCTGCAAACCTACGACAGTCAAATAGCCTTTTCGGTTGGTATGCACATCAGGACCTATGCATATTCCAGGTCATAACCTCGTCTGTAATGTGATCCTTCCTGATCGAATATAGTGTTATTTTAAGTGCACATTTTTCACCATACTCAAATAACTCTTTTTTGGTGATTTAATTTACGAAAAGCTTTTTAGGCTAATGTATGGTAGAGACTTCCTATAATATTCAAAAATTTGGTAACCTAACTTATTTGGCAAGTTTCAAAATGTTTTTTTTTATACATCATTGAGTTGCTAAAATTGTTTTTGCCATAACTTTTTTGATGACTGGGATAACGATTTGCTAACAATAGTCTATTGTATTGAAGCAATATTTTGAACCGAAAGTGAATTTGTTCGCTAGAAGATATTTCTGGTTTAGACTGTTTTTGCTGCTTATTTGAATATAGTTGGCTAGAGCCACTGGTATTCTTTTAAGCGATACTGACTGCATTTTTTTCGAGTTGGTTTTGGTTTTTGATGGGTTTTCTGATGGGATTTTTTTGAAAGCTCCAAAAATTTGAAGCGAAATTCAAACTGTTTTTTTTTTTTGTCGCGCTTAAAAATTTTAGCTAATTTTTAATTTTAGTTTCCGGCAAGGCCATCGAAATGACTATTAAAATTTTTGGCTAACAATTTATAACAATATTTGGAAATAGAATTCAAATTTGTGAGTCTCTGTGTCAAAAGTTATCTAACACCTTTTTTGATCCTAACTTATTTTGGTTAACAAGCAATGAAAAATTTATCGCAGATGTAACGATTTTCTATCATGGTCTGACGTTTAAAGGCAATATTCAAACTTTCAAAGCAAATGGTAACTGAAATTTGTTTTGGTCTCACCTTTTGTTTGTAGACTAAAGAAAATATTCTCTGAGCTTATGTTTATTGGGCTAATGCTTGCAACCAAATTGTGGTTTAATTACTTAATTGCGGTTTAAATACTTAATAATTTACTTAAAATTGAGGTTTCAAAGTCAAAAGATATATGAAACTTGTTTTGGCCATATTTTTAAGCAATTTAGCTAAAAAAAAAAAAAAACGTTTTGGGTTAAATAAGGAAAATTTTTGTTGGGCTAACTTTGACAACGATTTTCCATTACGGTCTAAAAATTGGTGTCTAAAATCAAACTTGTAGTTTCTATGGAAAAAAACTTCGTCTGAGTTTCTTGTGGTTACTAGACAAATTAATATGTTAGATTTACGATTTGTCTATACCAGGCTAGCGTTTAAAAGCAGTATTCAAACTTGTGATTCCATATTATGCTTAACTTGTAGTATTTAACTTGCAACTAATAAAATTTTTTGCTCGAATGATGTGTGGTAATATTTCTTTTCTCTGAGCTAAACGGTTTTGAGATAAAGGCAAAAAGTAGCTAAAACATGTTCTGGCCATAAATTATTCTTAGGTAGAGGAAACGTTTCCATACCCGCCAACTCTTCCGCATTTGGCGGAAGATTTTATTTCTACATTTTAAGTGGTAGTAAAATTTATGATTTCTATATATTCCTTGCATCTATAAACTTAATTTATAATCTTTTTGACCACCACTATTTTTAAAAAAATTAAGCATATATATATTAATATGTAATACTATTGTGGTAGTCCACATAAGCCGTCCCAAAATACAGCGTATGTTTCTGCCTAAAGCTGTAATTTAAATTCAATTTTACTACCACTGGGGAAAATCATCCTCGAAAGGATTAAAAGTTGGCAGGTATGAGTTTCGTAGGGATAATGGTTCTCAACAATAGTCTTAGGTTCGGTGGCAAAATTCAAACACGCTGTTTCTATGGGGAAAAAAAAAATACTTTTTTGTTCATAACATTTTATTGGTGGCTTGGCTGTACGACATTTTAAGAGCAAATGATTTCCTATATTAGGCACACGTTTTTGTTTTTAATTTTACGATTTCTGGGTGAAAAATAGCCGATTTCCTTTTGAACCACGTATTTTTTCTTTTAAAATAAATGTACAGTTTTCTCCTTTATACTTTGTGCTCAATTTTGCACACATTTCGTCGGGCTACCAAAGCAGGGGAGTCATCCCTTCTGCAAAGGTTCAAAATTGTGGTGGCATTTCTTCCGATCATCCTCAGGGATGTTTCCCAAACCGTCGCCAATAGCCTATTGTGCAGCGCTAGTGTGACGTAAATGAAGTACCTACCTACCTTTATCAGGGTGTTTAGCGTTTTGAAAGAGTGCTTAAAGGTGCTTATTTTTAATTTACGTTTTTTAAAAGCCCTTAAGGGTGCTTTTTTATTCGTGGTTTGGAGAAAGTGCTTAATTTTCTTTCTTTTAAAAAGAGATTTCTTTCTTTGCCGTGTCGATTGTAGTTCTAAATTACAAAAAAATTTATGATTTTTACAATTTTCTCTGCAATATTTATTGGAAACTAGTTATTTTTATCATGATTATGTAAAGTTTTTGAAAATTTGTTTGAATTTTATTGATTTTATGTTTATAAGTTAAGAACTTTAATCGATAGAAAAAAAATAATATTTATTACTGCACAGATCCTAATTAAGATTTTTTGTCTTGGAAAGTGATTAAAAAATTTTTTGGAGTTCTTAAAAAGTAGTTAAAAGGTGCTTTTGTTCAAAAATCTGACTTCGCACCCTGCTTATGCTTTGTTAATTGGTTAAAACTTGATTTGGATGTTGAAAGTTTAATTATTACTTGTTTTATTAACGAATATGGTGATTCAAATAATAGTGCTTAAAATACTTCTTTACTGTATTTAAAACATTTGATTCATCATCATATATTGCATCAAAAATAATCAATTCTCTTTTCAGGATATATGAAGAATGTTATTGATGAATTGAAAGATGCTGTGAATATAAAGGTCAAAAGTCAGGTATATATTCCATTTCTTTCTAAATGTGCTAATCTTGATTTAGAATATCTGAAATATATTAAGGATTTACTTAATGTTTTGTTGAAGTAAATTATTTTCTCTGACCTTTGAGTAAATAAATATAACAATATCTTCTCTATGAATATCCTCAATATGAAAATATCTCCTATTATCTCTTTGATTATATGAAAGTATGCCCTAACTATTATTGATAAGTTGAAAGATGTTGTGATTATAAAGGTCAAAAGTCAGGCCCATCCAATCATTTAATTTCTTGTTGGGGTATTCACATTATGTTTGCAGCTACGTAAAAAAATCTTAAATTGAGTAAGATTCTTTGATCTACTGCATTATTAAGGTTCTGTTTTTATCTACTACATATTTAAAGTCTTAATTTTTTGGAGACATATCTAGATTTTAGTATTGCTCGGATATATCCGTCTGTAGTTTCATGTTTGCATATTTTATTCAAAGTCTCTGCCGCAATTTTGCCTCGTATTTCCACAGCCTGAGAACAGAGTTGGGGTTTTGGGCACCTTAAACTGGTTTTGGACAGAACGCATGGGTTTTACTGTCTTAAGCTGTCCTAAACTCTTAAAGTGTCCAAAACCTAGAATTTTGGTAAAAGGTAAAAATTCTATAGGTGTAACCATTGCACACATAATAATTACACCTATTAATAAATATCTGATATTTTTTATACAATCTGCTTTAACTTATTAAAGGAAAATAATATAATATAATATCATACGAAAATATTTAACTTTTGAAGCTTCACAATTCACTGAACAACAAAATTGAAAACCTTATCCTTTGAACATGAATAAACATGCTTTTAATACTGATAAATGATGTTTTTGCATTAGGATAAATAATTCAATATTAAAAAGAATACACTTTTTTAATAAAACAAAAACTTGTCTTTATTTTGTTTCTTGTTCAAAAATTAACCTTTTATTTTTCACAATGTTTTTTTTAAATGGTGACGTAATTTTAATAAAAGAGTTTTGGATAAGATTGTTTAAACTCTGGATTAATCCATTCTGTTCTAAACCTTGCCAACTTTGCCTCGGAGTGGTATGTAATAATTTTTAATTAATAATTTTTTGTTTAAAATTCTTTCTTACATTTACACATTGAAAACTCAAGAAATTGTTTTTCGCTTCTTAAGTTGAGTTGTTGGAAGCCTGATTAAAATCATTTTTTTTTTTCAATGCTGAAAAAGAATTTGTTCTTCAGCCTAAACAGTTACCATCTGTGGTCAACCCAATTGAAGATAAACTTGGTATTATCTTCTTATCCGATCTTGCTCTTTTAACTTATATCTTGCTCTTTTATCAATTAGATTTATAGTTTGTCTAAAGTAAAAACTCCCCTATCCATTCATCTGGACCCGTGTTGGTGACTATAGCATCACTATTCCAAGAAGGGGTGTGGGATCACTGTTTGGACAGGTTTTTGGTGGTGGGCGAGAGAAAGGGAATCTTTTTTTCCAGTCTATTGTGTTTACCCTAGAGTGAAGAGAAGCTATCTTGTTCCAGATGTGCTATTCTTGTTTCCATAGCAGCAGATGGCCTCAGACTTTGTGGGAGGGGGAGTTCTTACCAAAGACAAACTATACTTGCTACCTATTTTGTTCTTGGGTGACTATGGTGACTCTTTTGAGCAAAAAAAAAAGGGTCAAAAACCTTTTTTTTTTTAAAGTGCTGACTTTTTGAATATTTAGGCGACTATTTCCTCATATATTATTTCGTATAAATATAATAAACGAATGATTTTTTGGCACTTTTCCTTTTTTTATTAATTTATGAAAAGAAATGATCTAGTTTTTTGTGCGATTTAAAAAGTTAATATTCCTATTCGTATTCACGCGTTTGAGAAATGAAATATCGTGATACTTGTATTCATTCAATTTCAAAGCATTGCTGAGCAAAAAGAATAAATTTCGTCTCTGGTTTCCTCATAATTCAAAACATAACTTGTCACATAAATTCAATATTCATGCAGACAGTAAAAAAATAATAATTTTAAAATTTTTTACATTGTTTTCCCAAAGTCACAGATTTTTATTTTTTTAATACTCAATTATCCAAATCTGTGTAAAGAATCTAGACCTATATTAGCAATATTGTTATAAAATTATATTACTAATATAGATACAGAGTTTTAGTTTCTGGTAATGACATAGTTTATTATTTTGATTTTTATTCAATTATGCTTTAATGTGTTAATATCAAGTTTATACATTTTTTTGTGTCATAAAACTGGAGTTTATAATTTCTTAAATGCAAAAAGTGCTAGCTATCAACAAATATGCTCCTACATCCACATTTTTCTTACCATAGACAAACTATAATGGATTTTGTGTTTTCTTTTTATAGACACGGATACGTCTCTCCAGCCCAACGTGAACTTTGTTCTGTATATCCCTTCTAGATATCAGTCTCTACTCAGGATATCAGACAGTGCGGGTGAGTCTCTAGAATTTTTTTTAAAAAGAAAATTAGATTTTTTGTTTTATTTAATCGATTTTTTCTTTTAAAGAATTTTATACACTTACCAACCAAAACTCAGATAAAATGCATAAATAATACCCCTGTGGCAGCAACACGGGGACATTGTCACAGTACATTACAGAGTTTTGTGCAGAAGAGCAACATATAACTTAAACCATAAAAAATGAAGATAAAATACCACTTAAAATTGCAATAACTTTCAACAAATTGGAATTTCAGAAAAAAAGGGAAAAAAAAAACAATGTTCATAAACAAGTATGGCCTTTTCAGCATACCTAATTTCAACTCTGCAGTTGTATTCCTGCTGTCTGTAAAGCAGCTCACATAGTATTTTTTCCTAAAGCTAAACATTTAAAATTCAAAAACTAATTTTCGAATACTTATTTTTTTTTCTTTTATCATACTCCTTGCACATTTACCTGTGTAATTTCAAGTTTCTAAACTATTAGTTTTTGCACAACAAAACAAAATTGAACGTTAAGTTGTACGCTCGAAACAGTAGCCTTTCCGATTTTTTAATAGAGAAAGAATTGAGTGAAGCCCTGTTCAAATGCTGTACTGGTCTCCTAAATGGTAAATAATGTTTCAATATTTGTAATAATATTTTTTAATAATTCTGCACGTCATTATCCGTATTCAGCTTAGCTACTAAAAACAGGTTTATGATATCAAGGTTCCCACGGGTCGGGGAAAACCTGAAATTCTGGCGGAATTTTATTTTAACTTTAAAAAGCAGGGAATAGTCGGAAAAGATTGCAATTTTTTACAAAAACATGAAAAATTCTTGTATCATGCCTGAAAAATAAGCAATCTTAGAATTGTCAGCATCAGTAATCAGTTGTTAAGATTTAAGTTCAATAATTCCAATGTCTATTGCAATTGTTTGTTGTAAAAAATTCTTATTTCAGTGAAACTGGCTCAATCAAAGATATTTTTTTCCTCAAAAAATGTAATAACACAATAAGCCTTACAAATAAAAAAACTCGGTTTTCTGATGAAAAATTACATGGTTTGGATTTCATTGAAATTTTTTTGAAGTGTCTGGACAAGTCAGGGAAATTTTTTCTTCTTATATTAAGTGGGAACCTTTTATATTTATATTTTGGAGGAATATGTTTTTAGGTCATAATTTATATATTTTAAATCATTATTTATATGTATACCTGTCAAGTCTCCTGTTTTTAACGAAAACTCCTGTTTTTTGCGACTATCTCCTGTTTACCCATATATTCTTAAATTTCACCGTATTTGTCGAATAAATTTAAAAAATAAAATTTGGGTGATCAACCATTCAGTACTTCTCTTATCCCTCAACAGATTGCCAGTGCTGCAATATACTGAGTGTTAATAGTTTAAGTAATTATACATAATGGTTTAAAGAAATTATCTTTAGATAAAGATTTATATATGCATGTTTTTTACTTCTCTAAATGTAAGTTCTTATATTATTTCCAATTTTGAATTTCTCGTTTTGACTTACATGATTATGCATATTGTATCAAAACTTCACGCATAGCCTGAAAAATGTCGCTAGTAAAATCTCCGATATTTTATTTTTCCAATGTTGACAGGTATATATATATATGTATAATTTCTTAACAATAACAACTTGATTTTTTATAATATTATTTTTTTATTTTGAAAAATACTTTTAAAAAAATTTATTTTTGTGCAGTTATGTGTTTTTTCAAATAGGTATAATTTAAAACCCCAATCTGCTCATTCTAGTTAGGTGCAGCCCAGCTTTGATTGTTTGTCATATAAACAGAAATATTGTGATCCTTAAATAAAATCTTATAACGGGGTCTTTGAAGTAACAGGATACACTTTTTAAATATTAAAGCATTGTACTATTAGACGTATACTCATTTGTCCTTTCTCTGAACCTGCATTGTCTTGGATATAAACATGCTCTTTTCTAATTTTTGCATTATATTTTCATACCTGCTAACTCTTCTGGATTTATCAGTAGAATACTGGATTTTCCCAGTTTCTTCTGATTTAATAAAAATCCTTCTGGTTTTCGCATATTTAAGGAAATTCCTTAAAATTGAGTAAGTTTTCTAAAAAATCCCTATTGAAATAGAATTTTTACACTCTTCATTGCTTGCTAAAATATTTAAATAAATATTATTAATACATAATGAAGCTTGCCTTAATTGTTGTAATTTCTTCCTATCTATGTTTGCAGCTTTGTATTTTGTTTAAAGTATCTAATGTATATGAATTAGATGTATTTTTCTTGTGATTGATTGTCTAGTGATTACTTTCATACCCTGAAGGTATACTACTTACATAGCTGCCAACTCTACTGGATTTTGCCAGCTTCTCCTGGTTCAATTCTAATAGTTTTTGTTCTTTTATTATTTATTTTTAATGTGATGAGAATATACAAAATGGAAAAAAATATAATAATTAGTGTGTTTCTCCCCTACAAAATGCGAGAATATCGCCCAGAATATTAGAATAAAAAAATATTACATATTTAATTAAAAAAAAAAAAAATATTTTATTTTATCCAGAATTTTTTTTGGACATTTTTGTTAATCTAAATTAGTAACATGTATGCTTGCTATTATTAAAAGTATCTAGCAGAAAGAAAATGAATCAAATGGTTTTCGGATTCTAATTTATACTGGCTGATAATGTGAAGACCTTAGCACGGACCCTTTTAATGGTATTTTTGTGCACTTACAATTTATCAACTTGAGTAGGTTATATCGCAAATTTTTGTTTAGCTAAAAGGGGTTGTTACCTCAAGTATTGATTGTATATGTGTTTATATATATATTTATAAATAGAAAACATTTTCTCTTTTCAGGGTGATCTTAACAATGAATCAATTTTAGAACTGACTGGATCAATTATTCGTGAATGGGTAAGATAATACAATCCTGTGATTCTTCCGCTAATTCACAGAAGTCCGTGAATCTCAAACACGTTGATTCGTGGATTTCCACGAATGAATAATTTATATTCCAACAAAATTTTCTTTAAGTTCCCCTAATCTGAAATTTAAATTTGTCACGTATGCAAAATCTCGTTAATTAGATATTTAACCCCCCCTTCCTCTAATTAGTTCCTTTTTTTTCTATCAAGTTCTCATTCATGCACAATAACTTTTTTACGTAGTTTTGTAAAAGTTTTTAGTTTTCTTACTATATAATGATATTCTATACAAAGTTACTTAAATGACTGATATTTAAAGAGTTATTTATATTTTTAAATCTACTGCCAAACAAAATTAGATAGACTATTCAGGGGTCTGTCCAGGGCAAAGTTACTACCATTTAGCGGTACCTTCACAAATTCAACTTTTGGAAAAACTGTAGTTTCACAAATAAAAAAAACAAGTTCTCATGCAAAGCCCGTTCACTTAGCAATCTATGGAAAACGAGGAGTTTTTCTGCCAGCTGTCTTCTACAAAAAGGTAGCACGTGTTTGGTCAGATAGTGCTATGTGGTAAGCCTAACAAACAGGTCACTTACGCCATATCGAAGCGAGCTTTCTTTCGCTGAGTTTTTTAAAATGAAACAATGAGGCTCTTTCTTCATAAACTTTTCAGGAAGTTGAAATTCAAACATCATCTTAAACACTATTGTGAATTAATTCTAACAGACCTTTATTTTTTTATAAACCATTTTTATTTTCTCTGAAACTTAATTCTGTGTGACCCAGTTGAAAACATTCTCATAATTAAAATAACGTTTAGTTCTGTTAAATGCATGTTTTTATTAAATTCAAATTGAAATTTAACTATGGACAATGATTTTTATGGATTTTGAAATTTGGATACAATTTTTTGCCCAAAATTTTAAGATAGCGATATTATTTTTGAATGGGGAAAATATATATAGAAATTTACCAGTCATGTGTTTTATGTGTAGTGACAATTTTTGAAACTATTTCCCCACTTTACCATATTTTTTGTGTTGATTTTTTTAAGTAATTTTTAATTTTTACAAATTGTGCCTAAATTTTCACAAAATAGGTATCTCTTTAAAAGACCTAGATAGAACCCTGAAATAGATATTTTTTTTAATATTATGATCATTCCTAAGGATTCCATTCTGAATTTAAAAAAGGATATTACTCCCTCCTTATTAACCTAGGAAGAACAGATTTCCTTGTTTATCCAATAATTAATTTCTTTTGAATAATATTGGTTTCATTTTTATCATTAAAATGAGTTCATGAAATCTAGTTATCAAATTTTAATTTAATAAACAGTTTCAAAACTTTTTCAAAGCTAAGTTTATTAATTACTTACAACCCCTGTGGCAGAATTTTTTTGAGCTAACTGCTACAAAGCGCTTTAGCACTAACATTTTTCTTCAAGATACTTTTAATAATAACTCATAAACATGTTACTAACTAAATTTAAAGTAAGAAAAACGTTGTGTTTGCAAAAAAAAAACAAAAAACATTTGAATAAAATTGCATTTATTTTTTAAAAGAATATGTAATTTTTTTTATTCTACTATAATGGGCGAGTTTCTCACATTTTACTAAACAAGAAAACACACTAATTATTTCTGTTTTCGCATTTCGTAAATCATTACATCAAAGGAAATTATAAATCGTGCAATCCGTAGCACTGACTACCGAAAAAAAGATAGATGGCAAAATCACCCGAATTAAACATACTGCGTGGATTAAAGAGAATATCGGCGCAAAAACTACCGTGTTAAATAATGATTTCTAGAATCCGCCATTCGAATTTCGCGTGCCGTAATAATATCGGTATATTTCAAAAATTCACGAATATATAAATAATAACTGAACAATGAAAGACATCGAAAAAACAAAGCAAAAATTTGTAGCGATAACTGTCTTAAAGAATGATTGAAATACCTCGTGGATTAACGAGAATATCGGCGCAAAATGAACGCGTCAAATAATGATTTCTGGAGGGGAAGAAAATCTTTCAACATTTCTGCAAAAAAGAATTTTTTTACTTCATTATTCCATATTTTTCATTCATCTCAAATAAGAATAGAAAAATCACGAATATTTCTTTCCCCTCCGATGTGCGAAAAAGGCTTCTTTTAATTATAATTTTAGAGATAAAAAAAATTTCAGCTGAAAACCAAAATTCTTTACCACTTATGAAAAACCAAATTCTTTACTTCCAAAAAGAAAATTCTTTCTACAAGAACTCTGTAATGTTCTGTGACAATGTCGCACGCAATTCTGCCACGGGGCTTATAACCTTAAAGTTTGTTAACTAATGTCTATGAAAACTGATCTCAAAGAATAAAACAAGTTTTCAAAAACATGAATTGGATTCTAAATAAATGAGAAAGTAAAATTCTTTTACTGGCCGAAAGGAGTCCTTAAATACGATCATGGGTATCACTCTTCACTCCTGAGGACTACAATCAGTCTTGAGAAGAAAACCAGTGAGCTGAATTACATATTACAATTAATATCCTTCCAATTTATTTATTGAATTTTTCAAAATATAATTCTTTCTTTCTTAAAAAAAAATTAATACATATTTTTAGTTAAAAATAATTTTAAAAAAAATATTACTTTTTAATAAAAGTATTATTTTTTGTAATTATTGCAAAATGATCAAATAATGGTGTGACACCGTAAATGAAAGAATTGGAATGATAAAACTTCCGACATCTTCAGTGTCGAATCTACTTGAGTTTGTTTTTCCCCCTCATTTTTAGAAAAGTTGAAAAAATCAAAATTCAATTCTCAAATTGTGGGTTTATTTAAAAAAGAAATAAAATTTATAAAGTTAGGACTAAAAAATTGATGAGGAAATTAAAAATATGTAAAGATATGAAGCGCTCCTAGAAAAAATTTTTAGTTTATATTTTTCTGCAAATGGTGTAAAAAGAGATATAAGGTAGCTTTTGTTTGTGTCATGTTAGCTGTAAAAATATATACATATAAATATTTTTTTAGAAGAACAAATAAATAAGTCATTGATGTCATGTGGTCCATTCTTAAAGATGCTTTTTGAAGTCATTGAGCAATATATTTCTGAAAATTCTGTTGAACAACTCTAGACCTTGTTAGTTTGTAAAAAAATAAAAGCAGTTTTTAACATTTTTTGAGAGGCACCCATGAATATGCTGTATTTAGAAACTCACATTGAATCGCCGAGCGCGATTTTATGTTTAACGTCGAATGAACGTTAAGAACATACGAAGTAGGGGATAACGTAAAATCGGAGGTAAAATAAAATTAAATATTTTTACTTAAAAAAAAAATGTGTAGTCTGTGTAAAATTTGGTAAAAATTTTTTTCTCAACAAAGTAGAAGAGAAGAAAGCTGTATGAAAAAGCTTTCAAATGGTACAAAAAAGTTATAAGTGCTTATTTATTTTTAAAAATTATACATTCACATTGCAAAAGAAAAAAAAAATAATAATAAATTAATTATATTTCAAATTTACACTGAATGATGAAAATTTTCCTCTTAAATTGTTTGTTTATTTATAAAATTTTTTTCAAATTAACAGCCTGACAAAGATCGAATGAGATACCTGAAAGCGATGAAATCTTTTGACTTGACTTTCAGTCTCATTGTTCCAGAACCACATGTTTTTGAAGTTTATTGGGACATTGAAAATGCTATTGAAGGTAAGGAGTTTCGATTGTAGGGTCTCTTCCGGACTAAAATGCAACTATAGTTTGTCTTAAGTAAGACTATGGACTATGGTGACGAAGTATAACTATTTCAAGTTGCGTCGTTGTTTAGAACCAGTTTTAGCTCGTGTCGACGAGAGAAAGGGAATCTTCGGTCTATTGTGTTAGTTCTAGAGTGAAGAGAAGCTACCCTGAAATGCGCTATTCTGGTTTCCATAGATGCAGACGGTTTCAAATTTTGTGACGGGGGGAGTTCTTACCCTAGACAAACTATAATTGGTTCCTATTTTGTTCTTGGGTGACTATGGTGACTTTTTTGAGCAAAAGAACTATTTTTAAAAACGTTGTGACACTTGATGTAATACAGTTTTTTCAAATATTAATTCATTAATTAAATTTAATTCATTCATTTTAATTTTATACGGGAAAAAAATTGCAATTATTTAATAAAAAGTAACTAAACGAAGTCTTTTTGTTGACCTAAGTTGGAATTGACTTTAAAAAATTTGTTTTACATTGCTTGTTTTCTTAATTTTTTGTGTTATTTCATTTGCAGAGTCTGGTGCAAGGGGTTATAATGATCTAATATTTAAATTCTATTGAAATTAGTTAAATCAAGTTCGATTAAAATAAATACGTAGTTCAAAGAATACACTTTCCTATAACGTATAAAAGTTCAGGTCAAACTTGCAGATCATAAAATAACTTAAACTTGATTCAGTCATAAGTGTTTTGGTGGGTGGGCTATCAAAAAATTTTCTCGATTTTTCACAATGCGTTCTCATTTAGAGTAAAAATGAATTTTTGAAAATGAAAAGTAAACTAAAAATTCATTTGGTATAACTGTTCCTTACAGGATGAGCTAACAAAAATTTTTTATTGTGCTACTCATTTTCTATAATGGCCTAGAAATTGGTGCTTTTGTACAAAAAAAAAAAAAACTTTGATGGGCTAACATAGTACTAACGTTTTTGTGCAATGCGTGAACTTTTAAAAGAAATATCAAACTTGTGGCTTTTAGATAATAATTTAGCTATTATTTGCTTTAACCTTAACTTCTTTTGGCGCATAAGTAACGAAAATGCATCCTGGACTAACGTTTGGTTGAACAATTTAAATTTTTGCTTTCTTGTTCGAAAGTTAGCACCCAGGCTCTTTATGACAAAATATCACGATTGGATATTTAAGAAAAGTTGTTTTTAAGAAAATTTTGTACTGACAGTTTTCTACTATGGTTCTACGTGTGTAAAAAAAACATTGGTTTCTAGGTCAAACGGTGTTTAAATCATGATTTAGCTTTAGTTTTATTTAGTTTGATGGGTTAACATTATTTATTAGGATTAATAACGTGTGTTAAAAAATTATTCAGTAGACTAACGTTTGAAGACAAAATTCTCTAACTCATAAGTTAGATTTGACCCCTTTGGGGGGCTCGGTGGGTTTAGGCTAACAGAAATATATATATTGGTTAATGATTTCCTACTACGAAATCACTGAAGAAATAATGTCATGAATGAATTAACTAAAACTGAATTATGTCATGAATTAACTAAAACTTATTTTCTTAGTGGTCTAATTTTGGTTCTCAGAGGCATGGATGTTAAGGGCTTCATATAATAAATTTTTTTTCTCTTACAAATACTTACAGACATTACGTAAATCAACAGTGATCTTTTCTATTTAAAAGTCCCTTTCGAAATGTTAATTATTTAATTCGAAATCTTATTATTTTTCTGCATTTTACAGGACAGGTTGTAACTGTCTTCGTGAAGAGTCGTGACATAGATTTCATCGGTATTTTATGATTATTGTGTGGTATACTCGTGAAAAGATTTTCAAAATCACATGTGAGAATATTATCAACATTATTGTTGTTTAAATATTTAATAACATCTTGGTTGTTATTACACTTAATTTTCGAAACCCAAAAAAGGTAGTAAACATTGTATTTTATCAAAATTAAATTTGCTCTAACATTTAATTGCATTCAAGAATGAGACGAAAAAAACACATTTTTTTTTACTGTAAGTTGCCATTTGAATTAATGATCCAAATTTGACTACCATCACTTACTTTTATGAGAATGCTGCTAACACAAACTTTTGGTCCAAAATCAATCGATTCTTTTGCTTGTATTTCATTGATAAGAGATCAAGATATTCTTTTCTACATTAATTGTGAATTTTCAATCATAATAGAAATGTTGTTCAGCTTAAAGAAATTTTTACGATTATAATTATTTTACAATTTTATTATTTTAAGCATAATCATGTAAACATTTCAAAAATTAAAATAATAAATACAATGCTGATAATAAAAATACTTACAAGTTTGAGATAGACTTTAAAATTAGTGTTAAAAGATAATTGCTTAAGATTAAGCAGCAAAAGATTAAAAATAACCAAATTTTAAATATATTTAACTGTTTACATGACACTTCAGCACATTCTACTATAAAAATTTTCGAACGTTATATTTTATAAAATTTTATCAATGCAAATATCGTACCTGACAAATCCATTTTTTTCTAAATTTTGAAGATTTATAGCTAAGTTGTTGAAGAAATTACACAATACAGTAATTAAGAAAACTATGATAAACATTACAATTATTTCCCAGCGTCATAATTTTATTTGAAATCAAAACTCATTATAAAATAAACTTCTTCCAATTGTAAATGCAATACATAACCTTCATTATTTAAAATAAACGTCGATAATCTTTTGAAAAAACACAAGTTGAAAATACATAATTCTTATTAAATAAAATAATTTTTTCATGACTTTAAAACTATTTGATACAATTTCAGTTTATTCGTCCAATTGCAAGTCTTTGTTTACTTGAAATTATATTTCCAAGCAGTCTTTAAATGATTTTTTGAAAGTTTTATGAAATGTTCAGCAACATTTAATAATGTGTGTTCCACACTAAAACATTAAACAGTGATGAATCTCACAGGTCTCTCTTCACATGAACTCTTTCTTCAAACTTCAACAGCACACTTAACATAGGGACTTTCGGCCATTAATTTGAAAATGTTTTTTAAAAATTTGTAATGTCCTTCACAATGAAATTCAATTGGTAAATTCCGGCAATTCAATTGGTAAATACCTTCTTCAAAAAATCTCGGTTACTCTACACAAGAAGCAAAAAAACGGGAGATTAACTAAAAGAGTTTAGCTCATAAACACTCCCAAGCCAACTATCATATAGTTAAAAAAGACCAGAAAATAACTACTCGCGATGTAGCAAGTCAACCAAGAAAATCGCGAAAAGTGTTAAATAAACAACTGCTTATTTTATTTCATTGTTTATTTTAAAAATAGTTTAATGTAAATGCTAAAAGATACTCTGGGAATTCAGAATAAATCAATTCGTGGTTAAAAAATCATGCAGAAGGAGAATTCTTTCCTTTTTTTTTCTTTTTTCGTATATTGCTCACTTAAATAGTAGAGAAATGAAAAAATGTATTTTCCTAAAAACATTAATAGCGGCAATATAGTAATTTTTAAATTGTTATAGAAATATTTTTGTAATCTTTAATGGCCGAATTTCGTCAGTAACTTAGAAATTCGTCGTAATATTAAATTTATTGTTACATTCCGTACTTTTTGTATTGAACTTTTACTGTGTACTTAACACTTTATATACCAATTTCTTAAAAAAAATTATCAACAGAGAGAGGAACTTTTTTTGTTCCATTAAATATAGGCTGTTTTACAATTTGACAAATTTTTTTTTTAAAAAACTAAATGTTATTTTCTAATTTTTCATAAAATTTTTAATATCTGTTTTACACCTCATTATAAAATTTTAATTTAAGTCAAACATTTAATACTTGTTTCATAACTAGTTGAAAATATGACTGACTCAATAAGAGAATGACTTGCTTGCAAAATTTATCACTATAGAAAGCTGAGAATCGAGGAATGAAATTGAGGAAACATAAAATGGTGTCCTAGAATGAATTATCAACATATAAATGGTTACATTGATGTTCAACTTCAAATAATCATGTGTTGTCAAATTGTAATGATAAACGTCAAGACATATTACAGGAAAAGACAAGTTTAAATGGTATATTTTGCTCCGTTTCATTTCTTTATGGAAATATTATTAGTTGTACTTAAAAGTCCCATCGGTACATAAAGGTTTATACAGTGTCGAAAATTTATAAATATTATTTTTTGAATGATTTGATATGATAACTTAATTCAAATTTTAGAATTATTTTTTTTTTTGAGTTCTACCGTTATTTTTTTTAATAGTCTTTATGATGGCATATAATTGACAGGTATTTCAAGATGCACCGTAGTTCTGGTAATAATGTGATTTGCTAAGTCTTTTCTGATAAATGGGGGGAGTATAAGCAATGGTAACATAGTAATAGGCTGTGATGAGGATGGCATATAATTGACAGGTATTTCAAGATGGACCGTAGCTCTGGTAATAATGTGATTTGCTAAGTCTTTTCTGATAAATGGGGGGAGTATAAGCAATGGTAACATAGTAATAGGCTGTGATGAGGATGGCATATAATTGACAGGTATTTCAAGATGCACCGTAGTTCTGGAAATAATGTAATTTGCTAAGTCTTTTCTGATAAATGGGGGGAGTATAAGCAATGGTAACATAGTAATAGGCTGTGATGAGGATGGCAAATAATTGACAGGTATTTCAAGATGCACCGTAGTTCTGGTAATAATGTGATTTGCTAAGTCTTTTCTGATAAATGGGGGGAGTATAAGCAATGGTAACATAGTAATAGGCTGTGATGAGGATGGCATAT
The DNA here is from genome assembly GCA_949128135.1 of Parasteatoda lunata. NCBI lineage: Eukaryota > Metazoa > Arthropoda > Arachnida > Araneae > Theridiidae > Parasteatoda > Parasteatoda lunata. Next base: position 9,997,028 of record OX421974.1, on the reverse strand, counting down.
AATTGACAGGTATTTCAAGATGCACCGTAGCTCTGGTAATAATGTGATTTGCTAAGTCTTTTCTGATAAATGGGGGGAGTATAAGCAATGGTAACATAGTAATAGGCTGTGATGAGGATGGCATATAATTGACAGGTATTTCAAGATGCACCGTAGTTCTGGAAATAATGTAATTTGCTAAGTCTTTTCTGATAAATGGGGGGAGTATAAGCAATGGTAACATAGTAATAGGCTGTGATGAGGATGGCAAATAATTGACAGGTATTTCAAGATGCACCGTAGTTCTGGTAATAATGTGATTTGCTAAGTCTTTTCTGATAAATGGGGGGAGTATAAGCAATGGTAACATAGTAATAGGCTGTGATGAGGATGGCATATAATTGACAGGTATTTCAAGATGCACCGTAGCTCTGGTAATAATGTGATTTGCTAAGTCTTTTCTGATAAATGGGGGGAGTATAAGCAATGGTAACATAGTAATAGGCTGTGATGAGGATGGCATATAATTGACAGGTATTTCAAGATGCACCGTAGTTCTGGAAATAATGTAATTTGCTAAGTCTTTTCTGATAAATGGGGGGAGTATAAGCAATGGTAACATAGTAATAGGCTGTGATGAGGATGGCAAATAATTGACAGGTATTTCAAGATGCACCGTAGTTCTGGTAATAATGTGATTTGCTAAGTCTTTTCTGATAAATGGGGGGAGTATAAGCAATGGTAACATAGTAATAGGCTGTGATGAGGATGGCATATAATTGACAGGTATTTCAAGATGCACCGTAGCTCTGGTAATAATGTGATTTGCTAAGTCTTTTCTGATAAATGGGGGGAGTATAAGCAATGGTAACATAGTAATAGGCTGTGATGAGGATGGCATATAATTGACAGGTATTTCAAGATGCACCGTAGTTCTGGAAATAATGTAATTTGCTAAGTCTTTTCTGATAAATGGGGGGAGTATAAGCAATGGTAACATAGTAATAGGCAGGGTAAATTCATATTTGAAGTATCTAGGTCTTAAATTGTAAGACAAAAGTTAGACTAGTTTTGGTGGTTATTTTTGACAAGTTGACTGACGAAAACAAATTGTGGGCCTGACGATTTCTTTCAATGAGCTATGGCATGGAGGCAAAATTCAAACATTCTAATCATGAGAAAATTAAAAATTGCTTTTCCCTTAACTCTTTAAGTAAAATAGCAGTAATAGTATTCTTAAGTAAATAAGTCCAATCTCAAAATTCAAACTTGTTGTTTCTAGTTATATGAGATATAACATGAGATAATACATGAGACATATGCAGAGATAAAAATGTAGATAATGTTTTGGTAGAAAAATGTTCTTTTATATTGTATTACTCCATGTTTTCTAATTTATTTTTTCCGTAACTTACAATTGGTCCTGTAGAAGTATTGAGTGTCCATGTTGAGAATTTAATTGCTAAAGCTTGGTGGCCACATTCACACTTTTTCCTACGTCATTAAGTAACCATATATATATTGCTTAAACTTTTTATGACTTTTTTTTTTGCTGAGCGAAATAGGACAAAATTAGTAATAAATTGTTATCAGCCAGCGGCACTTTTTATAGGGGCCACTTTTTCAAAGATTGAAAATTTAAAACGATTAAAATATATTTATGTAAAGTATTTCTCAAAATATCATATACTCTACACGATTCATTTCTAAAATGCAGAAAAGATTTTCTGTACCCTTTTAAGCACTTTTATTTAAAATTTAGGCATAGTATGAATAACGTTTTTATCTGATAAAATTAAGGGTTTAATCTTTTAAACCAGTAATGGAAGATGAAATTTGTGTTAGTTTAGAATCGTAAAATATATTAGATACTAAACAACTTTAGTAATCTTCTTACGTCCAAGAATAAAAGAAATCTTCGGAAACCTGGATAGCTTGGTTGGTAGAGTTGGGACCATGTTTAAGCTGTCGTGAGTTCGATCACCGCCAGCCGAAGACTCCCCGTTTAGTAAATCGTGACTGGTGCACGTCAACTCTGTCGGGTTACAAAATCCTTATAACGTTTCCTTAACGAATGATGCTTCTGTTGAACCTGAATAGGAGCTAGATCGTTCTCTGGTTCCGGTCAAAATTATGATCGGTGGAAGAATGAATGGATGTATGAATAGGACCACCCTTTAAACGGGCTGTGACGTGTGTCTGTATGAAGTCACATTCTGGGCCATAAATGGTGCCATTGAAAAACAAGAAACCTACCCTCTGCTTGAAAATTCGCTTTTTCCCCCTAGCAGGATTGCTGGTATAGGCAAGTGGCATTAGAAACAGCAACAACAAGAATGCGAGTGATTCAGTGAAAATAGCATCTTTTTTGCTTAATACAAGAAGTCGAAATCACTGATTTTGGAGCACCCTTTTGGCTGGAAAGAGTGGCGTCAGGGGGCGAATGGCAGGGTTTGATATTTAGTATCCCTGTGGTCGGTGGCGACTGATAATTAATCTTTATACTTAGAGGGCCAACTATGGTTGACAGAGGAAAAAATTGGGTATTGTAATTATATTGTAATCCAGTATTCTAATAAAAATTTTCTTCAAACAAATAAGTAATAGTGACCACATATTCATATGTGTCGTAAATTTATTATTATTTTAAATGGCTGATATTTTATTCACATCTTATTGATTGCTTTGCATTTTATAGGACAAGATGTTGTCTTTAAGATGGAGAATAGTATTGTGTGATTCATAGCTTTGGTAAGAATTATATATTGTAGTACTTCAATAAATTTCCGGGCCATTCAAATGTAACGAAATAATCTACAGTCGGAAAGGGATTCCCTCACTTTTTAAGAGCAAAGTGGGAAAAGGTATGAGCTATGTCTGATAACGAAAATTGAAATAAATTCGAGCTCAAATTTACTTATATATCATAATTTAATTTTGTTATGAATATTGCAACCGCATCTTGTATGTAAATTTGGTTTCAAGTTTCGACAAGTAAGCCCCCCGATAGTTTCGTTCCTACAATCTTCAGATTTCTAATTCAATCCCTAGTTATATGCATTGTTAACATGCGACACTAAAATCACATTATTTTTTTAATTAGGGTCACGAGATACTACAATGGACTTAGATGTCAAATTCTAATTTGTTGTTTCTAGGTCATAACTAAAACTTCTTAGCCATAATTTTTTGTTGGGAATTTTAACGGAACTTTTCGTCCGATTACCAACGCTAAATATTTCTTTCCAATTCAAAATTCAACGTTTTTGTTTCTAGAACGAAAGTTATTGTTTTGCAAAGCTATCTCCTTTCAGGACTGTTTCATAAAATGAGCTAAAGCGTTAGGTAGTGAAATTCAAACATAGGGTTTTCGTATATTTTAAGAAACTTGTATTGGCAATAACTTTTCCTGGTGAGAGAGTTAACGATACGTTTTGTTGAAGCAGCGTATGCTCTAACAATTTTATGAAGTGAGCCAATGTTTTGCGGCAAAATTTCTTTCTAGATTAAAGGTTTGCAAAAACTTGTTTTAGCCATTATTTTTCTAGGTAGGATTATGAAAATTTTTTTGCGCCAACAGTTTCCTGCAATCTTTGGCAAAATTTAACAGTTTTTATGTAATAAAAGAGCTAAAACTTGTTTTGGTCATACTTTTTTTTATTGATGGGTGGGCTAACAAAATGTTTTATTAGGATAGCGATTTCGTACAATGGGAGGTAAATATTTGAAGGCAGTATTCCAAATTTCAAAGGCAAAAGTTATCTTACGCTTATTTTTTCTATCATTTAAATTTGGTTGACAATTTCATTCAGTGGACTAACTTCTGGAGGTGAAATTGAAACTTGCTGTTTCTAGATAAAAATTAAGGTAAACTTTTTTTTCTGGATGCTTTCTTTAATTTTCTATGATGGGCAAACATTTGAGTGCGAAATTTAAGATTGTAGTTTCTAAATAATAAATTAGCTGAAATTTATTTTAGTCCAAACTAATTTGGTGGTTGGGCAGACAAACCTTTACGTTGGTCTTATGATGTCTTTGAAGGGACAAATGTTGACCATAACTTTTTTGTTTTGACAGTTTTGCAAAATTCAAACTTTAGTTTCAATGCTATTCAGTAGCTGAAATTTTTCATAATTTTGTTGGATGAGATAACGTTACCTTTTGTTGGTAAGGTGTGTTTACAAATTTGTACAATATGCTGAAATTTGGAGGCAAAATTCTAGCTTGCGATTTTAGAATATATCGCTGGTTCAAAACTAAAACGACACAACTGCAATGTTAACTCAATTGGAGATGTGTCGTTTTAGTTTTGAACCAGCGATATGTTAGCTTATCTGGCAAACTTAGGTTGTCGTAGACTTGTAGAAAAGGTGCTCATGTAATCTAATTCTAACAGTATTTGTTTTCAAAAATATAAATTGTACCGGCAGACGAATATTCATTATGCAAATTAACGGTACTAAATTTATTAATATTTTTTTATCTAAAAAACCTTTTGAAATAATAATAATAATTTCATATAAAATCCATTGCATTTACAAAATAGATTGTTTCTATTGCATTTCACAAAATTAATTGTTTTATGATGAGATTAAGTTACGTCATAGCACTGATCGGTATTTTGTATTAAATACATCATAGTTAACTTCATGCCAAATTACTTCTCAGGATTTTGCAAATATAACGGAAGCTTCTAAGCTTATTTTTTTCTGATAAAGCCGAGAGGAAGGTATTAAGCTTATAAAATGCTATAAAATGTAATCTATGTATCTATGCTTATAAAGGTAATCTATGAATGAAGGTAATCTATGCTTATAAAATATATACTAAATTTCTCCTCATTTTTATAGACTAACGACTTACTACAATGAGCTAATGTTGGACTCTTGCTTCCGGGCCGGCCATGGAAGGTTTTCGTGGTTTTCTTCTCCATTTAACGCAAATATGGATTAGTTCCATCAAGAACTACTTAACGGAGGCTAGTTTGTTCCAATGCTTGACCAGATATTGGAGCTAACGGATTGGCTACGGATTCAAGCATTGGCTACGGATTCAATGTTCAACGCCTTCTATGAAATAAAATGAGCTGATATTTAAAGGTAAAATATTAACATGTTTTATTGGTCAAAAGTTATCTAAAACTTATTTTGGCACTTATAACGGGCTAACGTTCGAAGGCGAAATGTAAATTTGTTGTTTTTGGATCATAAATGGTATAAGTTCTATAGTTCATAGGTTTTGTGTTAATATCTATTTGAAGAATTTTGATTTGTAATGCAATAACTTATTAACGAACTTCAAATAAATTGATATTATTTTAAGAGTAAATAAAAAGTATCTAAAAAACTCTTACCTACGGTATTTTCTTCGGCTTATTTAAATATTCGATTTGTACTTTGAATATCAAAACCTATCCTAAAAATTTTTATATCCTTCTTAGAAAAAAATATTGCATGATTGCCATTATTTAAAAAATTGAAATATGAAACTTAAGATTGAAATTGTCTGTAAAAATTGTAAAAAGTTGAAAATTTTATGTAAAAGTAAAATTATTTTTTAAACTTCATAACATTGAAATACATTACAAATGAGAAAAATAAACTTCATATATTAAATATTTGTTTATTATAGTAATAGATTTACAGAACTGTTAATAGAATGTCATTATATTTTCAACCAAAGGCTTGATGAATTTATTTAATTACTATTACTTATATGTTTAGCATTTTATAACAAAAAAACTTGGGACAATATAGTAATAAGTTACACTTTATTTTTTCCAAATGGGATATTTCTGCTGTTCCTGTTAACTGTTTCGAAAGATACTTTCTACTTGTTTCCCGCAGTTCCATTAAAGGACAATAAATCTCGAATATATCTTTTCACCTACACAGATTTGCAGTGATAATCTTTTACTCAACTTTCTGGTCGGTGCTAACCGGGGGTAGAACCCATATAGACTAGTCATCGAACCCAGGACACCTCATTGGTAAGGGAATTCTTTTTCCGCCGAGCCAACGTTATGCTTCCATAACAATTTTATTTTATAACCGTCATTGAACAACTGATCCAATTTTTGGTTTACGTCTACCAATGTTCAGCTACAAGGCCTTGTAATTTTGAACCCTATCCAGAAGACAAGGGACAAAGTATTGCGAGAAATTTGCCTTTATGGAAGAATTTTTTTTGATAAAACTAACCGCATTTGCGCTACTCGGAGAGGAAAACCTCCCACGGTTAATCTGACGGCAAGGGGACTCTTACCCATGATCCGTCTGCCACTGAGGATATTTTACGCCAGCACTAGGGTCGATGCGATCCTGGTGCGGATTTCAAATCGACCAGTCATCGCAGGAATTCGAACCCCATTCACCTCATTGGAAGGTAAGCGCTTAATACCCTGAACCGTCATGGCATTAAAACTATGCCTTACATATTTCCTTTAAATATACCAATTGTGCAATTTCCTTTTAATTTTATTTAATAGTAACATTTTAACACACGTTATGAATAACTGGAACCGTGAGTAATAATTAATTATAAAACAGCAATAGATTAGATCTTAGTAATTCAGATCTTAGGTTTCCTACCAGCCACTTAAAGCAAAAAAAGCAAAAAATATCAAGTCCCTCTTAAAAAAAGAATTTGAGTTTTTTTTTTTTTTTTTTTTTTTTTTTTTTTTTTTTTTTTTTTTTTTGTAAATTGTTTAACTAGTTTTGATATAAATTTCTTCATACTGTAAAGTGTTATTAACTAATTTTCCCACATAAGCGTTACTAATTAATTTCGTGGGTAATTTTTCCATACTATAAGGTTACTAAATTTTAACAAAGAAGAGCAAAAGAGGTTGTTCTTCAAAAGAAGATAAAGCTGTTCTAATTCAGAAATTGATCTTAATCGGTTTTCGAAAAAGAAAAAGAAAAAAAAAATGCCGTATTCCAAAATATTTAAGAAGTATCTAGGACGTTTTCGTTTTTTATATTTTCCTTTTAGACCATATTGAGAAAATAACAAATTTTAGTTTTATCCTTAAATAATGTACATGAAAATTGATTCTTTTCAAAATGATGTGGTTCAAGAAAATATTTAGCTATTTTAAATAATAATTCGTAGGCCGCAATATAGTCTTCTATATGATATGCTAAAGTCATAAATTCAGCAAATGAGGTAAAATGCATTAGTTTTAAATTTTTTAATTGTTTTAAATTATTCCTTTCTTGAAATGTTTGACACCTTTTTTCAGATATAAGTAGGTAGAACAAAAATAGTACAGAAACAACGAAAAAATTATCAATGAGAATAACATTTTATTAAAAAAAAATGTTAATACAATATGAACTTGCTAAGTTAAATTTAAAATTTTAATAGCTATTTTGCATTGTTATTGTAATCTATCTATTAAAATTCGACTCGCTTCATTTACGAATGAACTAAAATTAATTATGAATTTTTAATTTTGTGGGATTTTGAAAGTTCTGAATAAAATGCGTGTCATCTTCACAAATCACTGTAATGAAAACGTCTTTAGAGAGATTAAAAAGTAAAGTATTTCGAATTATATGGAGATGTAGAAATAATGTATATTTTTTTCCTAAATTTGGACACCCCCCTCTCCTTGCCCCACAAACTAAGCAAATCTTATGATTACGTAAGAAAGTAACAACACACCACCTTGTTCTAATTTTGACTTTTAATGAAGTAATCTAATTTTGGGCTTAAATAAACAATGTAACTTTACTGAAACTGAAATAAGTAGGTATTTCAATTGAATTTATGAGAGCTTGAGAAGAATATTCTTTAGGAATTTTTGCCGATTTCCAGAAATGTTTAAAAATGATGACATAAAAGTAATTTTTTTCAAACAATTCCCTTATTCATACTTAACTTTAGTTTTTAGTGTTGTTATTATTATTTGCTTTTTACTTTTAAATTGACATTAATATTTTATAAAAATCTTTTATTAAAACATTATACACAGAGTTCTCCCTAGGAATAAAAAAAGGTCAGGATGCTTTCTCGCAGAAAAGTGCTTAGAGTTTTGAAAAGGCACTCACTTAACACTGTAAAAATGCGTAATATTATGTAGTAACTGAAATTGATCCTGAACAGTTTTCCTTTTATACTATTTAAGAAATTTATCCTCTTATACTATTTTATGTGTACATTTCAAAAAGTAATTCTCACTCATTACCTAAATAAGAAAAGAAATTTGTAGTTTATAGAAAAAATAATTAATTAAAGGCTTGCTAAAAAAATCACTGAGCACAATTTTTTTAAAGCAAACTAAAAACTAAATGATTATTGATAAACAACTTGAAAAAAAATTTTTATAAACAACTTTTTCATATAATCTAAGCTAAAAATTACGAGGAAATAAATATTTAACGAAAGCTTTTTTTTATAAAATTTTTTTCAATACCTTATTTTTTAAAGAAAGGTATTGAAAAAATAATTTTAAAATTAAAAATTTGTTAAAAAATTCATCAACTATACCCTCCAAAAGAAGAGAAGCTTAAAAATAATTGAACCACTTGCAAATTATCCTGACAAAAGTAATCAGAATTAAACCTATGTATAATAATTTTACATACATAAAATGATAATTTAAACAGCGGACAGTGTTTTTAAGCGATGATGGCTTATTATTATAGAAGGTCAAAGAGGGCACATGAAAGGATTGGTAGGCCAGGGTGCCCTTCTAAAAAGGCTTAGGGCGAACACTGTATACATAAAAGAATACTTTAAGGACTAATAAATAATTTCCTCATTCCTAAAATTTTGATTTTCATGTTTATTTATTTTTGAAACACAAATTTGAGTATGCTGAAGTGTTTTAGTTTAAATAGAATTATTTATATTTAACATTTATGTTTGTAAACGTAAACTATTCCATTAAAAAATATTTGAATACTTCTAAATTTTCAAATGTTTAAATTTATTGATATTGTAATTAAAAAAAAAACTTTTTTATTTTTAGTTTAAATTATCTGTTTTTGTATTCTTGTGATAATACCGTATTTCCAATGCATTCTAACTTGCAAGCTAGGTTTTCATAATTACCTTCTTTTATCTTTTTGCAAAGATTAACAACGAAGAATATGGAGAAGCATTGACTCTTGCTCAGACCTATAATTTAGATACTGATCTTGTGTACCAGCGTCAGTGGAGAAAAATACCACCTACTGTTGAAACTATTCATGATTATTTGGTAAGACTGGTATTATAAAGTATTTATCATTATGTTTCACAGGAATCGTCGTTGAGCAATAAGCTTTTTAATCTAGAATGTATAAAATATTTCAGTACTAGGTACTGTTCTAAGGATCAGCTTTTTTTCTTTCAGAAAACTTGATCGGTTAAAAAGTTTTAAAGACCGAGAATTAGTGAAGACATTTATGTTATATGCTAAAATTGCACATTTTAACTCAGTTGTAGTACAAAATCTATGCAACTTTTATACTGTTTTCCCTGACCAGTGACTCTTTCAGGGTTGGCTGTTTTTTAAACCACAGTTTAAACCCAACTCTTTTTTTTAAAAAGAAACAAAGATTAGTTTTTTTTTATCGAAATAATTTGAAATAGCTGATAACATAAATAACTTAATTTTCTATTGCTTATAAAATACTTTAATTAAAATTTAATCTAATGAGAAAATATTAAGAATTCCAAAAATATATCTTATAATAAGTTTATTGCTAATATAAGTTTAATAAACAATTGTGATTTCTTAATGTTTACGTATTATTGCTCTAATACAAAAATATAATTATAAAATAAATTTATGTGTGTAAATTTAAAGCTAAGTCATAATGCTTCTAAAAAATCTTAAAATAATACAGATCATGAACAACTGCATGTTCTGATAGTTGTATTTAAGAAATATAATTATAGAATGCGTTACATTTTTTTTTCAGTCTTGTTAAATAATTCATTTGTATTCTACAATCCAAGGGAAAGAGGTCCTTTTCTGAAATTTATGTTTTTTATTTTTCAGATTTTTTTAAATTTTTCCGTTACCAGTGTAAACAAGTTTTTATTGTATGTATGCTGTATTATTTTATTTATGATTCTAATATTTTCATAATACAATGCTTATATAAAAGAGCATAATTCTGGACGATTGAAAAATATTTCTAATTAATTTATATTACCAGTATATATTTTTTAATATTATATTATTTAAAAGCATTGTTATGATTAAAGCTTGATTGTGTTAAAAATAATTCTCAAAAAAGTAGTTTATTCTTTATTTATTATTAAATCAATCATTAGTGCTTAAACATATTTATTGCTTCAGTATTTTATATTTATGCTACTAGGACGTTAATAATAATTAATAATGCTTATTAATCAATAAAGCTTTAAAAGGCAATATATAATTAATTAATAATGCTTAATAAATAATGCTTAATAAATAATGTTAAAGAGTGGCATTTTCATCAAACTGACTCACATGAAGAACTCATTCTTTTATATACATTATTAATATAATACTTTGATATCAAATTTTTATTTATATGTTTAGTTGAAATGTAATGTCATTAAAATTTTGATTGAGTTATAATAATTTTAAAATTTGTTATTATTGTTCTTCGTTCTCTTGACTTTTCTTGAAGCTTGCAATTTATAATGCATGATTAAATTTTAGAAAGTTAAAAATAGGATAATAAATACTTTATCATGTTTCAAAATTTGTTAGTTTTCCAAGTTTTTAATGGAACAAAAGCAGTGTATTGATAAACATATATTATTTAATATTATATTCTTTGGCAAATAAATTATTTATTTTGGATTTGAAATATGTTTTATAATACTGTTACTGGTAATAAATATAAGTTAATATCTTTTGCATTCTAACTATTCTAAAAATTAATTTTTGTTGAGAATGTTAGATAATTTTATAAAAAATAAGTAGTTGCATCTCCTACAACAGTTTTTAAATAAAAAAAGGTTTCTTTAAACACAGATTTTTAGCATCATTGTTTTATTTATCATTGTTTATTCATCATTGTTTTATTAATTGTGCAAATCAAAGGGATAGCTTCCTTTCACATTTCAATTTTAACTTGTATATTTATTATTTTTTTATGCACAGTGATTGACTGTTGTAATAAAAATAAGCACGACTCGTAGAATAAAAAGAGAAACTTTATAATTTCTCATTTATATAATTAAGTTGTTAAGTAACATTTAGGTTTTATTTATTATATGCAATAGATTTCTTTTCTTCTCTTTGGTACAGTTTATCCACCATCTTTGCTATTTTTATCAAATTGGAAGGGGTACTAATTCGGTATTACAGTTTGCACAATTCCTGAATATATGTTTTCATACCTGGTCAGCATATAAGTATAAAAAAATCTAGGCATGTTCAGAAATTTTACGTAACTTGGGCAAGTCAAGCATTAAAATTTCTTAGACCTCTCTTTTGTTTGGTTGATGTTTTTAAGAAAAGCGTTTATTTTATATTTTATAATTGACATTAAATAACAAATCTATAGCGGATCTAATGAACTTTTAATTTTGAAACAAACTCAGAAGACAAGAGTACACAAGATTCCAGCAGTTAGGCAAACTCCCCCTCTTAAATCACTTATTGAGAAGGACACATATCAAATTAGTTTATATCTATTGTATAAATAGCTTATTGTTATGTGTTAATTGAAAAAATTTCCCTTGTTGTTTGCTTTGTTGAGTATATTAAATACATTTAAATATTTCTAGGTTTATCTTATCATTTTATGATGAGTTTGATTGTGAATATATGGACCATTTTGCTTATGACATCAGTTACGATGCTGGAGAGATTTATGAGATGAGAGGGATAAAACAACAGAAAAAAAGAGCTGAGTTATTGAAAGAGGTTAATTTTACAAAGTAATTATAGCTCTTATCTCCTCATACTTTTCTTATAGTAATTGATATATGATAATTGATATTTGGATTGATTAAAATGATCGTAAGCTAGAATTGATAGTAAGATTGATATTTAGATTATAGCTTATTGTAAATTATGTTGTTTATGGTAAAATTAATGTGAAAAAACGGTTGTACAAATATATCATTGTATTGGCATAGCCAAGGAATTTGTTTTCAATTCACAAGATTGTTGAAGTTTGCCTTTTTGTGTAGCATTAGTTAATATTTACTAAAATTTTCATTATGAAAAAATTTTCATGTTTTAGTTAAAAAATATTATTCATTTAAATTTTAAACAATTGTATTATAATTGTTTTATGATATGCTGCTTTACTTAAAAGCAAATCTTAAAATTTAGTTATGCCCAATTTTAAATAAATAAACTAATCTTTTCTTTTTTTTAAATCCATAAAATTTTGTAACCATTTTAACGAAAACAATATAAGCAAGTTATATTATTCAGAAGGTGTAGAAGTAAAACATTGTTTGCGCACACTTTTAAAATAACACAAATTGATAATATGAAGACCTCATGAGTTAAAAAGTGATTAATCCATTTTGCTCAAGTAATGTTCTGCAATTTCTAAACAATTAAGTTTTCTTTGCAGAAATATGTTATAAGAAATATATATTTTAGGAAAATCTACTTTATCTCTAAACTAATATGACTTTTTACAACAGGGTCCACACATAATCAGTTTGTAGCAAAATATCTGTTATTAATTTTCAGACTTAATCTGGAACAGAGGCTAAATTATGTCGCTTGAAGCTTCTAAATTATGTTGAGGTTTTCTTTTATTTCTCCATTTATTCTTTAATTTTTCTCATAATGTTTTGTCTCTTAATTTATATATTTCTGAAGAAGTACACAAATTTTAAAGTGTCATTTAATGCTTGATTAAAATAAAATTTTATTTCCATTTAGCATTTTTTTCTCTCTGTGGTTTAAAGGCAATTAAACGCATGTTTACATTACTCAACAAATTATTTCTGCTTTTTTATACTAATATTTATACTGATGTTATAATATGTTATCATGTCTAGAGCATAATGCAAGAACAATTTATGTCAATATTTTAAAATTAAATAAACTAAGAATTTAAAATTCTTAAAAAATTAGCACTACAATTAATTAGCACTACAAAGTTGAATGATATAACTTTTCTAGTCTGACTTTTAAGTTTGAATTGTTTGATTGTTCTTATCAATAAAATTTAGCCCTTTTCTACTGAAAGACATTACATTTTGTCAAAATTTAATATTGATACATACTTTTGGGTGTAATTGTTAGTTATACGACTGCTATGAAAATAGCGTGAGAAGTAATTAAAAAGAATTTGCACTCTTCACTTGCCAATTCCTTGTAGGATTTAGCTATATTTAGAGTAGCTGAGTTAAGTAAATTTATTCCTTTCGAGAATAGAGGAATCAAGTTGAATTTTTTTTATTTACTGCAAAAATGTAAATGACTAAAAAAGTTTAACCAAATTTTTTATTAAATATTCTTCGATTATCTTTTGTTTTACTGGTCACTTTCATTTTGAACCTCTAAGCATCAATATTCCAATCAAAGCCATATTTTCCTGCTTTACTTTGATAAATAATGTACAAACAATTTATTTCTTGAGAGAATGTAGGCACAAGGCTAAAGAGAATAGAAGGGCTAGTTCACTCCGCTCGTCAGTGACGTCACGATTTCCCTCCTCATGACGTCACTGTGTCCACAGTTCTCGGAGATAGCAAGCAAAGATATTATGATAATTTTGCATCTTTCTCTTTGTAAAAATAAGTTAGACATTTTCTGGTTATTAGCTTTCAAACTTTACGTAATTAACACATTATTTCCGTTCATAAACATAGTTAAAAAAAAACTCTATTGGCAATTATATTAAAAAAATACCATTTTAAACTTATAAAAATATTTTACTACTTGGCGAAAATGACAATATAAATACTTTATTTTAAAAAGTTCAGTTTTAACTTTAATTATTAAGAAAAATGAAAGCATATATCGACACTTTTTAATCCACATATTCTTTTATAACAATAAGTTGAGTTAAATTTAGAATCCCTGATTTTAAAATATGCCGAAAATAGCAATTTGTTTATACTTAATCATTAGGAAACATCAACCTTAAACGCTAATTACTAAAACAAAATAATAATTTAGGTTCATAATGACATTAGAAATTTTACAATTGTTTATAGATATTTAAATTTAAGATGATATAATTTATAGATATTTAAATATAAGAGAATATAATTTTAAAAAAAATCGTAAATATTTAGAATAACTACATTAAAAAATATGTTATGAAATTAGGAGAATTTCAACTATACACTATATATTTTATTTATACTTTTTACTTACGTTTTAATTTTCTTTGACTTCATCCATTTTTTAATTTTTTTCACCTGTCTTTCTTTTTGAAATAACTAGGTGGTTTCTATTTAGATAACGAATTTTTATAAAAGTTCTTAACAATAGAAAAAACGTATTGCTGTTTTATATTGACTGTGTCATTTCGGAATCCATTCTTTACATAGTTGTTCATTTACTTTACGGAACACGCGGAAAATTACATTTTTTCCTTCTGTTTTTCTATCAGAATTTTTGCAAGTTGCAATCGCGCAAACTGGCATTTCGTTAATAGTTTTAAATTTTTGTAAATTCTCTGCAAAAACTGAGGAAAGTCATTATAGAAAATAACAAATGTCTTAGAATATGTCACAAAAAGAAATGCTCTAATATTAGTTAGAGCTAGTAAGGCCGAACGCTCTGTTCTTGAAGTAAAAGTGCGAGCTTTGCGCCAAAGTGACGTCACTAGAGAAAATCGGAGGATTGGCGCGGCGAGAGTTTCTTCAAAGGAGTGAACCAGCCTTTCTATTCTCTTTAGCCCTGATGTAGGTAACTTAAAGTTTAAGAAAAGGCAAAATTATTTCTATGAAATAAAATAAAGGTCAAGTACGGAGCACAAAAACTACTCGCCTTGAATATCTGATTCATTTAATGATACAAAGATGCCATCATTGTATTTCATAGAGAAATGTTTAATCTTGGTTTGTAACCTTTTGGTATTTGATATTGTAATTTAAAATATTTTCAGCACTTATTATTTGGAATATCTAAAGTGTGCCCCTCAAAATAGCTCAGTGGCTCAGGAGATAGAGCGCTCACCTCCCAATGAGGTGAACCGGGTTTGAATCCCAGTAATGGCTGGTCAATGCAAATTCTGCACCCAACTCACACCGACCACAGTGCTGATGAAAAATATCCTCAGTGATAAGATGGATCATGGGTTAGAGTCCCTTTGCTGTCAGGCTAACCGTGGGAGATTTTGTCGTTTTTCTCTTAGGTTAATTTCATAAAAAAAAGTTCTCATGGAAAATTTCTGCCAATACTTGATCCACTAGTTCCCTTGTCTTCTGGATTGGGATCAAAATTACAAGGCTATGGAGTTGAACATTGGTAATTGTAAACCCAAAATTGCGTCCACTGTTCAATATATAATGCAAGATAAAATATTCACTATGTTCTCCATCGATGTCATCACTCATTCAAATTTTTTCATTAATCAAAATTTAACTTTTAAGCCAATAATATTTTATCTTTGGTTATGAGTTAGGGATTACGTTAAAATTAACGATCGCCACAGGGTGGCTAACTATTACAAGTAGTGATTAAAAACTTTTTTGCCCGTCGCCACCTTTTATTAAAAATGTGAAACGTGCACTTTAATATCGGTTTTGTTTTTTTAAATAAATATGGAATTAATATGAATATTTCTTAAAACTTAAGAAATTATTTTATTTCACACTTGTTTTTTAAAAATTTTCTTCATTTTACAATTATATTATTTACCATACTTTGAGAAATGCTTTAAAAGAAATGCCTGATGATATTATTTATTGACAATTTTTAACAATTTAAAATTTTTTATTTTTGAAAATGTTTCTACTGTTAAAAATGCTACAACTGGCTGTTTCCAAAGTTTCCTAATTTTGCCCTATACCATCTAACAACTCCTGAATATTCTATGCGCATGGGCCTCAAGAATTAAAAATAATATTGCCCTGTATATCCTAGGTTTGAAAAAAAAATTTGATTTTTTAATAAAATTTCCATTTTGAAAAATTTTTTCATTTAGGTAGAAAATATATGCCTAGGTATGTAAATATTTTAGACTAGATAGTTCAATAAGAATACCATAAACCTAGGATTTACCTGACCGAGGAATACCATAAAATATCAATTAAGGGTGCTTAAAATTTTTAGCTGAAATTTGCAAGATGCTGCTGTAGGGATGTTTATTATATTTTAATTAATGAATGTGAACATCGCCAAGCTTTTAACTTAAACAAAGTTATTTTTTTTCTCTAAATAATCCTAGGTGGTGCTGTTGCAGCACAACAGCATTTTGATCTCAAGTTTTTCAAACAATTCCGAACCCAATGTAGCCTGGAACGACCCTTCAGTTTGCTTTTCACTCTAATTGGGAAGCGATAGCTACGCTTTTCACTTATATGAGAGCAGAAACATTGCTCTACCGCCTGGGAATACTCAGTTATTTTCCTGAGACTACTTCACCTTCCGATTACCAGTCTATGTTACCTCTTTACAAGTAAGTTCCTATTGTAGATCCCTCATAAATTTATAGATTAAATGTTTGTTAATAGTGTGCTTTGTACGGTGTGCAATATAAAGAAGCAAGTACCTTAATAACATTTGATCTTACGGTTGAATTTTCATGCTCTAAGGGGCTCTCTCAATCAAATTAAGATAATCTCTAAGAGGCTATCTAATTAAGATAGCATCTTAGTGAATAAAGATCCAATCATTAAATCAAAAAATATTGAAGTGTTTGCTTTAATATTCTTACTTTAGGAATGAAGCTGCAAATAATGGTCTAAGATCTTTAAAAAAAAGTAAAAATTATAAGTAAGTTCCTATTGTAGATCCCTCATAAATTTATAGATTAAATGTTTATTAATTTGTTTGTTAATGTGTGTTATATACAATGTGCAAAATAAAGAAGCGAGCACCGTTATAGTCTTTCATGTACTAAGATGTTATCTTAATAATTCTATTAATTTAGCATCCTAGTACATGGAGATAAAATCATTAGGCCAAAAGATATTAAAATGTTCATTTTTTTATTTTGCGCACTATACTGTTACTTTCTGTATGAAGCTACTAATATTAGTCTAATTTCTTTACAAGAAGAAAAATTAAGAGTATTTAGTTACTGATTCAAAGGACCGGTGACTAAAAGATTGCACTTGTCTAAGGAGGCTCTTCTAACATGCAGGCCAGGGGTCAAGTTAGCCTCTCTCTCTTAACAAGTGGCAATCATTTTGTGTTTTTAAGACAAAAAATGCTTCTAATGACAGTTAATTATTGTTTTGCATACTTTACACAACTGATATACGCATCAGCTTTTATATTGCAGAAGGCATGATAGATGTTATTAACTGCCCTCGCATCAGAAAGGTTCTGGGTTCGAATCCCGGGCAAGGCATGGATGTTCTTTCCTTCCCTGTACTATCTATCCTTACTATGGGAGCAACGTTGCCCCACCTAATATGGTGCCCCTGAAAGAGAGGCCAAAAAAATTGCCCTGTAAATGCCTGAATTGACGAAAAATGATAACACAGGTGGACATTGGAAAAAATGATAAATGTTATGTACTTAATATTTCTTTCTTAAAAATTTATAATCTTTAATAATTTTTTACATTACCATCAATTCTATTAGAAAGAAAACTTTGCAGGGTAAACCAACCAGTGAGGGAACATTTCATAGATATTTTTTAAAAATAAAATTTTAAACGTTTTTATTTAGATTGATTGGTAACAGTAGTTAATACCTAACAATCTACCTACCTAACAAATAGGAAGTCATCTAACAATGCATTGAGTTACCTGGTCATAGAGTCTTCTCTGAAAAAATTTTTGAATTTGTTAGTATCTGTTCAACGCCTTGTTTCTTTGACAAAATTATAAGTTCAGTGTTTGTAGTTATCCGTTTAAAGTACAATTAATTGCATATAATAATGCTTTTTTTTTCTCGTTGTGAAAAAGAGAATTCACAATATGGTTATTGAAGTTATGTTTTATTTATTTTAAGCATCATAGCATAAGCAAGTACTGAGATTAGGGGGTGTTTATTAACTGGATTACCAAACGATGAAAAACCAATGAATGAACAAGTGTTCCTTTACTGAGATTTTCTCAAGTTAATGAAAAACAAGGAAAACATTTAATTTTCTTGTGACTTTAGTTATATTATACATCAAAATTATGTTAAAAATACAAAAAAACAACTTCTAACCAGTGAAGTAACAGGCATGTTCCTTCACTGGGAATAGATTTCCCAGTGAATGAACAGCATATGTGAAATATGATTTTACATGGATAATTAGTAGTTCTGCGATATAAAGGACACTTAAAATTCAGTTAAATATTGCATGAATAGTTCTTAAAACAATTTCAGTTCAAAATGCTAATTTAATTGCCAAATTTATTTAAAGAATTATAATTATATTTTATTTATTTATCTTTATAAATATAGTGGTTAGTTACATCATACGTTAGACACCTTAATAAATATGCTTACTGATCGAAAACTAACTAAATATAATAATTATTGTTGTCCTAATTTGTTGTCCTAATTTGTATTTTGTATAATTCATTTTAAAAATTTTCATCAAAATTTTTATACAATTACATCCTTTGGTATGTAACTTTATCAGAGAAATGGCATTTCTTTCCCGATTATCCCTGTTCAATTGAGGTCATCATTAATCCGTACAAAGTTTTAAATACTTTCTTATCTTATTTTAGTTTTGCTTATTCAACTTTGTGTAAGGCAATTTTTTATGAGTTTCAACTGTTTTTTTTTAACCTAAAAATGATTATCTTTTAATACTTTTTTAGACGTGTTTAATTTTGTATGAATTTGATGGCATGGTTTTTCTTGGACTTGATTGTGTCGACGGTCAAGTATCTTTTATTCATATAAGTTTTCCATGAAATTTCTTCATTTTAGGTTTTTGATTAAGCGGTAGAGCTAAAATCAAACAGTTTTGTGAAAAACTTTAAAAACATTTAATGAAATCATTTAACTTATTGAAGATACTACAATAGCTGAGCTGTGCATTCTAAAAACCAAACGATCGCTGGTGCACCTAGAGTATTTTATGCTTGAAACATTTGATTTTAAATAATTATTAACTAGTAGTGGTGAATTAATATGGCTTTGTAGTTTTTCTGCGAAATTGATCTATATTGAGATTAGTTCTTGAAGGTGCCATCAAAATTAGTTTTTTTTATGCATATTAGTTTGTTTTGAGCAATATTTTGATTGTTCTCAACAATTGTTTACAAATGTATTTTTTCAAAGCCTACAAAAATATCTGACTGCCTAATAATGTAAAATTTGGTTTAGTTCCTGAAGATGACTTACTATTTTTCAGGTTTATAATTTTTTTTTATAAGTTTGCATATGCTACTGTAAAAACTTTGTCAGGGCACACAGTGGTTAATTATGTACATTTGGGATTGAAATGAGATATAGCATAATTAAACGTGTTACGACATTGACAATAATAACATTATTAATTACACCACTCTAAAGAAATGCATTAAGTGTCCATTTCTGAAGTGATTTACTTGTTAATAAATAAAAAATTACATTTGAATCCAGACATTTTTAAAGAGCATGAGAATCAGCTTGAATATTATAATAGGCAATAATAATGGATAAAATTAACAGTTGCTACCAGCCACAGGGCGACTAAATATAAAAAATGACTATTCATCAAAACTGCATCCTATGTGCATTCATTTTTTTTTCTTTAATATGAAATTATTATGAATATATTTTTCTGAAAATTACTCGATATTTGGTTTGATTCTCTACATTTTAAAAAATGGATTGTGTAATATTTACTATATTTTGAGAAATGCTTCAAAATGCCTTTCATTACTAATATCACCATCATCCTCCACCCATGACCATGCACCTAGCCTCATTTTCAGGGCTTCATCTTTTAATTGCCATAGTAGGAATAGCACGTAATTTTGACCTGATCAGACGACTTTCCCATTTTCTAAACTGGTACCCTTTTCACCAAATCTTCCTCACGACAACCAACGAGCGGACTTTCAGTCTCACCTGCACGGTTGTTTTGTCTACCTCCAGGATCGAACACACAGCTCTCTAATATCAACAGTTATATTTAAATATTTTGAGTTTTTAAAGAGTGATAAAAATGCTGCAATTTCTCTCTCTATAGGCATAAAAATGTGTTTGTATTAATGCTTTTTCTTCCATTGCTCAGAAGGTTCTGTCTTTTAATAAATATAAGGGATGTTAATTTATATTACATGAATTTATTTTATCGTCCAATATATTCAGAGCTTATATAAGAATTACAAATCATAATTTATCTCTGATTGATCTGTGTGAGAATTTATATATAAATTGTCCAAAAATAAATTGTATAATACAGAGTTAAATTTAGTTACATTAGAATTGTCTGTAAACTTAACTGCATAGCATAATTAGGTAAAAGATCTGCGCATTAATTAAATATGTGTTGCACCTGTTTATTTAGAGTGGGTCTTCATCAGAGACAAATCTTAGAGATATCTCCATACCTGTAAATGAAGCAAAATGTTTTTGATGTGTCGTAGGTAAATTTACACATATATTATAAATACATAATTAAAAATAGAAAAATAAAGAGGTACGTTACAGTTGTTTGCAAACAAAATTGCACATGCATTATGAGTTTATTTAAAAGTTGAATATTTTTAACACTTCATTATTTAGTGATTGATTAACGATAACTAGTTTTATTAGTAATAAATTTTAATGTATTTGTATGTTATAATTTGTGAATTCACATTTGATTGAATCGGAATGTTGTTGTTTTTTAAAATTATGTATGCGTAAATCTGGTGTCATTTTATATCAATCTTTATTTTTTTTTCTAGAACTGGCTAGTTAAAAATGTCGCAGCTGTTTATGAAATTCTTTTAACATTGCCTGATTACTTCAAAAAGTAAGTATCTTAAAGTTACATCATTTTTAAAAGAACTCCATCATCAAGTCCCTCTTTCATATTTATTTCTTTGTTTTATTTTGTGAATGAGTGAAATTTCTGCATTTTTTAAAGTTTTTTTTTTTTTCAAACCCCATTGCTTTCATACATAATGTGTATGAAATGTCTATTTAATGTTCTGGAAAAATAGTTTTTTTAAAAAAATGAAGATATTGTCAATAGGATTCAAAAAATGTAGTGGTGTCATGAGTTCATTTTTTAATCTCTTTAAATGTTTCTTTCCTTTTCTCCATTCCTATCAGAGGAACTTTTAAGAAACAGCTTGTGTATTACTGAAATCTATTATTCTATGAACAAATGTGTATTTTTATGGGAAAATAAAGATAAGCGTTTCAAATACATCTCCTTATTTTTCTGATACTTAATTTCTATTTCAGAACGTATCGTAAATTATTGTAGCTGATTTGAAGAAACACATACAGTTAACTATGTAAAAATCATTAAATTATTATGTTTGCATTCTCAGAGAGAAATTTTATTACTCATGACACCAGTAATCTTTCCTATCAAATAAAAACTCTTTAAAATTGTTAGTTTCAAAATACTTTCAATGATGGCTTAAAAAATTATTAAGAATTTGAAAAATATTTTAAAAACACGAAATTATTTTTTTTTTGAAATATAGAAACTTAAAAACGAATTAACAGTACTTTTGAAGCATTAATCATAATGTTGATTTTTCTGAAACTTCTGTACATTTTTTATTTTTTAATATGTTTACTACAGTTTCTTATACTGTTTTGTTACTATCAATAATGACAATATTGCATATTGATTTTTTCTAAAATATCTGTAAATATTTCTTTCTCTAATATATTTACTAAAATTTTTTACTTTCTATTGTACTCCCTGTGATGAATCTTTATGTAATCTTTTTTAATTTAATCATTTCTAGAGTTGCAGAAATTTTAGAGAAAAATAATTTTGCTGTAACATTGTATATATAAAGCAACGAATAAAGTAAAAGTTACATAAAAGAAAAAAACGCTTCAAGGTAAGGCATAGAAGCAACGTGCAAAATACATTAACGCATAAAACTTAGACATAACACTTTTATGCCTAAGAAACTAAGCGCGTAAAGAAAAGCGCGAAAATAACGCATAAGATAAATAAAAGTAACGTATCAAGAAAAATAACATATAAAGTAGATAGTATTTAAATTAAGTAAATTAAAGATAAAGACCAATTTAACCGGTAATAGCAATGCATAAAAAAAGTGAAAAAAATAACGCTTAAGAAGAGGAAAAGCATGAACATAACGCATAAAGAAAAACCAGTAAAGGATAAAGTACAGTAAAGGATAGCGTAAAAAAAAAAAAAAAAAAAGCAACGCGTAAAAGTAATGCATAAGAAGAGAAAATGAGTAAAATTATCACATAAAGAAAAATAAGGTGTAATAACGCTTAAATTTAAAAGTAACGTATAAGAAAAGTAAGTAAGAGTAGTAAATATAACGAATTAAAAAAAATTAAGTTGTGTATATCATAACGCGCAAAAGCAATGTGTAAAAATAAGAGACACGTAAGAAAAATAAAAGCGTATACATAAAATATAGTAATTATACATTAGAGTAATGCGTAAAATATAATGTGTAGAGAAAAAGAGCAGAGTGCAAAAGTATGGCTTAAAAAAAGTTTTTAAAAAAGCGTAAGAAAGCAACTCATAAGGAAAAGAAGTTTATAAAATAAAATGCATATAACGGATTAAATAAGGCATAAAAATCAACGCTTAAAATTAACGCATAAGAGAAGAAAAAGTAAAGCTTGGAAGTAGCACATCAAAATAAACAAGAAATGTACAATTTAAAGTAAGACGTAAAAGTAACGCGCAAGAAATTAAACGCATGAAATGATTGCACAAAAGAAAGTAACGGTTAGAAAACGCATAAGAAATGTAAAACTGCATAATAATATTAAAAGTTTAAAACTAACTCAGAATGAAATGTAACACTCAAGACATTATAACGGTAAAAAGTAACGCGTAAAAAACGCTTGAAAAGTATAAGAAAAGTAAACGCAAAAACACGTTAATTTAACTCAAATGGATAAAATTAATGCAGAAAGAAGAAAATGTAACGCATTAGAGAATTAAATATACAATAAAAAGTAAAGAAATTAAAGCGTAAGGAAAATAAATTCAAAGAAAAGTAGTGCGACAAATTAAAGCGTAGAACACATAAATGTAACACATAATGAAAATTAAAACGTAAAATAAAATGCGCATAATATATACAGGTAAAAGCAATGCCTAAAAAATAACGCTAAAATAATAAAATTAAACGTAAAACGCTTAAAAGTGATTAAAAAAATGAAAAGCATACAATTAAATGAAAAGAAGCGATCCATAAAGAAATGTAACACTAAAAAAAATTCTAAACCTAAAAAATGTAAAAAACTCTTAAAAAAGGAGCGTAATTGTAAAAAAATGTAAGTGCAAATTATACAGTAAAAAGTGTGTAAAAGCAAAAAGTTAATAAAAGTAAGACGTAAAATAACAAAATAATGTAAAGCATTAACGTAATGTTGGCAACACATAGAGAGGAACATCCATGCTCAGAACGGATTCGAACCCGCGGCCATTGGCTTTGCAGTCAGGCACGCTAACCGCTCGGCCACCAGGCCGTTGCATTAACGTATTGTAAACGCGTTGAAAGTTAAAGTATATATAAAATGAACACAGAAAAAGTTTAAAAAAACGCATAGACGCCAAAAATGAACGAATTATAAAAAGAAACGCGTAAAAATAGCTAAAATTTATAACTCAAACCATAAAAGTAAAAACAACGCATAATCAAAACAAACGCGTAAGTAATGCACAAAAGTAATTAATATGAACATAACGCATAAGAGAAGTAAAACACGCAAAAAATGAATGCGTAAAAGTAAGGCATATGAAACATAAAAAAGTAACTTATTGTTACTCACTCATATATTAACGTGAAGAAAGATTGATAAAAGTTCTCTTCTTTCTATTCAAATGCGAATCTCTGTTGATGTGAATGAAAAGAGAAGAAATAAAATGTATTCACATCAGTAATCAAACAATGAATTTAAATAAATTAAAGGTACAATGTTATTGTACAAAGGTGCAATGATTTAACCTATTATGTTTGGCGACATATAAATCTTTATTTAATTTATATACGTCTGTGAAGGAATTACTTTTCTTTTGTAGTAGAGAATCAATGTTATTGAGATAATAAAAAATTTAATTAACACGTTGAATGCCACGCTAATTTTACATGGCTTACCTATCTGGCCCAAATAATTTTTGTATGTTCTATATTGCATTAATTTCTTCAAACCATTTTAGTTACGACAATAATAATTAAAAAAAATTCAAAGCATTAAAAATTTGCTCGAATTATGTGTTTTTAATAATCTTGGCTTCACCGGTGACCCCTGTGGCGCTACGAACAAACTCAGTGTCGGTCACCGGGGATCCTCATGGTATTCAACGTGTTAATAAGCACAGATATTTGGAATATGAGTGAATAATTTAATGTAGAATTTGGTTAAAAGCTATCAAATTAATTTAAATATCACAAGAAAAGTTTTGAATACAATATGAAACACATTAAATAAACATTATATCTTTCTTTTAACAATTTTTAGAAAACAAATTGTGGATATTTATTAGGAAACAAATTGGAGTTTAGTTAAGGGATTCATTTTTAGATTTCACAAAGTTACATCAAGCTATCATGAAAAAATATATCGAAATAAATTTAGTGAATAATTAGTTAAACATACAAAAATTGTTAGTTTTTTGAGCAAGCGTAATAATGCTTTTAGTGTCATTTACTACATTTAATCAGACAAAAAAAATAATGAACTGCAAATTTATACCTCTGTAATAAGAACTGTTTTAGTTCAAAAATCATTTCGAACTGATATTTTAACAGTTAAATGTTTGCAATATTAATTTGGTCTGCATTTCATACATGTTTAATTGATCAGATATAAGTTAGTAAATGGTTTTCAAATACATCATTATGTAGCAATAAAGAAAATAAATAATTTTCGAATACATTTGTTCATAAAAATTTTTAAATACTATAATTACGAAAGCTTTCTCAGTTACGGTAGAGGAAAAGCATTTGACCTGCCAACTTTTAATCCTTTCGGGGATGATTTTCCCCAGTGGTAGTAAATTGGGATTTTAGAGAAAAACATTGACTGTATTACGAAAGAGCTTATACGGATCACCTGAACAGTAATACATATTAAAATAATTTTTTTTTAAAAATAGTGGTGATCAAAAAGATAATAAATTAAGTTTATAAATGCAAGGAATATGTAGAAAACATACATTTGACTACCACTTTAAATATAAAAATAAATTTTTACGCCAAAATGCGTTAAAAGTTGGCAGATATGGATGGCTATAATTTCCAGAAGTTACTTTTTCCTCCCTACTCTATGAATAAGAAACAATGGAATTTTGAAATCATTAAGAATAGATATTATAAAGAGTTTAAAAAGTTACTTTTTATTACAGGATCTTAAAAGAAATATATCTAGAAGTAGAAGTGGTTGTTAAAATACGGAGAGCTATTTGGAAGATTATGGTATGCTATAAAACGTATACCATCCTCTTCGTTTCAGTTACAGTCCCCAACGTACTTTAAATAGCCTCCTATACATTCCTATTTATGCAATAACATTTTGATTCAAAACCAAGAAACTCAAAAGGGTCACACCATCAAGGAGATATGAGTAAGAAAGTTTCGTTGAAAGAAGATCTTTCCGATGAAATAAACGTGAAAATCATTCGTGTATTTAAAAAGACCAAAATCTGTATAGGTAGCCAAAATAACTTATTAGAATGTTTATTTATACTTTTAATATTTTATAGCTGATGCTTGTGAATGTAATTAAAATGTATTGCGTGTGTGTTTCTTCCTTTACCCCTAAAGCAGTGTTTCCCAAACTTATGACTTTTGTGTACCCTTTCTAAATTGCTCGTAACTCTGTGTACCACTAATAAAAAAATAATGTATATAATAGCATAAAAAATTGCACAAAATTTAAAAATCACAACTAGCTGTTGACCCCACTAATTATTAACTGGTAACTCTGCAAAAAATAGCCAATAGAAGAATACATAATAGTAAATTTTCATGGCTCGCTTTGTTTTTAAATAAAAATTATTGAAATTTTCGTTTGATGCAAGAGATTTCGCATAAGAACGCGGAAACTGCTCCCGTACCCCTGGAGGTACGCATACCACAGTTTGGGAAACATTGCCCTAAAATAGGGAGTGGCAAACTGTGCCCTTCCGGACGGTTTTATCGCGGATAGAATTTTAACTTGCTGATCAGTGGAGAATATAAACAATTTACTTAATACATCCAATTTATCTACTTTGTTAAAAGATTTTTTTTTTCTTTCTTTTTTAACAAAGTATTGATGACCTTTTTACCTTCTCTATTTTTGTTCTACAAATCATAAATTGATAGAAACTGCTAGCACAGACAGCTTTAATTGCTAAATTGTTGAAAGCCGAAATGCTTTGTAGAATAGCTGTAGATTTTGCGCCAACGAGCGTGTGTCTATAACGTTGAATAGAATAAGATTGGAAATAACTTTCTAATTTCGTTGCTCTATTACAACTAATCATGCTTAGTTGGATAATTGATTTGTTATATCAAACAATTAATTATATCTAAGCATAGTAATTGACTAATTGCAATATAAAAAGACTATCTATCTAAACAGGCAATTAGTTCAAATAATAATCTAGCAAATGCTTATAGAAACTGTAAACAAAGTAAATATTGTGGTAGCAAACACGAAATAAAAAGAGTTTCGAAAAGAAATCTAAAGTTAAACGCGTAAAAGCAACGCATAAAGAAAGTAAAAAGTAGAATTATATATAATTAAAAATTGATATAGATCACTGTAAAAAGGTACTAATAAAATATAATGTATGTATCTAGTAAATATGTAACGCATAAAAAAAAATAAAGCGTAAAATATAATGTAGGTAACGAGTATAAGTAAATAGTGTCATATAAACAAATTGGAGCATATAGAAAATTAACGCATAGTGGAAAAGAATATAGACAAGTTAAATATAGGGAAAAGGCAATCATAACGATTAAAAATAAAAGTATCGCCTAAAAAGTTACGCATAATACATATTATGCTTTAATTTACACTCCAATTAATGCAGAAATAAATAAAACGAAAAAGATAACGTGAACGATAAGAAAACACGTTAAAGTGAAGCATAACAGAAGAAAAAACATAGAAATAACTCATAAGATGAGTAGACTCGTAAGAAATTGAAAAATAAAAAAATGAATGAAAATTTGGTGAAAAGGAAAGTGTGAAACATGAACAGAAAAATATAGTAGAACAACGCATAAAGGATGAAGTAACAATCAGAAAAATAAATACGTAAATGTAACGCATAGTGAAAAGTAAGAAGTAAACTAATGCATCAGAAAATAAATTCATTAAAATAGCGTATAAGGAAAAGTAACTAGCAAAAATTTATAGCGTTAAAGAGTAACTCATAAGAATGAGGAAGATGGCGTAGAAAACTATTGCATAAAAAATGAACACGTAAAAATAATGTGCAGAATAAAAAAAAAAGTAAATAATAAGAAAAGCAAAGCCTAAAAAAATTATGAAGAAAAGTAAGTTTTTATTACAAGGCTCTTTTGATCAGTATTCAAAATCAATATTTTCTAATGATCCCGCAGCGCGGGCTAGTAATGAATTTAACCACCACGCAATGTCATTGATATATCCTCTTAATATTTTGGATTTTAAACAAAAATTAGGCTAAGTTTATGCAGGATTATAATTTATTTTAAAGCAGCCGCCATTATTTAAATTTCCTTGTTGAGAAAACCAACCACTCTCACTTCTTCCCCATGGATAACATTCAAATGCGTCGGATGAGATTCAATGAGTCGGATGAAAAATCTGACTACGCGCCCTGGTAAAGGCTATTAGATTGAAAAAATAATAATAATTAGTCCCAACTTTCTACGAAAACTAGGCGGTACAATATTTTGACTGATAGCCATAAAAATATTTTTTGAATAACCTCAAAAAATTCCGTTTGACACAGTCGTGTGACACCATAAAATGACCCCCTAGCTCCAGGTACCAAGAATAATTAGTTATAGGTCAATTATTTCAAACACGTGAACGTCTCCAACCTACCCAAAATTGTTTGAAAATGTGTATTTCATTTATCTATCCTAAATGTACTTTAGATATAATTTAAAGTATGTTTAATGGCATATTTCAATGGAGTATTTCTACGTTTCCCTTTTTTCTTACTTACTTAAAATTAATTAAGCTATTTATATAATTTAATACGTTCACAGTATAATTGTAAACTGGTCTTCCAATGTGTGCTCGTATGATTTATATCATTATCAACAAATTAATGGAAAAAGTTGAAATAAATAATAATAGTAAAATTATTTCTCGCTTTACGCTAATAGTTTTTTTTAAAAAATAGCAACTGTATGAAGGCATCGCCAAATATTAAGGAGATTTATTCCACATATTACTGATTGTAATATAAATGAGCGATCAGATTTTGTGTGTCCGTCGCGCTGAGTCTGAATACACTGCGGCATTGAATGTAATCTTGGAAAATGGCTTCGACTTTACTCGCCTCATCAGTTGTACGAGCGATGAAATTCACAATTGGTGAAATATCCGGGAAATAAGCAAGTCACGGCAAAAGCGAAACCTGTTGTGCTCTGGAAAAGGTTTCTATAGTCTTAGAAACATCAGCACGGGTACATTTTAGATTTTATTATATTCAAAATTTCATTAATAATCAATTTTAACAATAATCAATTTTGTAAATTAAAGAAATTTCAATGTTGAATTACTTATGTTTAAATAAGTGCAAATTTGGAAAATTATTGTTTAGAAGTGCACAGACAATTCATATTTGGCAAGGGACACATGTGTCCTTATCTACATTTATTTATCCTTATTTCATAATCATAAATTATTATAATTCTAAACATTAAATTTTTCACTTATCTTGACTTAAATTATTGCAAAATAACAAAAAATGCTTTTAATGAAAATTCGTTAATGTTATAAATGGTGCAATAAAGCAAAGAGACAGATTTATGAACAGTTTTTTTTTTTTAAATTATGGAGTTTTTAAAGGGAAGTCAAGCTAATTGCTTTAGATTTTAGTTTTTCAATATGAATATTATTGAAAACAAAATTAATGTTTTTTTCTTTTTAATCTTTAATCAATATTTTTCTTGCCAACTATATTTAAAATACCCAATCCTTGGTTTTATTCAAATTCAACATTTATTAAGTTTTTTTTATGTGATATTTGTTTAGATATTTAGAATGAATTAAAAGTTTATTTAAAAGAACTAGTTAAAATTGTGAACGAAAAATAAAGGTTAGTTAAATCTTATACTAAAAGCTAAAAAAAAAAGAGGGAAGATGTCTGGCTCAAAGTCAAGTCGGATATCCTGTAAGCAGTAGTCGGCCAGTGTAAGATCCGTTATATCCCTAAAACTATGGTATTTAAAAATGCCTAAATGATTAAAAGTTTTTTGCAAATTGTTGTTTTACTTTGTAAATCTAAATGAAGTGTAAGGTATTAAAAGTATAATTACTTAAATGATCTTATACAGAGACTTATAAGATTAACGAATCATGAAACCAAGTACATCAAAGCTTTTAACCTTTATATCCATATAATTTTTTTAATTTATCTTGCTATTTTAGGCGAAATAAAACTACGTTAACGCAGCCCTTATATAAAACAGGTGTTGCCAACCCCGTGCATATCGTACGCCATTTTCTTGACAGATGCTTTCAGGTGCATCCTATATCTGAAGCTAAGTAATAATTATATATACACTGGTGAAATAAATTATAAGATAATTTGCATATTTTATTGAATTTAATAAAGAAAAAAAACTGAACTGAGTATGAAACCACTGCTTCGAGATAAAAATGCAATGGCCGATCATCTCTAGAACTAGTGGACCGATTTTAATGAAATTTGATCTCTATATATATATTTGAATAGGGACATCCATCGCTTTATACAACATTATATAAATAAAATGCATGTAAGTTAACTTATAATGACTCAAGCAAGTTAAATGACAAAATTGAACAATATTTAAATTTAGTTTTCAACTTTAATTGTTCTATATCATATTAAAATTCCTAGAATAAAAAATTATTTTCATGAAATATTTGACAATACAGATTTATTTATTTTTTTTATAACATAATGCATGGTTCATAGAAATTTTTTTAATGGCAAAAAAACGGTAAATTTTATGTGGGAAAATAATATTTAGAAATTTAAAATAAGATTATCGTTTGCTTTCGACCTCATATTTTTTAATATGAGGTCGAGTTTTATATGCCTTAGAATAAATTTTAAAACAAACTCTAATAACTTTACTTATATAATTTTTTTTAATGTATGCACAATGTGTATATCAAAATTTCATATATTTAAATGTACGCATGTTTTTATACATTACTTTTAATTATGTACATGTATACGTTGTGTGTACATACGTACATTGTGAATATAACTATTTTTTTGTATATCCATACATTACATGCGTATAAGTATTAACAAAGTATGTAGTTATACAAATACATACGTACGTTGTACATAAGTACATACCATATATCTATGTACATGCATGCATTTTATTTACGCAACTGTGTGCATATATTGTACCTTTAAACAACATTCTTACATATTGCACTTAAATACGTGCAATTTTATATACATCCGTACATTGTATATACGTGCTATTATCGTAAAATTATACAATGTATGTACTTAAATACGTAAAAGCATGGAAACGTATAAACATTTTTTTCATATACGTTCATTCATATATTGTCTATGTATACAAAATATTGCATTACAAAATAATGCATAATTATATGTACTAAGCATATACATATTGCATTAAGAATATTACAATATGTTTATGTATATTGTACGTACAAACAACATTTGTGCATACATTGTATATGTATTTAGGAATCACAAATTGTGCTACTATGATTATTTTTGTTTTCTTATATATATCTGATATGATACTTTCTTTTTAAACAGAGCTTGTAAGGTACTGAAATGGGGTCACGAAAACTTAAAAGATAAAATATTTAATTTCATTAACTCAAAATGTCTGGTCTCAAAGTTTTAAAGTTAAATATAATTTTTACAATATTGATGCTCTTACGTTTTTAAAGACCACATAAGTCCTGTTAAAATATGAAAATGCATATGTTTATTTTAACGAGTGTAAAATCCTTACCAAAATAATGATTAAGACCCCAATGTAAAACAGTATAATTGATGATAAAAACTCAACTGGCTTCAAAAAATATGAAGAGGGAAGTAAAAGTCGACATGTTTCGAGCGTTCAAATATAATCGCCCATTCTCAAAACTTGTCAAGCTTGAAAAACTTGTGACTTTTATTATTGGACGCTCAAAACATGCCTATTTTTATTATCATCTATTATTTTTTAAATCAATGAAGTTTTTATAATTTTGATTCAGTTTCTTGGGATTATCTATTTGTTTATTTTTTTTTCTTCTTTTTTTTTGTGGTATGCCTGTTTATTCAAAGGGGGTGCGATTGTTCTTGTTTTTCAGTGGCAACATCTATGGCCAAGAATTTGACTTCTGCCACACCATGCTGCCAGTAACCCGTTCATAGGGTGGGCCACATTTACGCTATCACACAAAGGAGATAGAACACAGAGAGGGAAAGAAACATCCATGCCTTGCCCGGGATTCGAACCCAGAACATTTCTGATGCAAGGACAGTTCCCTGCCCCCTACACAAGCCGGTCGTCATCTATTTACTAGTTACACAACATATTAAATTATTTCACTCGATATTAAAATAAGTTATAGGCACAGGTTGTTAGATTGAAAAAATAATAATTCACTACTTAGTAGAAAAATCAATGCAGTAATTTTTTTTTTTTTTTTCGCTGCAAGCCTTAACATTTTAATTTAAGGACATAAAAAAATTCCGTTTACAATTGAAATTTCAATAAGTCTAATGTGAAAATGGAATGTCCCCTAGCACCAGGAATCGAAATTAAATAGTTACAAAGACAACTATTTAAAACAAGTTAGCGTTTCCGTCCTACTCGAAGTTGTTTGAAAAGGTATTTTTTATATATCGATTCCAAAGTTTATTCTACATATATTTTAGGGTATACTATCGAAATATTTTGATCGAGTTTATTTTTACACCCTTATTTGCTTAAAATTACTGAATAATATACTTAAAATAAATTATTTAAGCTATATGATTTAATGCATTTATAGTATAATAGTAAACGAGGCTTCCATCGCATATCTTTAACCTTGATACCGCTATCATTAAATGAATGGAATAAGCTTAGATAAATAATAAAAGTTAATTTTTTCCCCGTTTTAAATTTTCAAGGAAATATGTTTCGATCAAACAGATTTCATTCTGGAAATAGCGAAATTATTGAGTAGGTCCCTTGGAGCAATATCATTCTTATCCTCTTTTGACGAAATATAAGAAGAATTGGTTTTCACAGTTTCTGTAAAAAGTATGTTAGCCTTCTTGCCTCGTTTTTTTTAATTTTTATTTTTAATCAAAATAAGTTTTGTTATTGCATTTTTTTTTAAATCAGATGATTCTAAAATTCGCACGGCTTCGAAATCTTCTTACAAATTTAAATTTTTAGTATTTCCTGCTTAAAAAATAAGGCATTTTTCCTGATAACAAATCATACTACAATAATATCTTGGGAATCGTGCTAAAGTAAAAAATTAAACAAAATAGCTTAGTATATTATCCGGAAAAAAATCTACATGGAATCATAAAGAAAGACTAAAAGAGTATTTTAATTTTACAACTAAGATGTTAGGACGACATTTAAGATACTGAGATATTTTAAGACGCTTAAAAATTTTGGCTACGTATTCGACAGCTTTTTATGTTCGGTATCTTTATACTGTTTGTAGTGACTTATAAAACATCAACACTATTTTAGATTATGTTGAAGTCACAAGAAACAAAAAAAAAGACAATGAATGATTTATATTCTTTTTCCGAAAAAAATAGTATGCTTAGTAAATAATCAGCTGTTTTGCATTAAATAATTTTAAGCAGCGGAATGTTTTTAATTTCTTAACAAGGTTTTATTCTTAGCTAGCAGACAATAATTCTTTAAAAAAACACTTGACTATAATTTAAAAAAGGAACTTTAAAGAAAACCTAAATTAAGGTACTAAGAAATTGAGATTAGTATAGTAATCAAGAAATAATATACGTAGTAGCGTAAAGAATAAGATTTGTATAAATAAATGTTAAAATTTAATGGTTGATAAAATCGTTCTGCGAAACTCTCCCGTGCAGGTGATTAAAAATTTTGTTTTAAGATTAAGACAATATATAAGATGTTGAAAAATTTGTGATGATGTGAGATATGTTTACTACGTATTTTTATTAATATTTATAAAAAATATATTCAAGAAACTGATAAATATTTTATTCCAAATCTATTTATACGTATGTATATTATTATAATTGTATCAGTTATTGAGAAAAAAAATATAAAATAATCACATTAAATAAGCACAATCTGGTGTATAATCATATTCTATCAGAACATGCTTTTATAAAACTCAACATTCGTTGAATAAAATGTTTTATTCAAATTTCTTTACTAAATTTCAAATAGATTTTTAAAAGAATAAAAAAAAAACATTGTATTTTATAGTTTTTAAAAAAAATAAAAAGATTAGCAAACGATTATTAGCGAAAAAAATATGAATGAAATATTACGCCACGCTCGCTAAGTCAAGCTCCTCGTAAGTTTATCACATTTTAATATTAATCTCCGCATTTAATTATTTCTTCATTGTCGCAAAATTATTTTTTTTAAATAAATCATTTTAATTTTTCTCATCTTCTAATAAATAAAAACAGTTGAAACTTCGGATTTTTCAATTGAAAAATATGTAGATTAATATGGTATATAAAAATCCATACCTTATAATTCAACATTATTTTATCCTCACTTTAAATAATAAATAAATATTGAAAAATATTTTTTTCATGAAATTATCTTTGGGTAAGTGAGTTTTATGAGTGGGTGCAATTTTTTTTAAAATTGCTTCATTAGTTTTAAAAATATGACTAAAAACGCAAAAAGCGAAATTAACATTAAGGGGTTCAAACTTTGAATCGCTCTCCTGACCAAACTATAGGGACCACATTTCCCAGATTGCGGCTACCCCCTATATTTTGAAAATAAGGAATCGAAATATGAAAAAAAAAATATATGTTTATTCAGAGAAAGTACGTTTTTGTGTCTGATTTCGTAACTTAATTAACAGTCAGCTCTAATTAATTAGCATATTTGAGGTCACCCCAAGGAACCATTTAGAATGACAGTTCCTGAAAATCCGATCATTAGAACGAAAGTTATTTAGGGTAAAATCTTTTTTTTTTTTTTTGCGGACTGTACATAAAAATATATAAACCCATGCATACTTACATAATGAATTTGCATATAGCATACAATCGTAATAACTTGTAATCGTATAGTTTGATTACAAGTAATCACAATTACATGTAATCATATATTTTGATTACTTGTAATCATAATTACTCGTAATCGTTTTTGTTGTGATTACTTGGAATCATGATTACAGTTGTAATCAAAACTTTGATTACAGCTGTAATCAAGATTACAAGTAATTGATTACTGTAATCAATATTGTAATCATGATTACAGCTGCAATCAAAAATTTTGAAAGTTGCAATCACGATTACAAATAAATGATTACTGTAATCGACTATGTAATCATGATTACAGCTGTAATCACGATTGCAAGTAATTGATTACTGTAATCAAAAAATTTAATCGATTACATTTGGCCAACTCTGCTCTACACTACGTGTTCATATAAAAACTTCATGCTCCTGGGAAGAAATACTTAGGCAATATTTTCTTCCAGGTCATGTTTTCATTATTATTACATGGCTTCCAGCTTTCTACGCTTGTTGTAAAAATTTATTCTAGTCGGGCCGAAGTTGATGCTTTAATGTATTATTTTTTAAAAATTATTTTAACTTATTTTTCGCACAACTACACATCAAAAGTTCATGCTCAACATCACTTTGTTTCAGCTCTTTCGTGGTAAGGCTTTTAGACTGTTGGCAAAATTTTGCTTCTTAATGTCCACCACTCTATAAATTATTTTTCAGAAGGCGTAGTAGTTGGCAGGCCTGTTATTACTTTCAGCATAGAAATAAGCTAAAAGATAAAGTTATTTGTTTATCTAATGTGTGTGTTTTTTTACAGTTATGATAAGAGAATGTATGGGAACGAAGTTCATCAATATAATTATTGAATTTCCATATTCATGTATGTCAGATACTTTTGTAAATTATATCTATAAGAAAACTAGAAAATTTTATTGAAAGTAATGTATTGTTTAAATAAATATTTTCAATTTACGTGTTTCTCTTTATTTATCTCATATTTGCCCAACATAAATTGTTCCTAACATGAGGTGATGGTCTATCTTGATGGTATCATCAAAGAATAAAATGCCTCTTTTTATGTAATATTAAATGGGAAACCATTAGAGTATGATGGATTGCTTTTGTTTGGCCATCAAACAAAACCATTAACCCATGTTGGTCCAACAAAATGTTGTTCCAATTCCTAACATGAGGTGATGGTCTATCTTGATGGTATCATCAAAGAATAAAATGCCTCTTTTTATGTAATATTAAATGGGAAACCATTAGAGTATGATGGATTGCTTTTGTTTGGCCATCAAACAAAACCATTAACCCATGTTGGTCCAACAAAATGTTGTTCCAATTCCTAACATGAGGTGATGGTCTATCTTGATGGTATCATCAAAGAATAAAATGCCTCTTTTTATGTAATATTAAATGGGAAACCATTAGAGTATGATGGATTGCTTTTGTTTGGCCATCAAACAAAACCATTAACCCATGTTGGTCCAACAAAATGTTGTTCCAATTCCTAACATGAGGTGATGGTCTATCTTGATGGTATCATCAAAGAATAAAATGCCTCTTTTTATGTAATATTAAATGGGAAACCATTAGAGTATGATGGATTGCTTTTGTTTGGCCATCAAACAAAACCATTAACCCATGTTGGTCCAACAAAATGTTGTTCCAATTCATAACATGGGGTAATGGTCTATCTTGATGGTAAGAATAAAATGCCTCTTTTTATGTAATATTAAATGGGAAACCATTAGAGTATGATGGATTGCTTTTGTTTGGCCATCAAACAAAATCATTAACCCATGTTGGTCCAACAAAATGTTGTTCCAATTCCTAACATGAGGTGATGGTCTATCTTGATGGTATCATCAAAGAATAAAATGCCTCTTTTTATGTAATATTAAATGGGAAACCATTAGAGTATGATGGATTGCTTTTGTTTGGCCATCAAACAAAACCATTAACCCATGTTGGTCCAACAAAATGTTGTTCCAATTCCTAACATGAGGTGATGGTCTATCTTGATGGTATCATCAAAGAATAAAATGCCTCTTTTTATGTAATATTAAATGGGAAACCATTAGAGTATGATGGATTGCTTTTGTTTGGCCATCAAACAAAACCATTAACCCATGTTGG
Source organism: Parasteatoda lunata (assembly GCA_949128135.1). Lineage (NCBI taxonomy): Eukaryota > Metazoa > Arthropoda > Arachnida > Araneae > Theridiidae > Parasteatoda > Parasteatoda lunata. The sequence goes on along the minus strand of OX421974.1, from coordinate 9,960,318 downwards.
TCCAACAAAATGTTGTTCCAATTCCTAACATGAGGTGATGGTCTATCTTGATGGTATCATCAAAGAATAAAATGCCTCTTTTTATGTAATATTAAATGGGAAACCATTAGAGTATGATGGATTGCTTTTGTTTGGCCATCAAACAAAACCATTAACCCATGTTGGTCCAACAAAATGTTGTTCCAATTCCTAACATGAGGTGATGGTCTATCTTGATGGTATCATCAAAGAATAAAATGCCTCTTTTTATGTAATATTAAATGGGAAACCATTAGAGTATGATGGATTGCTTTTGTTTGGCCATCAAACAAAACCATTAACCCATGTTGGTCCAACAAAATGTTGTTCCAATTCATAACATGGGGTAATGGTCTATCTTGATGGTAAGAATAAAATGCCTCTTTTTATGTAATATTAAATGGGAAACCATTAGAGTATGATGGATTGCTTTTGTTTGGCCATCAAACAAAATCATTAACCCATGTTGGTCCAACAAAATGTTGTTCCAATTCCTAACATGAGGTGATGGTCTATCTTGATGGTATCATCAAAGAATAAAATGCCTCTTTTTATGTAATATTAAATGGGAAACCATTAGAGTATGATGGATTGCTTTTGTTTGGCCATCAAACAAAACCATTAACCCATGTTGGTCCAACAAAATGTTGTTCCAATTCCTAACATGAGGTGATGGTCTATCTTGATGGTATCATCAAAGAATAAAATGCCTCTTTTTATGTAATATTAAATGGGAAACCATTAGAGTATGATGGATTGCTTTTGTTTGGCCATCAAACAAAACCATTAACCCATGTTGGTCCAACAAAATGTTGTTCCAATTCCTAACATGAGGTGATGGTCTATCTTGATGGTATCATCAAAGAATAAAATGCCTCTTTTTATGTAATATTAAATGGGAAACCATTAGAGTATGATGGATTGCTTTTGTTTGGCCATCAAACAAAACCATTAACCCATGTTGGTCCAACAAAATGTTGTTCCAATTCCTAACATGAGGTGATGGTCAGTCTTGATGATACCATCATAAACTAATATGGTTTTTGATCGAAGCTCATGATGGTTACCATCTCATTCATATTGGTCCATCAAAGAAAAACTATAATAAATTTTGTCTTGGGTATTCAAAACACTGCTATATATACATACCTTAAAGAGCTACGTTGTGAGCCCCCTAATACGTCTAAAATTATTCCCTCTGGTAGGGTACAACAATACCCTTAAAATCATACGTGGCGCAATTTGAATATTATGAGTCAGTATTAAAGGGAAATAAAGGACCAAGAAGTTATACAGTATATTTACGTCGAATTTTCTCAGAAAACCCATTCGTTAAAAAACCCATTGTCTGAAGAAAAAAATATAAAGTTGTAAAAATATAAAGTACAATAAAAGTTGTAATATAGTATTTCTTAATTAAACAAGCAAAAAAATCAGCTGAGCATAAGATATATACTTTAGAGTAAGAGAAGGAAAATGGATGGTAGCAGAGTTCGCTAAAATTATTTTATTTACTATTTCAGTATTGCTAAGTAAATAATGCATGGAATGACATTATAAAACTATTGTTCTATGTTTTACTGCTTCACAGTAATACAGAAAATTAAGCAAAATTATATCGCCGATTTATTCTACAACCATCCAACACTTCCTCTTGGTTATTCGAAAAATAAAAAAACTCAAGATAATATCAGAAAATACAAAATCTAATATTATATAGCATCAAAACTAATGCAAAATAATATTATGGCGAACGCTAGATAGTATTAGTTTGCATAGAATCTAATATTATATAATGTAGAGCAAACAGCGACCTCTTGTATCTTTCTAATATTAGAAGTTGTGCAAGATAACGTTAGATTTTGCCGATTTTCTGATGTTATTTAATGTTAGGTGCTACTTAGGAAATATTATTAATGGAAGATATGGGGCCATTTATATGTATGGTTTTCAAAGTACCACGCCCTCATATTTTTCTAGAATTATTTCCTTTGGTTGTGGGCCCCCTAATTTGTTTATAATTTTCCTTAGGTTAGAGAGCATAGTATGTTATAATATCATACCTGACCACCCAGACACAGAACGTTTTTAAAACTGTGACGTACGTCGCAGAACAAACGAAGTACTGCAGAACAATTTGTATCTTGAATAAGTGACAGCGTTTTCCTGCGAAACCCCCCTCCATCGCCCACCTACCTCCGGTAGTCTTGCAGAACAATCCCCAACCCTAATCTCATACTACATTCTTCTGTAGACCATAATGACCTGAAGGTTTAAAAGCTTCCCCTCATAATCTTGCAGAACTTTTCAGATCTTTTACCATGGGAGTATGACGACCTCATCAGTAACCTGAAGACTTCATTGCACATTATAAAAGAGCATCTTATCCTCATTTCAAATGTAGAAGGCATAGAGGAAATCCAAGATATGATGAAGTCATTGCCTTCTTCATTGTTTAAAAATACAGGGAGTGCATCACAAATGTTTTGCCGGGAAAGTATGTTTCAAGGATGCCAGATTTGCTTGTTATCTCCAAAAGACTACTCTCCGTCTTAAATAATTCTGAGCTTTCTATATTTTCCTCAGATGCAAGGCAAATGATAATCTACATTGATTCCATGTTGGATCAATATAAAATATATTCTGAAAAAGAGGAAAACGTTGATATTTTCATTCAATGAAAATTCTGTTTGGCTTTGACCACTTGCTGTTTCCCAATAATGATGACGCTTTAGAAGAGGAACATTTGACACCCTGCATAAATTACAGCACATTTATCAGTAATCTCCTTCACCCATATCTTTTCCATTCAGAGGAGGGAATGAATAAATTAGCTTTTGGCTATAACATTTTTATATAATGGGTGTATCAGTTTTTAGCAGACAGCAGTAGAAATCGAGATTCCAATTCCGAGATTTCATAAAGTTTATGACTTTTATATTTTCCATTTCTGAAGCAATTTGTGAATCGTGGAAATCCACGATTGAAAGAATTGTTCCTAAAAGACCAAATGCTTTCGATGGAGATGAAGAAGTTGTTGGAACCAGCGAATGTTTGTGTTTGCAAATGATGCACCATCTAGGCCCTTCAAAAGATTTTTAATGTTCGGACCTTCATATCATAGGCATTTTATTATTAATTCATCATCATAATTAACAAAATTTTGTACTTCAAAAGTAATTGAAAAAGTAACAAATCAAGAATGTTTGCCTTGGTTTAAAAAATAATGTTATCTGTGTATGATCATGTATTTTAATAAATGAAAATATAGTATTTTAACGTAAAGTTGACTTTTTTTTTCTCTGTGAAATGCTTACAGAACATTTGTATAAATTAATAAGTCCTGTTGCAGGACATTTGAAAATATTCTGTTTATGGGCCTGACCATATGATGAGTTAATATTAAGGGGAGGTATGGGGCCATATGTAAGTATAGTATATGAGTGACGATTTCCACATTTTAACGCTATCATTCGCGCTTAGAAAAGGAAAAGAAATTATCTACGTTAAAATATTGTTTAAAAAATAAAAGAAAACATTTATTTGTATAAGATAAAATTTTCAACCATTACCATGGGTTAGAAACCTGAATCCTCGGGACTAGAAATTTATTGCTTCCTATCACTTAAGCCATCCGGTCACACTTATACATAATCCGGTCCGACGCGTTTGTTGTTTTCCGTACATTCTCTAATGTGTCAAGTCTCTCAGTGTCAAAAAAAAAAAAAAAGAAAAAGAAAAAAAAAGATTTTTCATGTAAATATACTTCCTTACCTAAATTAAAGAACAATATTTCAATATATCTATTCTAATAATGTCTTTTCCTTGTGTTTTTAAATTTAATGTATACAATCACATTTTCTTTAAGATTCGTGTTAAAAATTTCAAATTTTGCACAACTGTTATAACCACAAACCATCTTGATAAGATTTATTTTCTTCGAAAGTATTATCGCAAAAATAGAAAAATAACGTTTACTGGACGAACGAAAACATAAACTAGGCATTTTTGTAGTCCTTTAATTTTGAATAAAATGCTTTATTCTATTTTGCGTTCATTTGGGCTAATAATGATTATGTTTACTAATGTTAATGTTCACTACAAAGATTTATTTTCAGGGAAAAAAAGAGACATTTAAAAAAAATTAGGGAAAATTACAGATTTAAGCGAAAAATTCATTAGAATATGAAGCGCTTTGCTTTGCATATTGTGTTCAGCTACTTTAATGGTTGCTTTAATCAGTTATTTAAAATGCAAATAATAATTTATGAGAAATTTTAAATTTAATTTACAATTTATGAAAATAAACAGAGAGATAGTCAATCGGAGAAAAAAAAATTCAAAAGAATAAACATATAACTAATATTTGTAGAAAAATGCAAACGATGAAGACAAAAATTCAATAGAATATGAAGCGCTTTGCACTGAAGCATATATTGTGTTCAGATACTTTAATGTTTACTTTAATCGGTTATTTAAAATGCAAATAATAATTGGTGAAAAATTTTTAATTTAATTTACAATTTATAAAAATAAGTGGAGATAATAATAGGTGAAAAAATTGAAAAGAATAAGCCTCTAAATGAAAAAAGCAAACGATTTTAAATCAAACATGAACTGCAGCTGATTGAATTTTTTAATTGACTTCGTTGAAATGATCTTATAGGCTTTATGAAAGCTTCGTTCCAATAAATGTTATTTGTTTTCTGATGATAAAAAGTGATCACTTTTGTTGAATGCTCTATTTAAACTTAAAGTTTGTTTGGTTAATAGCCATTGTATTCCTACGATTTTAAGAAGTTTTGAACTTTCGTAGTGGTTATTTCAAAAACAGAAAATGATTACTCAATTTCGTAAGCTCCGTTATGTTCCATAACGCAACAAATAGAGAAAAATCATATGAAGAAGGTGAGTCGTACTTATAGTGTTTTCTACCATATAAGCTCTTATATGAGACAATAAATTAGAAATGCGTGATTTAAGGTTAAGTATAAAAAGTTTGTGATTTAAGATTGATGATAGAAGAAAATTGATATGTTTTAAGTTCGCATCCGTTGCTCACTTTCTGTTTTTTGTAAGTCTATTTAATTATTTTGTTTAAAGGTTCTTTCGTTTTCTAATATTTTTTGGGTGTTCTTTTTCGATTGATTTAGCATTCTTATTTCATTTTGATCACATTTGCAGTGACTGCGAAAAGTATCTATGGAAAGAGGGGGAGGGATAACTCTCTCTCTCTCTCTCTCTGTATTTATATATATATATATATATATATATATATATATATATATATATATATATACAGTCCCTGGCACAATTATTAGACTCACTTCTGTATAAACTCTAATAATCAGGTGATACAATACATCTTTATTGCTTTTACGTGACAGAAAACAATTTGCACTTGTTTATGTTCGTGTATTAATTGGTAAAATTTGACGATGTATTATATAAATATATAATATTTATTATACCAGGTATTATATTAGTATATTATAATAATTAGACCATATTATTCGACGCACTGTAGTTTTGTAACAATTACATGCTTTGCAGGAGTTCGTATGTAATACTTTTATATTCAAACATACGTGTAATAGGTTTTTATTCAGGAGATTTTTTATATGCTTCCTTTTTATTTTATTTTTTACGCATTGCATTACAATGTTTACCAATTGATACACGAACGTAAACATGGGATAACCTGTTACAGTCGCGTAAAAACAATAAAGCTGTATAGTATCACCTGATAATTAATTAATTACATAGAATTTTATAGTACGTCTAATAATTTGGCCAGGGACTGCGTGTATATATATATATATATATATATATATATATATATATATATATATATATATATATATATATATATATATATATATATATATATATATATATATATATATATATGATGCCACAATTGGCATTACATATTTATTTCCTATCTTTTAAAATATCTTTCATTACTTAAGCTTTTTTTTATTAATCGAATTGTTTTTAAAAAAATTCAAAGACATAATCTTTGAAAGCGAACATAAAATATTTATTCCTTTTTTTGCATCCATAAAAGTAACGGATTCTTTTTATTTCATTACTATGCAAACTTATTAATTCACTGTCTCGTCTAATCGAAAATAAAAATCTATTTATAACTTTTTATTTTAAATTTCTAACCACAAAAAAGTTTCAGTTGCATGGTTGTAATAATTCCCATAAATTTGCTGGCGACTTGTGATCGCCAAGGTATTTTTAAAACCCAATATTGATCTGCTGGGTTGGCTTTGTTTTGGCTATGTTATATTTTGATAATCGCCAATTTTGGATCTCCTACCCATGCATCATTTTTGTCCGTTAGGAACAATTATATTTACTTTTAATTCAAAATTTGTGGAGACCGGGGCGACCCTTTTGGGCCTCCCCAGTCTCAATTTTCTAACCCTCAGAAAAGAAATGATTCTGGCTGTGTAAATCTCTCTGTGTGGGAGTATTGGATTTGATCCCTTTTGTTAACAGATGGCCATTCTCTATCATGCAAAATTATACTTAAAAAAATGCCTCATATCAGACCTTCATAGTATACCATAATATTTTAATTGGACCAGGTATTATATTACCGGGTAGTAGTGTACCCTAACAGAGGAAATAATTATGGCCCCATAGGGGGTACATAATGTGACCCCGCAATTTATTATGTATGTATATCTAAATGAGTGTTGCGAGAAGCTTTATTTTGAGGAAATTCGCCTTCTAAAATGCGTTAATGCGGGGAAATCCGAAGTCATTTATCAATATTAATAAAAGGCCTGATATCAGACCTTCGTATTAACCCATAATATTTTAATTGGACCAGGCATTATATTACAGGGTAATAGTGTACCCTACCAGAGGAAATAATTATGGACCCCTTAGGAGGAACACAATGTGGCACTGTAGTTTACTATGTATATCTAAAACTGTGCATTTTTCAAAATTGAAAAAAATGTCTCATATCAGACCTTCATATTATACCATGATATTTTAATTGGACCAGGTATTATATTACCGGGTAATAGTGTACATTACCAGAGGAAATAATTATAGAACTCATAGGGGGCACACAATAGGACCCCGCAATTTATTATGCATGTATATCTAAAAGAGTGTTGCGAGAAGCTTTATTTTGAGGAAATTCGCTTTCTAAAAAGTGTTAATACGAGGAAATTCAAAGTCTTTTCTCAATGTTAACAAAACACCTGATATCAGACCTTAATATTTACCCATAATATTCTAATTGGACCAGGTATTATATTACCGGGTACAAGTGTACACTACCAGAGGAAATAATTAAACACCTGGTCCAATTAAAATATTAAAGGTTAATATTAAGGTCTGATAGGAGGCTTTGTCAATATTGAGAATTTCTCCGTATAAAAGCTATTCAGAAGGCGAATTGCTTCGAAACAGAGCTGCTCGCAACACTATTTTAGATATACAAAAACAGTAAAATGCGGGGTCACACTGTGTACCTCCTATGAGATCTATAATTATTTCCTTTGGTAGGGTAGACTAGTACCAGGTAAGATAACACCTGGTCCAATTAAAATATTAAGGGTTAATATTAAGGTCTGATATGAGGCTTTGTTAATACTGAGAAAAGACATAGAATTTCTGCGTATAAAAGCTATTGCAAAGGCGAATTTCATCGAAATAAAGCGTCTCGCAACACTTTTTGAGATATACAAAAATAGGAAAATGCGCGGTCACACTGTGTACCCCCTATGGGGTCTATAATTATTTCCTTTAGTAGGGTAAACTAGTACCCCGTAATATAATAACTGGTCCAATTAAAATATTAAAGGTTAATATTAAGGTCTGATAGGAGGCATTTTTTTAGCATTGAAAAATGCACTTTTTGAGATATACAAAAATAGTAAAATGCGGGGTCACACTGTGTACCTCCTATGGGGTCTATAAATATTTCCTTTGGAAGGGTACACTATTACAAGGTAATATAACACCTGGTCCAATTAATATATTAAAGGTTAATATTAAGGTCTGATATTAAGCCTTTTGTTAACAATGAGAAAAGACTTATAATTTCTCCGTATTAACGCTTTTCGGAAGGCGAATTTCATCAAAATTAAGCTTCTCGCCACACTTTTTGAGGTATACATACATAGAAAATTTATTTCTCTGAAGAAAAGACTTTGAATTTCTCCGTATAAAAGCTATTCAGAAGGCGAATTTCTGCGAAATAAGACTTTTCGCATCACTATTTCTGATAGACTTACATTGCGGGGTCACACTGTGTGCCCCCTATGGGGTCTATAATTATTTCCTTTGGGAGGGTACACTATTACAAGGTAATATAACACCTGGTCCAATTAAAATATTAAAGGTTAATATTAAGGTCTGATAGGAGGCATTTTTTTAGCATTGAAATATGCATTGTTTTAGTTATACAATAATAGTAAAATGCGGGGTCACACTGTGTACCCCGTATGGGGTCTATAATTATTTCCTTTCGTAGGGTATACTAGTACCAGATAATATAACACCTGGTCCAATTAAAATATTAAGGGTTAATATTAAGGTCTGATATGAGGCTTTGTTAATATTGAGAAAAGACTTAGAATTTCTGCGTATAAAAACTATTGAGAAAGCGAATTTCTTCGAAATAAAGCTTCTCGCAACACTTTTTCAGATATACAAAAATAGTAAAATGCGGGGTCACACTGTGTACCCCCATAGGGTCTATAATAATTTCCTTTGGTAGGGTACAATATTACAAGGTAAAATAATACCTGGTCCAATTAGAACATTAAAGGTAAATATTAAGGTCTGATATGAAGCCTTTTGTTAACAATGAGAAAAGACTTAAAATTTCTCCGTATTAACGCTTATCGGAAGGCGAATTTCCCCAAAATAAAGCTTCTCGCCTAACTTTTTGAGGTATACATACATAGAAAATTTATTTCTCTTGAGAAAAGACTTAGAATTTCTCCGTATAAAAGCAATTCAGAAAGTGAATTTCTGCGAAATAAGACTTTTTGCTTCACTATTTCAGATAGACATGCATTGCGGGGTCACACTGTGTACCCCCTATGGGGTCTATAATTATTTCCTTTGGGAGGGTACACTATTACAAGGTAATATAAAACCTGGTCAAATTAAAACATTAAAGGTTAATATTAAGGTCTGATAGGAGGAATTTTTGTAACATTGAAAAATGCACTGTTTTAGATATTCAATAATAGTAAAATGCGGGGTCCCACTGTTAACTCCCTATGGGGTCTATAATTATTTCCTTTGGTAGGGTACACTAATACAATGTAATATAACACCTGTTCCAATTAAAACATTAAAGGTTAATATTAAGATCTGATAGGAGGCATTTTTTTAACATTGAAAAATGCACTGTTTTAGATATACAATAATAGTGAAATACGGGGTCCCACTGTGTACCCCTATGGGGTCTATAATTATTTCCTTTGGTAGGGTACACTAGTAGAAGGTAATATAACACCTGGTCCAATTAAAACATTAAAGGTTAACATTAAGGTCTGATAGGAGGCCTTTCGTTTAGCATTGAAAAATGCACTGTTTTAGATATACAATACTAGTAAGATGCGGTGTCACACTGTGTACCCCCTATAGGGTCTATAATAATTTCCTTTGGTAGGGTACACTATTACAAGGTAATATAATACCCGGTTCAATTAGAACATTAAAGGTAAAAATTAAGGTCTGATATGAAGCCTTTTGTTAACAATGAGAAAAGACTTAAAATTTCTCCGTATGAACACTTTTCGGAAGGCGAATTTACTCAAAATAAAGCTTCTCCCAACACTTTTTGAGGTATGCATACATAGAAAATTTATTTCTCTTGAAAAAAGACTTAGAATTTCTCCGTATGAAAGCTATTCAGAAGGCGAATTTCTTCGAAATAAGACTTTTCGCATCACTATTTCATATATACATACATTGTGGGGTCCCACCGTGTACCCCCTATGGGGTCTATAATTATTTCCTTTGGAAGGGTACACTAATACAATGTAATATAACACCTGGTCCAATTAAAACATTAAAGGTTAATATTAAGGTCTGATAGGAGGCATTTTTTTAACATTGAAAAATGCACTGTTTTAGATATACAATAATAGTAAAATACGGGGTCACACTGTGTACCCCCTATGGGATCTATAATTATTTCCTTTGGTAGGGTACACTAGTATCCCGTAATATAATACCTAGTCCATTTAAAACATTAAAGGTTAATATTAAGGTCTGATATGAAGTCTTTTGCTAACAATGAGAAAAGGCATAAAGTTTCTCCGTAATAACGCTTTTCGGAAGGCGAATTTCCTCAAAATAAAGCTTCTCGCAACACTTTTTGAGGTATACATACATAGAAAATTTATTTCTCTTGAAAAAAGACTTAGAATTTCTCCGTATAAAAGCTATTCAGAAGGCGAATTTCTTCGAAATAGAGTTTCTCGCAACTCTATTTTAGATATACAAAAACAGTAAAATGCGGGGTCACACTGTGTACCTCCTACGGGATTTATAATTATTTCCTTTGGTAGGCTACACTAATACCCCGTAATATAATACCTGGTCCAATTAAAATTTTAAAGGTTAATATTAAGGTCTGATAGGAGGCATTTTTTTAAACATTGAAAAATGCACTGTTTTAGATATACAATAATAGTGAAATAAATTGCAATTAAAAGCTCTTCAGAAGGCGAATTTCTTCGAAAGAAAGCTTCTCGCAACACTTTTTGAGATATACAAAGATAGTTAAATGCGGGGTCACGCTGTGTACCGCCTATGGGTCTATAATTATTTCCTTTGGTAGGGTAGACTAGTACCAGGTAAGATAACACCTGGTCCAATTAAAATATTAAGGGTTAATATTAAGGTCTGATATGAGGCTTTGTTAATACTGAGAAAAGACTTAAAATTTCTGCGTATAAAAGCTATTGCAAAGGCGAATTTCATCGAAATAAAGCGTCTCGCAACACTTTTTGAGATATAACAAAAATAGGAAAATGCGCTGTCACACTGTGTACCCCCTATGGGGTCTATAATTATTTCCTTTGGTAGGGTACACTAGTACCCCGTAGTATAATAACTGGTCCAATTAAAATATTAAAGGTTAATATTAAGGTCTGATAGGAGGCATTTTTTAGCATTGAAAAATGCAGTGTTTTAGTTATACAATAATAGTAAAATGCGGGGTCACACTGTGTACCCCGTATGGGGTCTATAATTATTTCCTTTGGTAGGGTAGACTAGTACCAGGTAATATAATACCTGGTGTAATTAAAATATTAAGTTTTAATATTAAGGTCTGATATTAAGCCTTTTGTTAACAATGAGAAAAGACATATAATTTCTCCGTATTAACGCTTTTCGGAAGGCGAATTTCATCAAAATTAAGCTTCTCGCCACACTTTTTGAGGTATACATACATAGAAAATTTATTTCCCTTAAGAAAAGACTTTGAATTTCTCCGTATAAAAGCTATTCAGAAGGCGAATTTCTGCGAAATAAGACTTTTCGCATCACTATTTCAGATAGACATACATTGCGGGGTCACACTGTGTGCTCCCTATGGGGTCTATAATTATTTCCTTTGGGAGGGTACACTATTACAAGGTAATATAACACCTGGTCTAATTAAAATATGAAAGGTTAATATTAAGTTCTGATAGGAGGCATTTTTTTAGCATTGAAAAATGCACTGTTTTAGTTATACAATAATAGTAAAATACAATAATAGTATACAATAATAGTAATGAATTTCTGCGAAATAAGACTTTTTGCTTCACTATTTCAGATAGACATGCATTGCTGGGTCACACTGTGTACCCCCTATGGGGTCTGTAATTATTTCCTTTGGTAGGCTACACTAATACCCCGTAATATAATACCTGGTCCAATTAAAACATTAAAGGTTAATATTAAGATCTGATAGGAGGCATTTTTTTAACATTGAAAAATGCACTGTTTTAGATATACAATAATAGCGAAATACGGGGTCCCACTGTGTACCCCCTATGGGGTCTATAATTATTTCCTTTGATAGGGTACACTAGTAGAAGGTAATATAACACCTGGTCCAATTAAAGCATTAAAGGTTAACATTAAGGTCTGATAGGAGGCTTTGTTAATATTGAGAAAAGACTTAGAATTTCTCCGTATAAAAGCTATTCAGAAGGCGAATTTCTTCGAAATAGAGCTTCTCGCAACTCTATTTTAGAAATACAAAAACAGTAAAATGCGGGGTCACACTGTGTACCTCCTATGGGATCTATAATTATTTCCTTTGGTAGGGTACACTAGTGACCCGTAATGTAATACCTGGTCCTATTAAAATATTAAAGGTTAATATTAAGGTCTGATAGGAGGCCTTTCGTTTAGCATTGAAAAATGCACTGTTTTAGATATACAATAATAGTAAGATGCGGGGTCACACTGTGTACCCCCTATAGGGTCTATAATAATTTCCTTTGGTAGGGTACACTATTACAAGGTAATATAATACCTGGTTCAATTAGAACATTAAAGGTAAATATTAAGGTCTGATATGAAGCCTTTTGTTAACAATGAGAAAAGACTTAAAATTTCTCCGTATGAACGCTTTTCGGAAGGCGAATTTACTCAAAATAAAGCTTCTCCCAACACTTTTTTAAGGTATGCATACATAGAAAATTTATTTCTCTTGAAAAAAGACTTAGAATTTCTCCGTATAAAAGCTATTCAGAAGGCGAATTTCTTCGAAATAAGACTTTTCGTATCACTATTTCATATATACATACATTGTGGGGTCCCCCCGTGTACCCCCTATGGGGTCTATAATTATTTCCTTTGGAAGGGTACACTAATACAATGTAATATAACACCTGGTCCAATTAAAACATTAAAGGTTAATATTAAGGTCTGATAGGAGGCATTTTTTTAACATTGAAAAATGCACTGTTTTAGATGCACAACAGTGCACACTGTGTACCCCCTATGGGATCTATAATTATTTTCTTTGGTAGGGTACACTAGTATCCCGTAATATAATACCTAAACCATTTAAAGCATTAAAGGTTAATATTAAGGTCTGATATGAAGTCTTTTGTTAACAATGAGAAAAGACAAAGTTTCTCCGTAATAACGCTTTTCGAAAGGCGAATTTCCTCAAAATAAAGCTTCTCGCAACACTTTTTGAGGTATACATACATAGAAAATTTATTTCTCTTGAAAAAAAAAAACTTAGAATTTCTCCGTATAACAGCTATTCAGAAGGCGAATTTCTTCGAAATAGAGCTTCTCGCAACTCTATTTTAGATATACAAAAACAGTAAAATGCGGGGTCACACTGTGTACCTCCTATGGGATCTATAATTATTTCCTTTGGTAGGGTACACTAATACCCCGTAATATAATACCTGGTCCAATTAAAATTTTAAAGGTTAATATTAAGGTCTGATAGGAGGCATTTTTTTTTAACATTGAAATATGCACTGTTTTAGATATACAATAATAGTGAATAAAAGCTCTTCAGAAGGCGAATTTCTTCGAAAGAAAGCTTCTCACAACACTTTTTGAGATATACAAAGATAGTTAAATGCGGGGTCACGCTGTGTACCCCCTATGGGGTCTATAATTTTTTCCTTCGTTAGGTTACACTAGTACCCCGTACTACAATACCTTGTCCAATTACAACATTAAAGGTTAATATTAAGGTCCGATAGGAGGCATTTTTTTAGCATTGAAAAATTCACTGTTTTAGTTATACAATAATAGTAAAATGCGGGGACACACTGTGTACCCCCTATGGGGTCTATAATTTTTTCCTTCGTTAGGTTACACTAGTACCCCGTACTACAATACCTTGTCCAATTACAACATTAAAGGTTAATATTAAGGTCTGATAGGAGGCATTTTTCTTAACATTGAAAAATGCACTGTTTTAGATATACATACATAGTAAAATGCGGGGTCACACTGTGTACCCCCTATGGAGTCTATAATTATTTCCTTTGGTAGGGTACACTAGTACCCCGTACTATAATACCTTGTCCAATTACAACATTAAAGGTTAATATTAAGGTCTTATAGGAGGCATTTTTCTTAACATTGAAAAATGCACTGTTTTAGATATACATACATAGTAAAATGCGGGGTCACACTGTGTACCCCCTATGGGCTCTAAAATTATTTCCTTTGGAAGGGTACACAAGTACCAGGTAATATAACACCTGGTCCACTTAAAATATTAAGTGTCAATATTAAGGTCTGATAGGAGGCTTTGCTAACATTGAGAAAAGACTTAGAATTTCTGTGTATAAAAGCTCTTCGAAAGGCGAATTTCTTCGAAATAAGACTTTTCGCATCACTATTTCAGATAGACATACATTGCGGGGTCCCACCGTGTACCCCCTGTGGGGTTTATAATTGATTCCTTTGGTAGGGTACACTAGTACCCGGTATAATAGTACCTGGTTCAATTACAACATTAAAGGTTAATATTGTAGTATGATATGAAGCCTTTTGTTAACAATGAGAAAAGACTTAAAATTTCTCCACATTAACGCTTTTCGGAAGGCGAATTTCTGCGAAATAAAGCTTCTCCCAACACTTTTTGAGATATACATACATAGAAAATTTATTTCTTTTCTCCTCTTGAAAAAAAGACTTAGAATTTCTGCGTATAAAAGCTCTTCAGAAGGCGAAATTCTTCGAAAGAAAGCTTCTCACAACACTTTTTGAGATATACAAAAATAGTTAAATGCGGGGTCACGCTGTGTACCCCCTATGGGGTCTATAATTTTTTCCTTTGGTAGGGTCATTTATTGCGCATAAGCTGCAAGTAAATAGAACGCATAAGATAAGTTTAAAATGAAGACAAAACAAAGGTAAATTACAGGCAAATGAAAAAAAAGGGGGGGGGGAAATAATAAAAATGACAAACAACTGGGGAAAGAAAAAGAATTAATTAATTAAAAAAAAAAAAAGGATAAAGTTTTATTAAAAAACCGGAAAATAAAAGATATAATCTTTTCATCAGCCCACACGATTATTTCCGAAAAAGAGTGCTTTCTAATATTGTATCAATATAGCCAAAGCAAAATATATCAATACAATAATATATATATAGCACAAAAAAGACAAAATGGATAAAAAGAAAAAAAGCGAAAAACGAAGAAAATTAAGAGAATTAATAACTTTTATTCGCTGCGCATAAACTGCAAGTTTTATTTAATATATATACTTTTTAATTTTTCTTACTCTCGTTTCGTTAATCTTAATTATTTTGGATGTTTTCTCTATATTTTAAACTTTACTATACCTTCTCTATATTTTTAACTTTACTATACCTTCTTTATATTTTCAACTTGACTATACCTTCTCTATATTTTTAACTTTACTATACCCTCTTTATATTTTTAACTTGACTATACCTTCTCTATATTTTTAACTTCTCTGCTAAATAATACGCTTAACAATGTTGGCGAAATAACTTATAAGATAAGTAATATTATATCTTATAAGTTAAGAAAAAAAAATGAATAAAATCATAAAGTTGTAAACTGCTTTTAAAAATGTAAGTTTATGTAATTAAACCAAAGAATATTTCGATAAAGGTAAGATCTTTATCACCGTACCACCAGAAAAAAAATCATAGAACTAAATTAGTTAATTATAATCATAAAACATATCCTATGAACGTAAATAAAAATTGATCATTGATATAGCATAATAATTGATTTAATATAACCTTAATGATTGATTATTTATTCATCCACAATCGGATTATAATAAATATACTTAATAGTAATGCTTACATTACATACATTAATCGATAATACTTAAAAGACGAGAAAATGGTTTAACTAGCATATTTGTTTGCTAAAAAATTCATTACAAGTTGAGGAGATAATTTATAAGATAAATAAAAATACATTACGAAACCGTAAATAAAATCTTAAACATGTTAAAAAGAGCTATTTAAAGATTTCGAAGTTTGTTCAATAAAAAAGACGTATTTAGAGAAAAGGTAATATTTTTATCGCCGCATCATCAGAAAAAAAAATATTGACATAAGCTAATGGATCATCATCATAGAACATATAGGATGAGCGTAATTATTCATTCCATGGTAAACATTTTTTACTTATCGTGGTTTGAGTCGTCACTTAAGCGAATATTTTGACACCTTCGAGAGCACCTCGGAGCATTTTATGACTTGTAATATAAAATGACACTGCAGAGGAAACAAATTAAAAACATCCAATTCCTTGCAGGAAACGGCAAAAATCCATTAGAAATGCTCCAATGAATGTAGCTGGTTTTACAATTATTAATGGAAAGTGGGAAAAAAACATTAATTCTGTGTAAACAGTCCAAAAAATTTAAAACGATTTCGTTCACAAATAACACACTTTTGAAAACAGTTCGTATTTGATAGAAAAGTTTTATAATTATATCCTATAAAAAATGTTTCATTTATAAAAATGGAAATATTTAAATGATAAGTTTTTTTCTCTAGTTCTTTTTCCATTCGATATTTAAATATATATTTTTATGATATAATTTAAAACTTCTGATTCAGTATTATTTTTTTTTATTCATTTCGAAGACAGTATAACTAGTATACTTTATCAGTCCACTGCATTTACAGCTCATAATGCTTAAAAAAATTTTTAATTTATAATTCATACTTTTATTAATTTTTTAAAACATTGTAAAATAAAATCTGAAATAAATTATACAAAATTTCTGAAGATGAACTAATATGTATATTAGCATAAATGCTGATTAATTTCATTAATGTGGGAAAAATATTGTCAAATATATGCATAATTTAAATTATTTGAATTAGAAAAAAAAGCATCGATACTTGATGGAAACATATTGCATAGCAGTACAAAAAATCATGTATTGTCAAACACTATTTCACATTAATCCATAATCGTTTCAAAATTGATAAAATAAAAATTCCAAGCAGAAAATACAGTTCTTATATGCCTTTTCAAGCTTCCCTGAAAAAAGCATATTATCGCAAAATAATCGCAGATTATGTGATCATTTAACACGCTATAAATCATTAAAAATGTCAAAACAAATCAGGATGATAAACAGTATGTTTACTTAAATTGAATAAATTACGTTAGATATTCAGAAAAGAAATGTGTTTATAATTTATAGAGGTTTATTAAAACTAGTTCAAGAATAAGTGTGGGTGGTTTTTATCGCAGCAGTTGCATCAATTGTAAATCAATATTTATCTTGATAAAACCGATATTGCAACAATAAAACTATTAGTTTGCATCAGCACGATGACAAAGATCTGTGATTGGCGAGGAAGTTTCAGTCAAGTTAATACCCTGATTCCCTTTTCTCTAAAAAAAAAGGTGTAAACGCAAAGGAAATTTTTTTGTTGTAGTTCATTTACGTCGCACTATAGCTATTTTATTTATTTTATAACTAACGATGAACAGCCGACTCAATATTTGGGTTTACAACTGAAAATGTTCAACTCCGTAGCCTTGTAATTTTGAACCCATTCCAGAAGACAAGGGAACTCCTGGATCAAGTATTGGGAGACATTTGCCTTCGTGGATGACTTTTTGAGGGAACTAACTCGCATTTGCGTTACATGGAGAGGAAAACTACGAGAGCTTCCCACGGTTAGCATGGCTGCAACGGGACTCTAATCCGTGATCCGTCTGCCACTGAGGATATTTTCACGTTAGCGTTCTGGTCGGTGCAAGCCGGATGCGGATACGTATCGACAAGCCTACGCTGAGATTCGAACCCGGTTCAGTTCAATGGAAGGTGAACGCTCTATCTTCTGAGCCATCGCGGAGCTATTGGCGACGGTCTGGGAAACATACTTGAGGATGATCCGAAGACCTGCCATCACAATTCTGATCCTCTACAGAGGAGGTGGCATCCCCGCTTTGGTGGCTAAATGACCTGCGAGTGAAGTTGAGAACTTTACGGTAGAACAGTTCAACGAGGACCAATACCGCACACCCTCGGACCCTTCGCAGATTGATCCAAGTAGTCATCCACCCGCAACCTGACCGCAGACTGTGATGCTTAATTTCGTTTAGGAAAATTCGTAAATGTCTTTTAATCACTTTTAATTATTCTTCACAAAAAAAAAAATAATTTAAAAGGTGAGGTACTTGAAGCTTCGTAATTGTATTTGTTTGTTTTTCTCTAAACAGCATTTGTAAAGTTAAAAATTTTTGAAAAAAAAAACATCTTTGTTTCTGCGAGATTTCCGTAAAGATAGTTTTTTAGCACCATCTAATTTTGTCAAAGCAAAAATTTAACAACTAATCAATAACTAAGGACAAAAATTTAATTTATGTTATGTACCATATTTATATAACGATAATGGTTGTAATATAATATTAACAACAAATAACAAATCACTTTAAGATCTTAACTGGTGAAAACTTGTATAAATTCAAATCAGTTAGAAATAATGGGATACCTGAAAGTGACGTAGTGTGGGTATCTCGATTCTGATTGGTTGTTAAAACGTGGCTTTTGTTTACGTCAGCAACTGTTCTTTCCATTCTATTTCGAGTAAGCCAAGCCTGTCAAGTATTAACTCTCTTAAGTAACACATAAATTCTCTCACAAATATTTTTTCTTAAAGATTTCAATTCTTTCACAATATATTTATTATCAAGTCCGGGTCACCATTGAGGGGATTTAATCTTAGACTATATCAACTTTCATCTATCCAAAGGTACCTCAAGATAGGATCAAGTTAACATGTCCTATATACTAGTGATTTGGTATTTATAGTGGTAGTTACACCACAACTTAACACAATGTCAGTCACGAAACCATGTGAAGCATAAACAAACTGATTGTGCAACAAAGTTGCCATATACACAAAACAAAAATGCATCACGGCTACAATAAAATAATAAATTTAAGTCAAATAAAAGACGAAAAGATGTGCGATACGGCTAAGTATATAATTAACTTATCTTTAATTAACATTCTAACATACTCGTATGTAAAAAAACTTAGCTCAACTTTAATACGCCATTCTGCTGATAAACATTAGCTGGGGCTGCGACGTCATAGGTCACATGTGTGAGTATGGAGGGTCTTCTTCTTGAAGTGCAAGAAACCAAATTATAGGAGATTATTAAGAAAACTTTTATTATTTTTATGTTCAAACTGCGATAAATTAATAATAATAATCATTAGTTTCATGCTAAGATCTGTGTGTCTTCCTTGTTTATTGAAAATCATGTCACATGATTTATTTGTCCAATAAGAATACAGTAAATTGTCATAACTTAATTTTTATATGATAGCAAGAAATGAACATAAATCTGACTTTTTAGGAAAATATTATTGAATAGATTTTTACCAGCTGTCGAATTACATAAAAATAATAGAATGGACAACAAATCACTAATACCTTGACTATAAAGTACTTCGCTAAATGTTTGGAGATTTTGTTTTTGTTTTTTGAAATGCTTTTGTTTTTTCCATAGTTTAAAACAACTTAACTACTCAATCTTTTATTTTTAAAAACTAAAACTCCTAAACATATCCAAATAAATTTAAAGGATAGTGAGCTGCATTTTCCGAAAATTAAGATTCATTGAGCATTAAGCTTTTATGTCATAAAAAAAATTATTTCTCAAAGAAATAATGAAGAATATCTAAATAATTTATAATTAAATAAAACATTTAAGAATGAGGCTTAATCTGTTCAAAACATTTTATTAAAAAATAACAGAAATAATATCTTAATGTTTTTCATTGTAAATTATACTAAATATTTATATGCTAAATATTTGTATCGTTACTTTTATTTACTTTCGCACGTGTTATATTTTATAAACAATGCTGTTTATCTTAATTCAAGAAAATAAATAAATATTAAGAAATTTATTTTGATATAACTATATTTGGTACTTTTCAATGATCGATATAAGGAAGTACGCCAACACGTGGGAGCAACGACAGTACATATTTTGGTTTAAAAATTCCACCAGCTTCCGTAGGTGTTTTATACGATAATATCGTAATATCGTACAATAATATCGTAAATCATAACTTATCATATCAAAAAGATTACGTAGCGAATGTAACCGTTTAATAAATACGATATTATTATGAAGGTTGATAAATTTTATTTTCATAATGATAATATTGATAAATGTAAAAAGAATACTTAAGATATCCGACTAAATCCGACAATTTTTGTATAAGTATTAATATAAATTTTAAGAAACTAGTTTTTTTGTTTTATTACGTGCAAAAACTAGCAAAAAACATATTATTATTATTATTTTAATTAGACATTTTTAGGTAAAAAAAAAGGTATTTTCTTACTTATACGCTTCACGCTGTAAACAAATTTCTATCGCCTAAAACAAAAAAAATTCCTTCGAGGATTTAATTTAGAAGGTTTTTCAACTATGTTTTGAACTATTATTTTAAAGGCAAGTGCAATACCGAATTAAAGGCAAGAATAATACTGAATTAGGGATCATTTTTTAAAAATTTCTGCACTTAGAGAAAAAACAAGCATAAAATTTCTACATTTTTTTCTTAGTCTTTAATTCAAAACATGTGTGCTATAGTCATAAATTAACGTAAAAAATTGTAGTAGACAATTATTTTAAAATCAATATAAGATATCCTGTTTAATGTGATGTAAAATGTAAAAAAAAAAAATAATAATAAATAATAAGAATCTGATTTTGAGTTAAACGTTTTTAAAGACTTAAAATTATTAGTCTATCTACTGTTATCACCTTTCACAAAAACTGCTGAAACATTGTAAATAATTGGAGTTTAAACAAAAGTAAAGTATTTTTAGAAAGCTAAGAGTACAAAAATTCTAAATTTATAATAAATTCAATTTCGATAATTTTGCCCAAAATCATGTTTTCCTAGCAGATACCATATATTGAAAAATCATCATTATCAGTCATCAAATCGATTCAAATCATGCATCAAATTATCAGTCATCAAATAACTGGAAAAATGTAATTGATAGGACAAGTATCGTTTGATTTATTTTACAACTTAAAGCAGGGGTCTGTCCAGACATTGCAAAAAACTTTTTCAAGGAGTTTTTAAATTGTAAATTACAAGATTATGCTCGGCACTGTAAAATTATAATAAAAAAAATTTTAATTTTCAAAAATAAACAGCAATTGCTGCTACTTAAATTAGAGATGGAACATTCAAATATTTGGTATTTTGCTTATATTGCTGATATTCATTTCGGACGAATAATGGAAGACAAAACTTAATTCGTTTACATCCATCTTTCTTGTTTTCTGCCCTGGAAAGGGTTTATTCGATTAACAAAACAATAATGAAGATAAACAAATTTGTGAAGGGTCCGATTAAAAGAAAAATTATTTTGTGAAGGGTCCGTTTTTAAGTTAAAATATTTTGATAAGGGTCCGTTTTTATGAAAAGATATTTCGTGAAGGGTCCGTTAATGGACCCAAATATCTTCTAAACAGACCCCTAAAAAGGAAGTAAAATTAAATATCATTGATAGTGCATACCCAGGGGTCTGTCCAGACATTTTGTAAAAGGTCCGTTTTTGTAAAATTGTGAAAAAATGACTCGTGATTTTTAAATATAAAATAAACGTTGAGTCACACTCTTTCAATCAGGATCAAACTTTTGTGAATTTGTGCAAATAGAGTCCTGTTATTGCAAAATACTTTTTCAAACTGTAAGGACGTACAAGATTATGCTCAACACTGCAAAATTACATAAAAAAAATTAAATTTTAAAAAATAAACAGCAATTGCTGCTACTAAATTAGAGATGCAACATACAAATATTTGATATTTAGCCTATACTGCTGAACGCAGAATATTCATTTCAGAGGAATAAAGAAAGAAGCGTCTGCTATCTGATTAGCAAAGCAATAATGAAGATAAACATATTTGTGAAGGGTCCGAATAAAAGATAAGTTATTTTGTGAAGGATCCGTTTTTAAGTTAAAATATTTTGTGAAGGGTCCGTTTTTATGAAAAGATATTTTGTGAAGTGTCCGCTAACGGACCCAAATTGCTTCTAAACAGACCCCTGATACCTAATGGTACAAGAGTTCATAATATTTTAGGGGAAAAAAAGCACAATTCTCTAAATATCTATGCAATGCTGCGCTGCATAAAAAAATAATTCTAGTTTTGTGTCTTTCAGGAAACTAACATGCAGATTCTGGTCAGTAATAACACAACTTTGAACAATGATAACCACCCAAATGGTGCATTTATACTTTTAGAACAAAAACTAAATAGAGATATGTCATTTTCCTCATGCCTTCATAACATATTTGAGCTAGTTTTGTAAAAGCAAAGGAAAAAAAATTCTAAAAAAGTCAAAAAGTAAAAAGTCCTGATTTAAAACTGAAAAAAAGAGAAATCCTACTAAAATATAAACGAAGAAAAAACGAGTAAACATGTAGAGCAGCATTTAAACGAGATGGAAATTAAAGAGATGCTAAGTAGTTTAGAAAAATAACGAACTTTGAAATAGAAAAACTATTAAAATTGTGCATAATGTTTTAGGAAGAGATAATTACAGGAATTCACGATGCATCAAACTTTCTGGATTGCATGTGCATTTATCAAAAATGATTTCTTTGAGATCATAGCTCATCCTGCCTGTAGAACAAGCGAAAACTTTAAAGAGATATTTATTGTAATATACAGTTGCTTGATATCGTATCTTGAATACAATCCAATTATAAAAACATTGAAACAAGATATTCGAAAATTTTAAAAATTTTCTGAGAGAATCGTCCGGAGAATCAAAAGATGGAGAACATTCAGAACAAGAGGTGAAATGCAACTTAATTGGTAAGTTTTATTATTATTTCTATTGCTACTGTGAATGATTACTATGTTTAAAGTAATTCTGTATAATCTGTCTATGACTGTATTTTAGAACAAAACAATTTATGATTTTGTATCTACTAAAATCAACAATACTATTTTTGTTCGCGTCGTTTTAATATATATTATTATATACTCGCATTTTTTGTAAGAATGCCTTTGATTAAAAAGAATGCAATGCAAATAATGCGTCATATTTAAACGCCAAAATAAATAAAATTAAAACCGAACGATTTCTGCATATATTTAAATAAAAATAAATTTAAAATAATGAAAAGAAAAGATATGCAGCTCAAAATGAGCTATTTAAAGAAGAGATATTTAAGCAAAGCAATTTAAGAAAATGGACATGGCATTTGATGCCGTTTTTTAAACTTCTTCGAAAAACTCTTCTTTTTTAAAAAAAGAAACTAATTGACCCAAATAAATTCGTATTGCGGTGTCGTCCATTTGCCTAAAGTACATTCAAAAATTTGATTTTTTTTAAAAGAAAAATTAGAAATATTAACAGGTTTTTATACAATATTTCCACGGGCACCAAACATTTATAATAGACATTGTTCGAACATATAATAGATGTTGATTATACAAATGTGTTTCGAATTTATATTTAAAAAAAAACTTTTTATCGTTTATTGTTCTGATTAAGAACATAACACCAGAAATATACCCACATCTGAAATATACCCACCACTTAGACACTGAAGTTTGGAAGTTTGTTCCGTGATAAATATGCCTTAACCATTTAAAAAAGTAAACAAAATTCCTGGTTTGGTTTTTAAAATTATAGTCAATTGTGTAACATTGAATTGAGCAAATTTGAAATTGCGTCATAGGACACAACGAACATCGCACATGCAAAAGTGTAGACCGTATCCTGACCTACGGAAAATAAAGCTTCTTGCAACACTTTTTGAGGTATACATACATAGAAAATTTATTTCTCTTGAAAAAAGACTTAGAATTCTTAGAAAAGACTTCTCCGTATAAAAGCTATTCAAAAGGCGAATTTCTTCGAAATAGGACTTTTCGCATCACTATTTCAGATATATATACATTGCGGGGTCCCACTGTGTACCCCCATGGGGACTATAAATATTTCCTTTGGTAGGGAACACTATTACAAGGTACTATAACACCTGGTCCAATTAAAACATTAAAAGTTAATAATAAGGTCTGATAGGAGGCATTTTTTTAACATTGAAAATTGCACTGTTTTAGATATACAATAATAGTAAAATGCGGGGTCCCACTGTGCACCCCCTATGGGGTCTATAATACTATTCTTTGGTAGGGTACACTAGCACAAGGTAATATAACACCTGGTCCAATTAAAATATTAAAGGTTAATATTAAGGTCTGATAGGAGGCTTTTTTTAGCATTGAAAAATGCACTGTTTTAGATATACAATAATAGTAAGATGCGGGGTCCCACTGTGTACCCCCTATGGGGTCTATAATTATTTCCTTTGGTAGGGTACACTATTACAAGGTAATATATTCCCTGGTCCAAATAAAACATTAAAGGTTAATATTAATGTCTGATATGAAGCCTTTTGTTAACAATGAGAAAAGACTTAAAATTTCTCCGTATTAACGCTTTTCGGAAGGCGAATTTCCTCAAAATAAAGCTTCTCGCAACACTTTTTGAGGTATACATTCATAGAAAATTTATTTCTCTTGAAAACTTTATTTCTCTTTTCGCATCACTATTTCAGATATACATACATTGCGGGGTCCCACTGTGTACCCCCTATGGGGTCTATAATTATTTCCTTTGGTAGGGTACACTATTACAAGGTAATAAAACACCTGGTCTAATTAAAGCATTAAAGGTTAATATTAAGGTCTGATAGGAGGCATATTTTTTTTTAGCATTGAAAAATGCACTGTTTTAGATATACAATAATAGTAAAATGCGGGGTCCCACTGTGTACCCCCTATGGGGTCTATAATTATTTCCTTTGGTAGGGTACACTAGTACAAGGTACAAAACAGTAAATACAAAAACAGTAAAATGCGGGGTCACACTGTGTACCTCCTATGGGATCTATAATTATTTCCTTTGGTAGGGTACACTAGTAGTAGTTTTTTTTTTTTTTAGCATTGAAAAATGCACTGTTTTAGATATACAATAATAGTAAAATGCAGGGTCCCACTGTGTACCCCCTATGGGGTCTATAATTATTTCCTTTGGTAGGGTACACTAGTACAAGGTACAAAACAGTAATACAAAAACAGTAAAATGCGGGGTCACACTGTGTACCTCCTATGGGATCTATAATTATTTCCTTTGGTAGGGTACACTAGTACCCCGTAATATAATACCTGGTCCAATTAAAACATTAAAGGTTAATATTAAGGTCTGATAGGAGGCATTTTTTTTTAGCATTGAAAAATGCACTGTTTTAGATATACAATAATAGTAAAATGCGGGGTACCACTGTGTACCCCCTAAGGGATCTAAAATTATTTCCTTTGGTAGGGTACACTAGTACAAGGTAATATAACACCTGGTCCAATTAAAACATTAAAGGTTAATATTAAACTCTGATAGGAGACTTTGTTAATATTGAGAAAATACTTAGAATTTCTGCGTATAAGAGCTATTGAGAAGGCGAATTTCTTCGAAATAAAGTTTCTCGCAAAACTTTTGAGATATACAAAAATAGTAAAAGGCGGGGTCACACTGTGTACCCCCTAAGGGCTTAACGCTTTTCGGAAGGCGAATTTCCTCAAAATAAAGCTTCTCCAAACATTTTTTGAGATATACATACATAGAAAATCAATTTCTCCTCTTGAAAAAAGACTTAGAATTTCTGCGTATAAAAGCTCTTTAGAAGGCGAATTTCTTCGAAATAATGCTTCTCGCAACACTTTTGGAGATATACAAAAACAGTAAAATTCGGGGTCACGCTGTGTACCCCCTATGGGGTCTATAATTTTTTTCTTTGGTAGGGTACTCTAGTACAAGGTATTATAACACCTGGTCCAATTACAACATTAAAGGTTAATATTAAGGTCTGATAGGAGGCATTTTTCTTAACATTGAAAATGCACTGTTTTAGATATACATACATAGAAAAATGCGGGGTCACACTGTGTACCCCCTATGGGCTCTAAAATTATTTCCTTTGGTAGGGTACACTAGTACAAGGTAATATAACACCTGGTCCAATTACAACATTAAAGGTTAATATTAAGGTAAAATATGAAGCCTTTTGTTAACAATGAGAAAAGACTTAAAATTTCTCCGTATTAACGCTTTTCGGAAGTTGAATTTCCTCAAAATAAAGCTTCTCGCAGCACTTTTTGAGATATACATACATAGAAAATTTATTTCTCCTCTTGAAAAAAGACTTAGAATTTCTCCGTATTAACGCTTTTCGGAAGGCGAATTTCTGCGAAATAAAGCTTCTCGCAACACATTTTGAGATATACAAAAACAGTTAAATGCGGTGTCACGCTGTGTACCCCCTATGGGGTCTATAAATATTTCCTTTGGTAGGGTACACTAGTACCCCGTAATATAATACCTTGTCCAATTACAACATTAAAGGTTAATATTAAGGTCTGATATAAGGCATTTTCTTAACAATGAGAAAAGACTAAAAATTTCTCCGTATCAACGCTTTTCGAAAGGCGAATTTCTTCGAAATAAAGCTTCTCGCAACACTGTGTACCCCCTATAAGCTCTAAAATTATTTCCTTTGGTAGGGTACACTAGTACCAGGTAATATAACACCTGATCCACTTAAAATATTAAGGGTCAATATTAAGGTCTGATAGGAGGTTTTGTTAACATTGAGAAAAGACTTAGAATTTCTGCGTATAAAAGCCCTTCGGAAGGCGAATTTCTTCGAAATAGAGCTTCTCGCATCACTTTTGGAGATATACAAAAACAGTAAAATTCGGGGTCAAGCTGTGTTCCCCCTATGGGGTCTATAATTTTTTCCTTTGGTAGAGTACACTAGTACAAGGTAATATAACACCTGGTCTAATTACAACATTAAAGGTTAATATTAGGGTCTGATAGGAGGCATTTTTCTTAACATTGAAAATGCACTGTTTTAGATATACATACATAGAAAAATGCGGGGTCACACTGTGTACCCCCTATGGGCTCTAAAATTATTTCCTTTGGTAGGGTACACTAGTACCAGGTAATATAACACCTGGTCCACTTAAAATATTAAGGGTCAATATTAAGGTCTGATAGGAGGCTTTGTTAACATTGAGAAAAGACTTAGAATTTCTGCGTATAAAAGCTCTTCGGAAGGCGAATTTCTTCGAAATAAAGCTTCTCGCAACACTTTTGGAGATATACAAAAACAGTAAAATTCGGGGTCACGCTGTGTACCCCCTATGGGGTCTAAAATTTTTTCCTATGGTAGGGTACACTAGTACAAGGTAATATAACACCTGGTCCAATTACAACATTAAAGGTTAATATTAAGGTAAAATATGAAGCCTTTTGTTAACAATGAGAAAAGACTTAAAATTTCTCCGTATTAACGCTTTTCGGAAGTTGAATTTCCTCAAAATAAAGCTTCTCGCAGCACTTTTTGAGATATACATACATAGAAAATTTATTTCTCCTCTTGAAAAAAGACTTAGAATTTCTCCGTATTAACGCTTTTCGGAAGGCGAATTTCTGCGAAATAAAGCTTCTCGCAACACATTTTGAGATATACAAAAACAGTTAAATGCGGTGTCACGCTGTGTACCCCCTATGGGGTCTATAAATATTTCCTTTGGTAGGGTACACTAGTACCCCGTAATATAATACCTTGTCCAATTACAACATTAAAGGTTAATATTAAGGTCTGATATAAGGCATTTTCTTAACAATGAGAAAAGACTAAAAATTTCTCCGTATCAACGCTTTTCGAAAGGCGAATTTCTTCGAAATAAAGCTTCTCGCAACACTGTGTACCCCCTATAAGCTCTAAAATTATTTCCTTTGGTAGGGTACACTAGTACCAGGTAATATAACACCTGATCCACTTAAAATATTAAGGGTCAATATTAAGGTCTGATAGGAGGTTTTGTTAACATTGAGAAAAGACTTAGAATTTCTGCGTATAAAAGCCCTTCGGAAGGCGAATTTCTTCGAAATAGAGCTTCTCGCATCACTTTTGGAGATATACAAAAACAGTAAAATTCGGGGTCAAGCTGTGTTCCCCCTATGGGGTCTATAATTTTTTCCTTTGGTAGAGTACACTAGTACAAGGTAATATAACACCTGGTCTAATTACAACATTAAAGGTTAATATTAGGGTCTGATAGGATGCATTTTTCTTAACATTGAAAAATGCACTGTTTTAGGTATACGTACATAATAAAATGCGGGGTCACACTGTGTACCCCCTAAGGGCTGTAGAATTATTTCCTTTGGTAGGGTACACTAGTACCAGGTAATATAACACCTGGTCCTCTTAAAATATTAAGAGTAGATATTAAGGTCTGATAGGAGGCTTTGTGAACATTGAGAAAAGATGTAGAATTTCTGCGTATAAAAGCTCTTCGGAAGGCGAATTTCTTCGAAATAAAGCTTCTCGCAACACTTTTGGAGATATACAAAAACAGTAAAATTCGGGGTCACGCTGTGTACCCCCTATGGGGTGTAAAATTTTTTCCTATGGTAGGGTACACTAGTACAAGGTAATATAACACCTGGTCCAATTACAACATTAAAGGTTAATATTAAGGTAAAATATGAAGCCTTTTGTTAACAATGAGAAAAGACTTAAAATTTCTCCGTATTAACGCTTTTCGGAAGTTGAATTTCCTCAAAATAAAGCTTCTCGCGGCACTTTTTGAGATATACATACATAGAAAATTTATTTCTCCTCTTGAAAAAAGACTTAGAATTTCTCCGTATTAACGCTTTTCGGAAGGCGAATTTCTGCGAAATAAAGCTTCTCGCAACACATTTTGAGATATACAAAAACAGTTAAATGCGGTGTCACGCTGTGTACCCCCTATGGGGTCTATAAATATTTCCTTTGGTAGGGTACACTAGTACCCCGTAATATAATACCTTGTCCAATTACAACATTAAAGGTTAATATTAAGGTCTGATATAAGGCATTTTCTTAACAATGAGAAAAGACTAAAAATTTCTCCGTATCAACGCTTTTCGAAAGGCGAATTTCTTCGAAATAAAGCTTCTCGCAACACTGTGTACCCCCTATAAGCTCTAAAATTATTTCCTTTGGTAGGGTACACTAGTACCAGGTAATATAACACCTGATCCACTTAAAATATTAAGGGTCAATATTAAGGTCTGATAGGAGGTTTTGTTAACATTGAGAAAAGACTTAGAATTTCTGCGTATAAAAGCCCTTCGGAAGGCGAATTTCTTCGAAATAGAGCTTCTCGCATCACTTTTGGAGATATACAAAAACAGTAAAATTCGGGGTCAAGCTGTGTTCCCCCTATGGGGTCTATAATTTTTTCCTTTGGTAGAGTACACTAGTACAAGGTAATATAACACCTGGTCTAATTACAACATTAAAGGTTAATATTAGGGTCTGATAGGATGCATTTTTCTTAACATTGAAAAATGCACTGTTTTAGGTATACGTACATAATAAAATGCGGGGTCACACTGTGTACCCCCTAAGGGCTGTATAATTATTTCCTTTGGTAGGGTACACTAGTACCAGGTAATATAACACCTGGTCCTCTTAAAATATTAAGAGTAGATATTAAGGTCTGATAGGAGGCTTTGTGAACATTGAGAAAAGATGTAGAATTTCTGCGTATAAAAGCTCTTCAGAAGGCGAATTTCTTCGAAATAAAGCTTCTCGCAACACTTTTGGAGATATACAAAAACAGTAAAATTCGGAGTCGCGCTGTGTACCCCCTATGGGGTCTATAATTATTTCCTTTGGTAGGGTACACTAGTACCCCATACTATAATACCTTGTCCAATTACAACATTAAAGGTTAATATTAAGGTCTGATAGGAGGCATTTTTCTTAACATTGAAAAATGCACTGTTTTAAATATACATACATAGTAAAATGCGGGATCACACTATGAACCCCCTATGGGCTCTAAAATTATTTCCTTTGGTAGGGTACACTAGTACCCCGTAATATAATACCTGGTCCAATTACAACATTAAAGGTTAATATTAAGGTCTTATATAAAGCCATTTGTTAACAATGAGAAAAGACTTTAAATTGATCCGTATTAACGCTTTTCGGAAGGCGAATTTCCTCAAAATAAAGCTTCTCGCAACACTTTTGGAGATATACATACATAAAAAATTTATTTCTCCTCTTGAAAAAAGACTTAGAATTTCTGCCTATAAAAGCTCTTCAGAAGGCGAATTTCTTGGAAATAAGACTTTTCGCATTACTATTTCAGATGGACATACATTGCGGGGTCAAACCGTGTACCCCCTATGGGATCTATAATTGATTCCTTTGGTATGGTACACTATTACAAGGTAATATAACACCTGGTCCAATTGAAACATTAAAGGTTATTATTAAGGTCTGATATTAGGCATTTTTCTCAACATTGAAAAATGCACTGTTTTAGATATATAAACATAGTAAAGTGAGGGGTCCCACTGTGTACCCCCTATGGGGTCTATAATTATTTCCTTTAATAGGGTACACTAGTTCCCCGTAATATAATACCTGGTCCAATTACAACATTAAATGTCAATATTAAGGTCTGATATTAGGCATTTTCCTTAACATTGAAAAATGCATTGTTTTAGATATACAAAAACAGTAAAACTCGGGGTCACGCTGTGTACCCCCTATGGAATCTATAATTATTTCCTTTGGTAGGGTACACTAGTATCCCGTACTATAATACCTTGTCCAATTACAACATTAAAGGGTAATATTAAAGTCTGATAGGAGGCATTTTTCTTAACATTGAAAAATGCACTGTTTTAAATATACATACATAGTAAAATGCGGGGTCACACTGTGTACCCCCTATGGGCTCTAAAATTATTTCCTTTGGTAGGGTACACCAGTACCCCGTAATATAATACCTGGTCTCATTAAAATATTAAGGGTCAATATTAAGGTCTGATATGAATCCATTTGTTAACAATGAGAAAAGACTTAAAATTTCTCCGTATGAACGCTTTTCGGAAGGCGAATTTACTCAAAATAAAGCTTCTCCCAACTTTAACTTTTTGAGATATACATACATAGAAAATCTATTTCTCCTCCTGAAAAAAGACTTAGAATTTCTGCGTATAAAAGCTCTTTAGAAGGCGAATTTCTTCGAAAGAAAGCTTCTCGCACCACTTTTGTAGATATACAAAATCAGTAAAATTCGGGGACACGCTGTGTACCCCCTATGGGGTCTTTAATTTTTTCCTTTGGTAGGGTTCACTAGTACAAGGTAATATAACACCTGGTCCAATTACAACATTAACGGGTCACAGTACCCAAAAAATGACCAAACTATCGAATTTTTTTTATTGCTTAAAATAAAACTTCAAACTATTTCGTATGCACTGAAAAAAACATCATCTCTCTATCTACATTTTTAAAAAAGTTATGAATGATTTTAGATAGTCCTAATACAGAAGCTTGCTTAGCAGACAGACTTTAAAGAGCCTTTTCTCATAGATGATAGTTTTGTGTTTTAATCTTAGTTAAATCCCTAAGGATTTTTTTCTATTTAAGATAGAACTTTGAAGTAAACTTTTTTATCTTAAGTATAATACACTTATTTAAACTGTGCATGGAATAAGCATTTTAGGAGGTATTAAAATTTTTACAGCATGTTATATGTACCTAACAGGAATTTTTAACCTTTTTTTTCTACATTTTTACAAAATAATCTATAAAAAATATTCTAATTGATGTATCAACAAATGAATGCACAAAATAATTAAGATGTATATTCTAAGCAAGAAGGAAAAAAAAAATTTTGAAAATATGTTAAAATAAAAAAGCCTTAGGGATTTAAAAATTGTGAATTTTTTCAACTTTTTTTAAAATTTTAACTTAAATTTCCTGTCCTTATATAATTAAATAATTATTCCTTAAGTAATTATTATTATAAATAATTATTTATTATAAATAATTATTTCCTTATATAATTAAATATTCCTTAAATAATTATTTTCTTTGGTAGGGTACACTTGTACCAGGTAATGTAACACCTGGTCCACTTAAAATATTAAGGGTCAATATTAAGGTCTGATATGAAGCCATTTGTTAACAATGAGAAAAGACTTAAAATTTCTCCGTATGAACGCTTTTCGGAAGGCGAATTTCCTCAAAATAAAGCTTCTCGCAACACTTTTCGAGATAATAGGCATACATAAAAAATGGACATACATAAAAAATTTATTTCTCCTCTTGAAAAAAGACTTAGAATTTCTGCCTATAAAAGCTCTTCAGAAGGCGAATTTCTTGGAAATAGAGCTTCTCTCGACACTATTTTACATTTACAAAAAGAGTAAAATTCGGGATCACGCCGTGTATCCCCTATCGGGTCTATAATTTTTTTCTTTGGTAGGGCACACTAGTACAAGGTAATATAACACCTGGTCCAATTACAACATTTAAGGTTAATATTAATGTCTGATATAAGGCATTTTCTTAACATTGAAAAATGCACTGTTTTAGATATACATACATAGTTAAGTGCGGGGTCACACTGTGCACCCCCTATGGGGTGTATAATTATTTCCTTCGGTAGGGTAAACTATTACAAGGTAATATAACACCTGGTCCAATTGAAACATGAAAGGTTAATATTAAGGTCTGATATTAGGCATTTTTCTTAACATTGAAAAATGCACTGTTTTAGATATATATACATAGTAAAGTGCGGGGTCCCACCGTGCACCCCCTATGGGATCTATAATTATTTCCTTTGGTAGGGTACACTAGTACCAGGTAATATAACACCTGGTCCATTTAAAATATTAAGGGTCAATATTAAGGTCTGATAGGAGGCTTTGTTAACATTGAGAAAAGACGTAGAATTTCCGCGTATAAAAGCTCTTCAGAAGGCGAAATTCTTCGAAATAAAACTTCTGGCAACACTTTTGGAGATATACAAAAACAGGAAAATTCGGGATCACGCTGTGTACCCCCTATGGGATCTATAATTATATCCTTTGGTACGGTACACTAGTACCTCATAATATAAAACCTGGTCCAATTAATACATTAAAGGTTAATATTAAGGTCTGATAGGAGGCATTTTTCTTAACATTGAAAAATGCATTGTTTTAGAGATACAAAAACAGTAAAATTCGGGGACACGCTCTGTACCCCCTATGGGGTCTATAATTATTTCCTTTGGTAGAGTACACTAGTACCCCGTACTATAATACCTTGTCCAATTACAACATTAAAGGTTAATATTAAGGTCTGATAGGAGGCATTTTTCTTAACATTGAAAAATGCACTGTTTTAAATATACATACATAGTAAAATGCGGGGTCACACTGTGTACCCCCTATAAGCTCTAAAATTATTTCCTTTGGTAGGGTACACTAGTACCCCGAAATATAATACCTGGTCCAATTACAACATTAAAGGTTAATATTAAGGTCTGATATGAAGCCATATGTTAACAATGAGAAAAGACTTAAAATTGATCCGTATTAACGCTTTTCGGAAGGCGAATTTCTTAAAAATAAAGCTTCTCGCAACACTTTTTGAGGTATACGTACATAGAAAATTTATTTCTCTTGAAAAAAGACTTAGAATTTCTCCGTATAAAAGGTATTCAGAAGGCGAATTTCTTCGAAATAAGACTTTTCGCATTACTATTTCGGATGGACATACATTGCGGGGTCACACCATGTACCCCCTATGGGGTCTATGACTGATTCCTTTGGTAGGGTACACTATTACAAGGTAATATAAAACCTGGTCCAATTAATACATTAAAGGTTAATATTAAGGTCTGATAGGAGGCATTTTTCTTAACATTGAAAAATGCACTGTTTTAGATATATATACATAGTAAAGTGCGGGGTCCCACCGTGTACCCCCTATGGGATCTATAATTATTTCCTTTAGTAGGGTACACTAGTACCCCGTAATATAATACCTGGTCCAATTACAATATTAAAGGTCAATATTAAGGTCTGATATTAGGCATTTTCCTTAACATTGAAAAATGCACTGTTTTAGATATATATACATAGTAAAGTGCGGGGTCCCACCGTGTACCCCCTATGGGCTCTAAAATTATATCCTTTGCTAGGGTACACTAGTTCCCCGTAATATAATACCTGGTCCAATTACAACATTAAAGGTTAATATTAAGGTCTGATAGGAGGCATTTTGTTAACAATGAGAAGAGACTTAGAATTTCTCCGTAATAACGCTTTTCGGAAAGCGAATTTCCTCAAAATAAAGCTTCTCCCAACACTTTTTGAGAAAAACATACATAGAAAATTTATTTCTCTTGAATAAAGACTTAGAATTTCTGCCTATAAAAGCTCTTCAGAAGGCGTATTTCTCTGAAATTGAGCTTCTCGCGACACTATTTTAGATATACAAAAAGAGTAAAATTCGAGGTCACGCCGTGTCCCCCCTATGGGGTCTATAATTATTTCCTTTGGTAGGTTACACCATTACAAGGTAATATAACATCTGGTCCAATTAAAACATTAAAGGTTAATATTAAGGTCTGATAGGAGGCATTTTTCCTTTGCTATAATTATTTCCTTTGGTAGGGTACACTAGTACCATGTAATATAACACCTTGTCCAATTAAAATATTAAGGGTCAATATTAAGGTCTGATATGAAGCCTTTTGTTAACATTGAGAAAAGACTTAGAATTTCAGCGTATAAGAGCCCTTCGGAAGGCGAATTTCTTAAAAATAAAGCTTCTCGCAACACTTTTTGAGGTATACATACATAGAAAATTTATTTCTCTTGAAAAAAGACTTAGAATTTCTCCGTATAAAAGCTATTCAGAAGGCAAATTTCTGCAAAATAAGACTTTTCGCATTACTATTTCAGATGGACATACATTGCGGGGTCACACCGTGTAACCCCTATGGGGTCTATAATTGATTCCTTTGGTAGGGTACACTATTACAAGGTAATATAACACCTGGTCCAATTGAAACATTAAAGGTTAATATTAAGGTCTGATATTAGGCATTTTTCTTAACATTGAAAAATGCACTGTTTTAAATATATATATACATAGTAAAGTGCGGGGTCCCACCGTGTACCCCCTATGGGGTCTATAATTATTTCCTTTGGTAGGGTACACTAGTACAAGGTAATATAACACCTGGTCTAATTACAACATTAAAAGTTCATATTAAGGTCTGATAGGACGCATTTTTCTTAACATTGTAAAATGCACTGTTTTAGGTATACATACATAGTAAAATGCGGGGTCACGCTGTATACCCACTAAGGGCTGTATAATTATTTCCTTTGGTAGGGTACACTAGTACCAAGTAATATAACACCTGGTCCACTTAAAATATTAAGGGTCAATATTAAGGTCTGATAGGACGCT
Organism: Parasteatoda lunata; assembly: GCA_949128135.1. Classification (NCBI taxonomy): domain Eukaryota; kingdom Metazoa; phylum Arthropoda; class Arachnida; order Araneae; family Theridiidae; genus Parasteatoda; species Parasteatoda lunata. The sequence continues at coordinate 9,924,905 of OX421974.1, read as the reverse complement.
TTGTTAACATTGAGAAAAGACGTAGAATTTCTGCGTATAAAAGCTCCTCAGAAGGCGAATTTCTTCGAAATAGAGCTTCTCGCGACACTATTTTAGATATACAAAAAGAGTAAAATTCGGGGTCACGCCGTGTACCCCCTATAGGGTCTATAATTATTTCCTTTGGTAGGGTACACTATTAAAAGGTAATATAACACCTGCTCCAATTGAAACAATAAAGGTTAATATTAAGGTCTGATAGGAGACATTGAGAAAAAGACTTAGAATTTCTGCGTATAAAAGCTCTTCGGAAGGCGAATTTCTTCGAAATAAAGCTTCTCGCAACACTTTTGGAGATATACAAAAACAGTAAAATTCGGGGTCACGCTGTGTACCCCCTATGGGGTCTATAATTATTTCCTTTGGTAGGGTACACTATTACAAGGTAATATAACACCTGCTCCAATTGAAACATTAAAGGTTAATATTAAGGTCTGATATTAGGCATTTTTCTTAACATTGAAAAATGCACTGTTTTAGATATATATACATAGTAAAGTGCGGGGTCCCACCGTGTACCCCCTATGGGGTCTATAATTATTTCCTTTGGTAGGGTACACTACTACAAGGTAATATAACACCTGGTCTAATTACAACATTAAAAGTTCATATTAAGGTCTGATAGGAGGCATTTTTCTTAACATTGTAAAATGCAATGTTTTAGGTATACATACATAGTAAAATGCGGGGTCACGCTGTATACCCCCTAAGGGTTGTATAATTATTTCCTTTGGTAGGGTACACTAGTACCAGGTAATATAACACCTGGTCCACTAAAAATATTAAGGGTCAATATTAAGGTCTGATAGGAGGCTTTGTTAACATTGAGAAAAGACGTAGAATTTCTGCGTATAAAAGCTCTTCAGAAGGCGAATTTCTTCGAAATAAAGCTTCTCGCAACACTTTTGGAGATATACAAAAACAGTAAAATTCGGCGTCGCGCTGTGTACCCTCTATAGGGTCTATAATTATATCCTTTGGTAGGGTACACTAGTACCCCGTAATATAATACCTGGTCCAATTACAACAATAAAGGTTAATATTAAGGTCTGATGAAGGCATTTTTCTTAACATTGAAAAATGCACTGTTTTAAATATACATACATAGTAAAATGCGGGGTCACACTGTGTACCCCCTATGGGCTCTAAAATTATTTCCTTTGGTAGGGTACACTAGTACCCCGTAATATAACACCTGGTCCAATTACAACAATAAAGGTTAATATTAAGGTCTGATATGAAGCCATTTGTTAACAATGAGAAAAGACTTAAAATTGATCCGTATTAACGCTTTTCGGAACGCGAATTTCCTCAAAATAAAGCTTCTCGCATCACTTTTGGAGATATACATACATAAAAAATTTATTTCTCCTCTTGAAAAAAGACTTAGAATTTCTGCCTATAAAAGCTCTTCAGAAGGCGAATTTCTTGGAAATAAAGCTTCTCGCAACACTTTTGGAGATATACAAAAACAGTAAAATTCGGGGTCACGCTGTGTACCTTCTATGGGGTCTATAATTATTTTCTTTATTAGGGTACACTAGTACCCCGTACTATAACACCTTGTCCAATTACAACATTAAAGGTTAATATTAAGGTCTGATATTAGGCATTTTTCTTAACATTGAAAAATGCACTGTTTTAGATATATATACATAGTAAAGTGCGGGGTCCCACCGTGTACCCCCTATGGGGTCTATAATTATTTCCTTTGGTAGGGTACACTAGTACAAGGTAATATAACACCTGGTCTAATTACAACATTAAAAGTTCATATTAAGGTCTGATAGGACGCATTTTTCTTAACATTGTAAAATGCACTGTTTTAGGTATACATACATAGTAAAATGCGGGGTCACGCTGTATACCCCCTAAAGGCTGTATAATTATTTCCTTTGGTAGGGTACACTAGTACCAGGTAATATAACACCTGGTCCACTTAAAATATTAAGGGTCAATATTAAGGTCTGATAGGACGCTTTGTTAACATTGAGAAAAGACGTAGAATTTCTGCGTATAAAAGCTCTTCAGAAGGCGAATTTCTTCGAAATAAAGCTTCTCGCAACACTTTTGGAGATATACAAAAAGAGTAAAATTCGGGGTCACGCCGTGTACCCCCTATAGGGTCTATAATTATTTCCTTTGGTAGGGTACACTATTAAAAGGTAATATAACACCTGCTCCAATTGAAACAATAAAGGTTAATATTAAGGTCTGATAGGAGGCATTGTTAACATTGAGAAAAAGACTTAGAATTTCTGCGTATAAAAGCTCTTCGGAAAGCGAATTTCTTCGAAATAAAGCTTCTCGCAACACTTTTGGAGATATACAAAAACAGTAAAATTCGGGGTCACGCTGTGTACCCCCTATGGGGTCTATAATTTTTTCTTTGGTAGGGTACACAAGAACACGGTAATATAACACCTGGTCCAATTACAACATTAAAGGTTAATATTAAGGTCTGATATGAAGCCATTTGTTAACAATGAGAAAAGACTTAAAATTGATCCGTATTAACGCTTTTCGGAAGGCGAATTTCCTCAAAATAAAGCTTCTCGCAACACTTTTGGAGATATACATACATAAAAAATTTATTTCTCCTCTTGAAAAAAGACTTAGAATTTCTGCCTATAAAAGCTCTTCAGAAGGCATATATCTTGGAAATAAAGCTTCTCGCAACACTTTTGGAGATATACAAAAACAGTAAAATTCGGGGTCACGCTGTGTACCCCCTATTGGGTCTGTAATTTTTTCCTTTGCTAGGGTACACTAGTACAAAGTAATATAACACCTGGTCCACTTAAAATATTAAGGGTCAATATTAAGGTCTGATAGGAGGCATTGTTAACATTGAGAAAAGACTTAGAATTTCTGCCTATAAAAGCTCTTCAGAAGGCATATATCTTGGAAATAAAGCTTCTCGCAACACTTTTGGAGATATACAAAAACAGTAAAATTCGGGGTCACGCTGTGTACCCCCTATGGGGTCTATAATTATTTCCTTCGGTAGGGTACACTATTACAAGGTAATATAACACCTGCTCCAATTGAAACATTAAAGGTTAATATTAAGGTCTGATAGGAGGCATTTTTCTTAACATTGAAAAAAGCATTGTTTTAGATATACAAAAACAGTAAAATTCGGGGTCACGCTGTGTACCCCCTATGGGGTCTATAATTATTTCCTTTATTGGGGTACAAAAGTACCCCGTACTATAACACCTTGTCCAATTACAACATTAAAGGTTAATATTAAGGTCTGATAGGAGGCATTTTTCTTAACATTGAAAAATGCACTGTTTCAAATATACATACATAGTAAAATGCGGGGTCACACTGTGTACCCCCTATGGGGTCTATAATTTTTTCCTTTGGTAGGGTACACTAGTACACGGTAATATAACACCTGGTCTAATTACAACATTAAAGGTTAATATTAAGGTCTGATATGAAGCCATTTGTTAACAATGAGAAAAGACTTAAAATTGATCCGTATTAACGCTTTTTGGAAGGCGAATTTCCTCAAAATAAAGCTTCTCGCAACACTTTTGGAGATATACATACATAAAAAAATTTATTTCTCCTCTTGAAAAAAGACTTAGAATTTCTGCCTATAAAAGCTCTTCAGAAGGCGAATTTCTTGGAAATAAAGCTTCTCGCAACACTTTTGGAGATATACAAAAACAGTAAAAGTCGGGGTCACGCTGTGTACCCCCTATTGGGTCTGTAATTTTTTCCTTTGCTAGGGTACACTAGTACAAGGTAATATAACATCTGGACCAATTACAACATTAAAGGTTAATATTAAGGTCTGATAGGAGGCATTTTTCTTAACATTGAAATAATGCACTGTTTTATATATACATACACAGTAAAGTTCGGGGTCTTGCTGTGTACCCCCTATGGGGTCTATAATTATTTCCTTTGGTAGGGTACACTAGTACCAGGTAACATAACACCTGGTCCACTTAAAATATTAAGGGTCAATATTAAGGTCTGATAGGAGGCATTGTTAACATTGAGAAAAGACTTAGAATTTCTGTGTATAAAAGCTCTTCGGAAGGCGAATTTCTTCGAAATAAAGCTTCTCGCAACACTTTTGGAGATATACAAAAACAGTAAAATTCGGGGTCACGCTGTGTACCCCCTATGGGGTCTATAATTTTTTCCTTTGGTAGGGTACACTAGTACCCCGTAATATAACACCAGGTCCAATTACAACATTAAAGGTTAATATTAAGGTCTGATATGAAGCCATTTGTTAACAATGAGAAAAGACTTAAAATTGATCCGTATTAACGCTTTTCGGAAGGCGAATTTCCTCAAAATAAAGCTTCTCGCAACACTTTTGGAGATATACATACATAAAAAATTTATTTCTCCTCTTGAAAAAAGACTTAGAATTTCTGCCTATAAAAGCTCTTCAGAAGGCATATATCTTGGAAATAAAGCTTCTCGCAACACTTTTGGAGATATACAAAAACAGTAAAATTCGGGGTCACGCTGTGTACCCCCTATGGGGTCTATAACTATTTCCTTTGGTAGGGTACACTATTACAAGGTAATATAACACCTGCTCCAATTGAAACATTAAAGGTTAATTTTAAGGTCTGATATTAGGCATTTTTCTTAACATTGAAAAATGCACTGTTTTAGATATATATACATAGTAAAGTGCGGGGTCCCACCGTGTACCCCCTATGGGGTCTATAATTATTTCCTTTGGTAGGGTACACTAGTACAAGGTAATATAACACCTGGTCTAATTACAACATTAAAAGTTCATATTAAGGTCTGATAGGAGGCATTTTTCTTAACATTGTAAAATGCACTTTTTTAGGTATACATACATAGTAAAATGCGGGGTCACGCTGTATACCCCCTAAGGGTTGTATAATTATTTCCTTTGGTAGGGTACACTAGTACCAGGTAATATAACACCTGGTCCACTAAAAATATTAAGGGTCAATATTAAGGTCTGATAAGACGCTTTGTTAACATTGAGAAAAGACGTAGAATTTCTGCGTATAAAAGCTCTTCAGAAGGCGAATTTCTTCGAAATAAAGCTTCTCGCAACACTTTTGGAGATATACAAAAACAGTAAAATTCGGCGTCGCGCTGTGTACCCTCTATAGGGTCTATAATTATATCCTTTGGTAGGGTACACTAGTACCCCGTAATATAATACCTGGTTCAATTACAACAATAAAGGTTAATATTAAGGTCTGATAGGAGGCATTTTTCTTAACATTGAAAAAAGCATTGTTTTAGATATACAAAAACAGTAAAATTCGGGGTCACGCTGTGTACCCCCTATGGGGTCTATAATTATTTCCTTTATTAGGGTACACTAGTACCCCGTTCTATAACACCTTGTCCAATTACAACATTAAAGGTTAATATTAAGGTCTGATAGGAGGCATTTTTCTTAACATTGAAAAATGCACTGTTTTAAATATACATACATAGTAAAATGCGGGGTCACACTGTGTACCCCCTATGGGGTCTATAATCTTTTCCTTTGGTAGGGTACACTAGTACACGGTAATATAACACCTGGTCCAATTACAACATTAAAGGTTAATATTAAGGTCTGATATGAAGCCATTTGTTAACAATGAGAAAAGACTTAAAATTGATCCGTATTAACGCTTTTCGGAAGGCGAATTTCCTCAAAATAAAGCTTCTCGCAACACTTTTGGAGATATACATACATAAAAAAATTTATTTCTCCTCTTGAAAAAAGACTTAGAATTTCTGCCTATAAAAGCTCTTCAGAAGGCGAATTTCTTGGAAATAAAGCTTCTCGCAACACTTTTGGAGATATATACAAAAAGAGTAAAATTCGGGATCACGCTGTGTACCCCCTATTGGGTCTGTAATTTTTTCCTTTGCTAGGGTACACTAGTACAGGGTAATATAACAACTGGACCAATTACAACATTAAAGGTTAATATTAAGGTCTGATAGGAGGCATTTTTCTTAACATTGAAAAATGCACTGTTTTAAATATACATACATAGTAAAATGCGGGGTCACACTGTGTACCCCCTATGGGATCTAAAATTATTTCCTTTGGTAGGGTACACTAGTACCCCGTAATATAACACCTGGTCAAATTACAACATTAAAGGTTAATATTAAGGTCTGATATGAAGCCATTTGTTAACAATGAGAAAAGACTTAATATTGATCCGTATTAACGCTTTTCGGAACGCGAATTTCCTCAAAATAAAGCTTCTCGCATCACATTTGGAGATATACATACATAAAAAATTTATTTCTCTTCTTGAAAAAAGACTTAGAATTTCTGCCTATAAAAGCTCTTCAGAAGGCGAATTTCTTGGAAATAGAGCTTTTCGCGACACTATTTTAGATATACAAAAAGAGTAAAATTCGGGGTCACGCCGTGTACCCCTATAGGGTCTATAATTATTTCCTTTTTTAGGGTACACTATTACAAGGTAATATAACACCTGCTCCAATTGAAACATTAAAGGTTAATATTAAGGTCTGATAGGAGGCATTGTTAACATTGAGAAAAGACTTAGAATTTCTGCGTATAAAAGCTCTTCGTAAGGCGAATTTCTTCGAAATAAAGCTTCTCGCAACACTTTTGGAGATATACAAAAACAGTAAAATTCGGGGTCACGCTGTGTACCCCCTATAGGGTCTGTAATTTTTTCCTTTGCTAGGGTACACTAGTACAAAGTAATATAACACCTGGACCAATTACAACATTAAAGATTAATATTAAGGTCTGATAGGAGGCATTTTTCTTAACATTGAAATAATGCACTGTTTTATATATACATACACAGTAAAGTTCGGGGTCACGCTGTGTACCCCCTATGGGGTCTATAATTATTTCCTTTGGTAGGGTACACTAGTACCAGGTAATATAACACCTGGTCCACTTAAATTATTAAGGGATAGGATAGCATTTTTCTTAACATTGAAAAATGCACTGTTTTAAATATACATACATAGTAAAATTCGGGGTCACGCTGTGTACCCCCTATGGGGTCTATAATTATTTCCTTTGGTAGGGTACACTAGTACCAGGTAATATAACACATGGTCCACTAAAAATATTAAGGGTCAATATTAAGGTCTGATAGGAGGCATTGTTAACATTGAGAAAAGACTTAGAATTTCTGCCTATAAAAGCTCTTCAGAAGGCATATATCTTGGAAATAAAGCTTCTCGCAACACTTTTGGAGATATACAAAAACAGTAAAATTCGGGGTCACGCTGTGTATCCCCTATGGGGTCTATAATTATTTCCTTCGGTAGGGTACACTATTACAAGGTAATATAACACCTGCTCCAATTGAAACATTAAAGGTTAATATTAAGGTCTGATATTAGGCATTTTTCTTAACATTGAAAAATGCACTGTTTTAGATATATATACATAGTAAAGTGCGGGGTCCCACCGTGTACCCCCTATGGGGTCTATAATTATTTCCTTTGGTAGGGAACATTAGTACAAGGTAATATAACACCTGGTCTAATTACAACATTAAAAGTTCATATTAAGGTCTGATAGGAGGCATTTTTCTTAACATTGTAAAATGCACTGTTTTAGGTATACATACATAGTGAAATGCGGGGTCACGCTGTATACCCCCTAAGGGCTGTATAATTATTTCCTTTGGTAGGGTACACTAGTACCAGGTAATATAACACCTGGTCCACTAAAAATATTAAGGGTCAATATTAAGGTCTGTTAGGACGTTTTGTTAACATTGAGAAAAGACGTAGAATTTCTGCGTATAAAAGATCTTCAGAAGGCGAATTTCTTCGAAATAAATCTTCTCGCAACACTTTTGGAGATATACAAAAACAGTAAAATTCGGCGTCGCGCTGTGTACCCTCTATAGGGTCTATAATTATATCCTTTGGTAGGGTACACTAGTACCCCGTAATATAATACCTGGTCCAATTACAACAATAAAGGTTAATATTAAGATCTGATAGGAGGCATTTTTCTTAACATTGAAAAATACATTGTTTTAGATATACAAAATCAGTAAAACTCGGGGTCACGCTGTGTACCCCCTATGGAGTCTATAATTATTTCCTTTATTAGGGTACACTAGTACCCCGTACTATAAAACCTTGTCCAATTACAACATTAATGGTTAATATTAAGGTCTGATAGGAGGCATTTTTCTTAACATTGAAAAATGCACTGTTTTAAATATACATACATAGTAAAATGCGGGGTCACACTGTGTACCCCCTATGGGCTCTAAAATTATTTCCTTTGGTAGGGTACACTAGTACCCCGTAATATAACACCTGGTCAAATTACAACCTTAAAGGTTAATATTAAGGTCTGATAGGAGGCATTTTTCTTAACATTGAAATAATGCACTGTTTTATATATACATACACAGTAAAGTTCGGGGTCACGCTGTGTACCCCCTATGGGGTCTATAATTATTTCCTTTGGTAGGGTACACTAGTACCAGGTAATATAACACCTGGTCCACTTAAATTATTAAGGGTCAATATTAAGGTCTGATAGGAGGCATTGTTAACATTGAGAAAAGACTTAGAATTTCTGCCTATAAAAGCTCTTCAGAAGGCATATATCTTGGAAATAAAGCTTCTCGCAACACTTTTGGAGATATACAAAAACAGTAAAATTCGGGGTCACGCTGTGTACCCCCTATGGGGTCTATAATTATTTCCTTTGGTAGGGTACACTAGTACCAGGTAATATAACACATGGTCCACTAAAAATATTAAGGGTCAATATTAAGGTCTGATAGGACGCTTTGTTAACATTGAGAAAAGACGTAAAATGTCTGCGTATAAAAGCTCTTCAGAAGGCGAATTTCTTCGAAATAAAGCTTCTCGCAACACTTTTGGAGATATACAAAAACAGTAAAATTCGGCGTCGCGCTGTGTACCCTCTATAGGGTCTATAATTATATCCTTTGGTAGGGTACACTAGTACCCCGTAATATAATACCTGGTCCAATTACAAGAATAAAGGTTAATATTAAGGTCTGATAGGAGGCATTTTTCTTAACATTGAAAAATGCACTGTTTTAAATATACATACATAGTAAAATGCGGGGTCACACTGTGTACCCCCTATGGGCTCTAAAATTATTTCCTTTAATAGGGTACACTAGTACCCCGTAATATAACACCTGGTCAAATTACAACATTAAAGGTTAATATTAAGGTCTGATATGAAGCCATTTGTTAACAATGAGAAAAGACTTAATATTGATCCGTATTAACGCTTTTCGGAACGCGAATTTCCTCAAAATAAAGCTTCTCGCATCAGTTTTGGAGATATACATACATAAAAAATTTATTTCTCTTCTTGAAAAAAGACTTAGAATTTCTGCGTATAAAAGCTCTTCGGAAGGCGAATTTCTTCGAAATAAAGCTTCTCGCAACACTTTTGGAGATATACAAAAACAGTAAAATTCGGGGTCACGCTGTGTACCCCCTATGGGGTCTATAATTTTTTCCTTTGGTAGGGTAAACTAGTACACGGTAATATAACACCTGGTCCAATTACAACATTAAAGGTTAATATTAAGGTCTGATAAGAAGCCATTTGTTAACAATGAGAAAAGACTTAAAATTGATCCGTATTAACGCTTTTCGGAAGGCGAATTTCCTCAAAATAAAGCTTCTCGCAACACTTTTGGAGATATACATACATAAAAAAATTTATTTCTCCTCTTGAAAAAAGACTTAGAATTTCTGCCTATAAAAGCTCTTCAGAAGGCGAATTTCTTGGAAATAGAGCTTCTCGCAACACTTTTGGAGATATACAAAAACAGTAAAATTCGGGGTCACGCTGTGTATCCCCTATGGGGTCTATAATTATTTCCTTCGGTAGGGTACACTATTACAAGGTAATATAACACCTGCTCCAATTGAAACATTAAAGGTTAATATTAAGGTCTGATATTAGGCATTTTTCTTAACATTGAAAAATGCACTGTTTTAGATATATATACATAGTAAAGTGCGGGGTCCCACCGTGTACCCCCTATGGGGTCTATAATTATTTCCTTTGGTAGGGAACATTAGTACAAGGTAATATAACACCTGGTCTAATTACAACATTAAAAGTTCATATTAAGGTCTGATAGGAGGCATTTTTCTTAACATTGTAAAATGCACTGTTTTAGGTATACATACATAGTGAAATGCGGGGTCACGCTGTATACCCCCTAAGGGCTGTATAATTATTTCCTTTGGTAGGGTACACTAGTACCAGGTAATATAACACCTGGTCCACTAAAAATATTAAGGGTCAATATTAAGGTCTGTTTGGACGCTTTGTTAACATTGAGAAAAGACGTAGAATTTCTGCGTATAAAAGCTCTTCAGAAGGCGAATTTCTTCGAAATAAATCTTCTCGCAACACTTTTGGAGATATACAAAAACAGTAAAATTCGGCGTCGCGCTGTGTACCCTCTATAGGGTCTATAATTATATCCTTTGGTAGGGTACACTAGTACCCCGTAATATAATACCTGGTCCAATTACAACAATAAAGGTTAATATTAAGATCTGATAGGAGGCATTTTTCTTAACATTGAAAAATACATTATTTTAGATATACAAAATCAGTAAAATTCGGGGTCACGCTGTGTACCCCCTATGGAGTCTATAATTATTTCCTTTATTAGGGTACACTAGTACCCCGTACTATAAAACCTTGTCCAATTACAACATTAAAGGTTAATATTAAGGTCTGATAGGAGGCATTTTTCTTAACATTGAAAAATGCACTGTTTTAAATATACATACATAGTAAAATGCGGGGTCACACTGTGTACCCCCTATGGGCTCTAAAATTATTTCCTTTGGTAGGGTACACTAGTACCCCGTAATATAACACCTGGTCAAATTACAACCTTAAAGGTTAATATTAAGGTCTGATAGGAGGCATTTTTCTTAACATTGAAATAATGCACTGTTTTATATATACATACACAGTAAAGTTCGGGGTCACGCTGTGTACCCCCTATGGGGTCTATAATTATTTCCTTTGGTAGGGTGCACTAGTACCAGGTAATATAACACCTGGTCCACTAAAAATACTAAGGGTCAATATTAAGGTCTGATAAGACGCTTTGTTAACATTGAGAAAAGACGTAGAATTTCTGCGTATAAAAGCTCTTCAGAAGGCGAATTTCTTCGAAATAAAGCTTCTCGCAACACTTTTGGAGATATACAAATACAGTAAAATTCGGGGTCACGCTGTGTACCCCCTATAAGGTCTATAATTGTTTCCTTTATTAGGGTACACTAGTACCCCGTTCTATAACACCTTGTCCAATTACAACATTAAAGGTTAATATTAAGGTCTGATAGGAGGCATTTTTCTTAACATTGAAAAATGCACTGTTTTAAATATACATACATAGTAAAATGCGGGGTCACACTGTGTACCCCCTATGGGCTCTAAAATTATTTCCTTTGGTAGGGTACACTAGTACCCCGTAATATAACACCTGGTCAAATTACAACATTAAAGGTTAATATTAAGGTCTGATATGAAGCCATTTGTTAACAATGAGAAAAGACTTAATATTGATCCGTATTAACGCTTTTCGGAACGCGAATTTCCTCAAAATAAAGCTTCTCGCATCACTTTTGGAGATATACATACATAAAAAATTTATTTCTCTTCTTGAAAAAAGACTTAGAATTTCTGCGTATAAAAGCTCTTCGTAAGGCGAATTTCTTCGAAATAAAGCTTCTCGCAACACTTTTTGAGATATACAAAAACAGTAAAATTCGGGGTCACGCGGTGTACCCCCTATTGGGTCTGTAATTTTTTCCTTTGCTAGGGTACACTAGTACAAGGTAATATAACACCTGGAGCAATTACAACATTAAAGATTAATATTAAGGTCTGATAGGAGGCATTTTTCTTAACATTGAAATAATGCACTGTTTTATATATACATACACAGTAAAGTTCGGGGTCACGCTGTGTACCCCCTATGGGGTCTATAATTATTTCCTTTGGTAGGGTACACTAGTACCAGGTAATATAACACCTGGTCCACTTAAATTATTAAGGGATAGGATAGCATTTTTCTTAACATTGAAAAATGCACTGTTTTAAATATACATACATAGTAAAATGCGGGGTCACACTGTGTACCCCCTATGGGCTCTAAAATTATTTCCTTTGGTAGGGTACACTAATACCCCGTAATATAACACCTGGTCAAATTACAACATTAAAGGTTAATATTAAGGTCTGATAGGAGGCATTTTTCTTAACATTGAAATAATGCACTGTTTTATATATACATACACTGTAAAGTTCGGGGTCACGCTGTGTACCCCCTATGGGGTCTATAATTATTTCCTTTGGTAGGGTACACTAGTACCAGGTAATATAACACCTGGCCCACTTAAAATATTAAGGGTCAATATTAAGGTCTGATAGGAGGCATTGTTTACATTGAGAAAAGACTTTATATTGATCCGTATTAACGCTTTTCGGAAGGCGAATTTCCTCAAAATAAAGCTTCTCGCAACACTTTTGGAGATATACATACATAAAAAGTTTATTTCTCCTCTTGAAAAAAAGACTTAGAATTTCTGCCTATAAAAGCTCTTCAGAAGGCATATATCTTGGAAATAAAGTTTCTCGCAACACTTTTGGAGATATACAAAAACAGTAAAATTCGGGGTCACGCTGTGTACCCCCTATGGGGTCTATAATTATTTCCTTTGGTAAGGTACACTATTACAAGGTAATATAACACCTGCTCCAATTGAAACATTAAAGGTTAATATTAAGGTCTGATATTAGGCATTTCTCTTAACATTGAAAAATGCACTGTTTTAGATATATATACATAGTAAAGTGCGGGGTCCCACCGTGTACCCCCTATGGGGTCTATAAATATTTCCTTTGGTAGGGTACACTAGTACAAGGTAATATAACACCTGGTCTAATTACAACATTAAAAGTTCATATTAAGGTCTGATAGGAGGCATTTTTCTTAACATTGTAAAATGCACTGTTTTAGGTATACATACATAGTAAAATGCGGGGTCACGCTGTATACCCCCTAAGGGTTGTATAATTATTTCCTTTGGAAGGGTACACTAGTACCAGGTAATATAACACCTGGTCCACTAAAAATATTAAGGGTCAATATTAAGGTCTGATAGGACGCTTTGTTAACATTGAGAAAAGACGTAGAATTTCTGCGTATAAAAGCTCTTCAGAAGGCGAATTTCTTCGAAATAAAGCTTCTCGCAACACTTTTGGAGATATACAAAAACAGTAAAATTCGGCGTCGCGCAGTGTACCCTCTATAGGGTCTATAATTATATCCTTTGGTAGGGTACACTAGTACCCCGTAATATAATACCTGGTCCAATTACAACAGTAAAGGTTAATATTAAGGTCTGATAGGAGGCATTTTTCTTAACTTTGAAAAATGCATTGTTTTAGATATACAAAAACAGTAAAATTCGGGGTCACGCTGTGTACCCCCTATGGGGTCTATAATTATTTCCTTTATTAGGGTACACTAGTACCCCGTACTATAACACCTTGTCCAATTACAACAATAAAGGTTAATATTAAGGTCTGATAGGAGGCATTTTTCTTAACATTGAAAAATGCACTGTTTTAAATATACATACAAAGTAAAATGCGGGGTCACACTGTGTACCCCCTATGGGGTCTATAATTTTTTCCTTTGGTAGGGTACACTAGTACACGGTAATATAACACCTAATCCAATTACAACAGTAAAGGTTAATATTAAGGTCTGATATGACGCCATTTGTTAACAATTAGAAAAGACTTAAAATTGATCCGTATTAACGCTTTTCGGACGGCGAATTTCCTCAAAATAAAGCTTCTCGCAACACTTTTGGAGATATACATACATAAAAAAATTTATTTCTCCTCCTGAAAAAAGACTTAGAATTTCTGCCTATAAAAGCTCTTCAGAAGGCGAATTTCTTGGAAATAAAGCTTCTCGCAACACTTTTGGAGATATACAAAAACAGTAAAATTCGGGGTCACGCTGTGTACCCCCTATTGGGTCTGTAATTTTTTCCTTTGCTAGGGTACACTAGTACAAGGTAATATAACACCTGGACCAATTACAACATTAAAGGTTAATATTAAGGTCTGATAGGAGGCATTTTTCTTAACATTGAAATAATGCACTGTTTTATATATACATACACAGTAAAGTTCGGGGTCACGCTGTGTACCCCCTATGGGGTCTATAATTATTTCCTTTGGTAGGGTACACTAGTACCAGGTAATATAACACCTGGTCAACTAAAAATATTAAGGGTCAATATTAAGGTCTGATAAGACGCTTTGTTAACATTGAGAAAAGACGTAGAATTTCTGCGTATAAAAGCTCTTCAGAAGGCGAATTTCTTCGAAATAAAGCTTCTCGCAACACTTTTGGAGATATACAAAAACAGTAAAATTCGGCGTCGCGCTGTGTACCCTCTATAGGGTCTATAATTATATCCTTTGGTAGGGTACACTAGTACCCCGTAATATAATACCTGGTCCAATTACAACAATAAAGGTTAATATTAAGGTCTGATAGGAGGCATTTTTCTTAACATTGAAAAATGCATTGTTTTAGATATACAAAAACAGTAAAATTCGGGGTCACGCTGTGTACCCCCTATGGGGTCTATAATTGTTTCCTTTATTAGGGTACACTAGTACCCCGTTCTATAACACGTTGTCCAATTACAACATTAAAGGTTAATATTAAGGTCTGATAGGAGGCATTTTTCTTAACATTGAAAAATGCACTGTTTTAAATATACATACATAGTAAAATGCGGGGTCACACTGTGTACCCCCTATGGGGTCTATAATTTTTTCCTTTGGTAGGGTACACTAGTACACGGTAATATAACACCTGGTCCAATTACAACATTAAAGGTTAATATTAAGGTCTGATATGAAGCCATTTGTTAACAATGAGAAAAGACTTAAAATTGATCCGTATTAACGCTTTTCGGAAGGCGAATTTCCTCAAAATAAAGCTTCTCGCAACACTTTTGGAGATATACATACATAAAAAAATTTATTTCTCCTCTTGAAAAAAGACTTAGAATTTCTGCCTATAAAAGCTCTTCAGAAGGCGAATTTCTTGGAAATAAAGCTTCTCGCAACACTTTTGGAGATATATACAAAAAGAGTAAAATTCGGGGTCACGCTGTGTACCCCCTATTGGGTCTGTAATTTTTTCCTTTGCTAGGGTACACTAGTACAAGGTAATATAACACCTGGACCAATTACAACATTAAAGGTTAATATTAAGGTCTGATAGGAGGCATTTTTCTTAACATTGAAAAATGCACTGTTTTAAATATACATACATAGTAAAATGCGGGGTCACACTGTGTACCCCCTATGGGCTCTAAAATTATTTCCTTTGGTAGGGTACACTAGTACCCCGTAATATAACACCTGGTCAAATTACAACATTAAAGGTTAATATTAAGGTCTGATATGAAGCCATTTGTTAACAATGAGAAAAGACTTAATATTGATCCGTATTAACGCTTTTCGGAACGCGAATTTCCTCAAAATAAAGCTTCTCGCATCACTTTTGGAGATATACATACATAAAAAATTTATTTCTCTTCTTGAAAAAAGACTTAGAATTTCTGCCTATAAAAGCTCTTCAGAAGGCGAATTTCTTGGAAATAGAGCTTCTCGCGACACTATTTTAGATATACAAAAAGAGTAAAATTCGGGGTCACGCCGTGTACCCCTATAGGGTCTATAATTATTTCCTTTTTTAGGGTACACTATTACAAGGTAATATAACACCTGCTCCAATTGAAACATTAAAGGTTAATATTAAGGTCTGACAGGAGGCATTGTTAACATTGAGAAAAGACTTAGAATTTCTGCGTATAAAAGCTCTTCGTAAGGCGAATTTCTTCGAAATAAAGCTTCTCGCAACACTTTTGGAGATATACAAAAACAGTAAAATTCGGGGTCACGCTGTGTACCCCCTATTGGGTCTGTAATTTTTTCCTTTGCTAGGGTACACTAGTACAAGGTAATATAACACCTGGACCAATTACAACATTAAAGATTAATATTAAGGTCTGATAGGAGGCATTTTTCTTAACATTGAAATAATGCACTCTTTTATATATACATACACAGTAAAGTTCGGGGTCACGCTGTGTACCCCCTATGGGGTCTATAATTATTTCCTTTGGTAGGGTACACTAGTACCAGGTAATATAACACCTGGTCCACTTAAATTATTAAGGGTCAATATTAAGGTCTGATAGGAGGCATTGTTAACATTGAGAAAAGACTTAGAATTTCTGCCTATAAAAGCTCTTCAGAAGGCATATATCTTGGAAATAAAGCTTCTCGCAACACTTTTGGAGATATACAAAAACAGTAAAATTCGGGGTCACGCTGTGTACCCCCTATGGGGTCTATAATTATTTCCTTTGGTAGGGTACACTAGTACCAGGTAATATAACACATGGTCCACTAAAAATATTAAGGGTCAATATTAAGGTCTGATAGGACGCTTTGTTAACATTGAGAAAAGACGTAGAATTTCTGCGTATAAAAGCTCTTCAGAAGGCGAATTTCTTCGAAATAAAGCTTTTCGTAACACTTCTGGAGATATACAAAAACAGTAAAATTCGGCGTCGCGCTGTGTACCCTCTATAGGGTATATAATTATATCCTTTGGTAGGGTACACTAGTACCCCGTAATATAATACCTGGTCCAATTACAACAATAAAGGTTAATATTAAGGTCTGATAGGAGGCATTTTTCTTAACATTGAAAAATGCAAAGTTTTAAATATACATACATAGTAAAATTCGGGGTCACGCTGTGTACCCCCTATGGGGTCTATAATTTTTTCCTTTGGTAGGGTACACTAGTACACGGTAATACAACACCTGGTCCAATTACAACATTAAAGGTTAATATTAAGGTCTGATATGAAGCCATTTGTTAACAATGAGAAAAGACTTAAAATTGATCCGTATTAACGCTTTTCGGAAGGCGAATTTCCTCAAAATAAAGCTTCTCGCAACACTTTTGGAGATATACATACATAAAAAAATTTATTTCTCCTCTTGAAAAAAGACTTAGAATTTCTGCCTATAAAAGCTCTTCAGAAGGCGAATTTCTTGGAAATAGAGCTTCTCGCAACACTTTTGGAGATATACAAAAACAGTAAAATTCGGGGTCACGCTGTGTACCCCCTATTGGGTCTGTAATTTTTTCCTTTGCTAGGGTACACTAGTACAAGGTAATATAACACCTGGACCAATTACAACATTAAAGGTTAATATTAAAATCTGATAGGAGGCATTTTTCTTAACATTGAAATAATGCACTGTTTTATATATACATACACAGTAAAGTTCGGGGTCACGCTGAGTACCCCCTATGGGGTCTATAATTATTTCCTTTGGTAGGGTACACTAGTACAAGGTAATATAACACCTGGTCTAATTACAACATTAAAAGTTGAAATTAAGGTCTGATAGGAGGCATTTTTCTTAACATTGTAAAATGCACTGTTTTAGGTATACATACATAGTAAAATGCGGGGTCACGCTGTATACCCCCTAAGGGCTGTATAATTATTTCCTTTGGTAGGGTACACTAGTACCAGGTAATATAACACCTGGTCCACTTAAAATATTAAGGGTCAATATTAAGGTCTGATAGGAGGCATTGTTAACTTTGAGAAAAGACTTAGAATTTCTGCGTATAAAAGCTCTTCGGAAGGCGAATTTCTTCGAAATAAAGCTTCTCGCAACACTTATGGAGATATACAAAAACAGTAAAATTCGGGGTCACGCTGTGTACCCCCTATGGGGTCTATAATTTTTTCCTTCGGTAGGGTAAACTAGTACCAGGTAATATAACACCTGGTCCATTTAAAATATTAAGGGTCAGTATTAAGGTCTGATAGGAGGCATTGTTAACATTGAGAAAAGACTTAGAATTTCTGCGTATAAAAGCTCTTCGGAAGGCGAATTTCTTCGAAATAAAACTGCTCGCAACACTTCTGGAGATATACAAAAACAGTAAAATTCGGGGTCACGCTGTGTACCCCCTATGGGGTCAATAATTTTTTCCTTTGGTAGGGTACACTAGTGCAAGGTAATATAACACCTGGACCAATTACAACATGAAAGGTTAATATTAAGGTCTGATAGGAGGCATTTTTCTTAACATTGAAATAATGCACTGTTTTATATATACATACACAGTAACGTTCGGGGTCACGCTGTGTACCCCCTATGGGGTCTATAATTATTTCCTTTGGTAGGGTACACTAGTACCAGGTAATATAACACCTGGTCTACCTAAAATATTAAGGGTCTATATTAAGGTCTGATAGGAGGCATTGTTAACATTGAGAAAAGACTTAGAATTTCTGCGTATAAAAGCTCTTCGGAAGGCAAATTTCTTCGAAATAAAGGTTCTCGCAACACTTTTGAAGATATACAAAAACAGTAAAATTCGGGGTCACGCTGTGTACCCCCTATAGGGTCTATAATTTTTTCCTTTGGTAGGGTACAATAGAAAACGGTAATATAACACCTGGTCCAATTACAACATTAAAGGTTAATATTAAGGTCTGATATGAAGCCATTTGTTAACAATGAGAAAAGACTTTATATTGATCCGTATTAACGCTTTTCGGAAGGCGAATTTCCTCAAAATAAAGCTTCTCGCATTACTTTTGGAGATATACATACATAAAAAGTTTATTTCTCCTCTTGAAAAAAAGACTTAGAATTTCTGCGTATAAAAGCTCTTCAGAAGGCGAATTTCTTCGAAATAAAGCTTCTCGCAACACTTTTGGAGATATACAAAAACAGTAAAATTCGGCGTCGCGCTGTGTACCCTCTATAGGGTCTATAATTATATCCTTTTTTAGGGTACACTATTACAAGGTAATATAACACCTGCTCCAATTGAAACATTAAAGGTTAATATTAAGGTCTGATAGGAGGCATTGTTAACATTGAGAAAAGACTTAGAATTTCTGCGTATAAAAGCTCTTCGGAAGGCGAATTTCTTCGAAATAAAGCTTCTCGCAACACTTTTGGAGATATACAAAAACAGTAAAATTCGGGGTCACGCTGTGTACCCCCTATGGGGTCTATAATTTTTTCCTTTGGTAGGGTACACTAGTACACGGTAATATAACACCTGGTCCAATTACAACATTAAAGGTTAATATTAAGGTCTGATATGAAGCCATTTGTTAACAATGAGAAAAGACTTAAAATTGATCCGTATTAACGCTTTTCGGAAGGCGAATTTCCTCAAAATAAAGCTTCTCGCAACACTTTTGGAGATATACATACATAAAAAAATTTATTTCTCCTCTTGAAAAAAGACTTAGAATTTCTGTCTATAAAAGCTCTTCAGAAGGCGAATTTCTTGGAAATAAAGCTTCTCGCAACACTTTTGGAGATATATACAAAAAGAGTAAAATTCGGGGTCACGCTGTGTACCCCCTATTGGGTCTGTAATTTTTTCCTTTGCTAGGGTACACTAGTACAAGGTAATATAACACCTGGACCAATTACAACATTAAAGGTTAATATTAAGGTCTGATAGGAGGCATTTTTCTTAACATTGAAAAATGCACTATTTTAAATATACATACATAGTAAAATGCGGGGTCACACTGTGTACCCCCTATGGGCTCTAAAATTATTTCCTTTGGTAGGGTACACTAGTACCCCGTAATATAACACCTGGTCAAATTACAACATTAAAGGTTAATATTAAGGTCTGATATGAAGCCATTTGTTAACAATGAGAAAAGACTTAATATTGATCCGTATTAACGCTTTTCGGAACGCGAATTTCCTCAAAATAAAGCTTCTCGCATCACTTTTGGAGATATACATACATAAAAAATTTATTTCTCTTCTTGAAAAAAGACTTAGAATTTCTGCCTATAAAAGCTCTTCAAAAGGCGAATTTCTTGGAAATAGAGCTTCTCGCGACACTATTTTAGATATACAAAAAGAGTAAAATTCGGGGTCACGCCGTGTACCCCTATAGGGTCTATAATTATTTCCTTTTTTAGGGTACACTATTACAAGGTAATATAACACCTGCTCCAATTGAAACATTAAAGGTTAATATTAAGGTCTGATAGGAGGCATTGTTAACATTGAGAAAAGACTTAGAATTTCTGCGTATAAAAGCTCTTCAGAAGGCGAATTTCTTGGAAATAGAGCTTCTCGCAACACTTTTGGAGATATACAAAAACAGTAAAATTCGGGGTCACGCTGTGTACCCCCTATTGGGTCTGTAATTTTTTCCTTTGCTAGGGTACACTAGTACAAGGTAATATAACACCTGGACCAATTACAACATTAAAGGTTAATATTAAAATCTGATAGGAGGCATTTTTCTTAACATTGAAATAATGCACTGTTTTATATATACATACACAGTAAAGTTCGGGGTCACGCTGTGTACCCCCTATGGGGTCTATAATTATTTCCTTTGGTAGGGTATACTAGTACAAGGTAATATAACACCTGGTCTAATTACAACATTAAAAGTTGAAATTAAGGTCTGATAGGAGGCATTTTTCTTAACATTGTAAAATGCACTGTTTTAGGTATACATACATAGTAAAATGCGGGGTCACGCTGTATACCCCCTAAGGGCTGTATAATTATTTCCTTTGGTAGGGTACACTAGTACCAGGTAATATAACACCTGGTCCACTTAAAATATTAAGGGTCAATATTAAGGTCTGATAGGAGGCATTGTTAACTTTGAGAAAAGACTTAGAATTTCTGCGTATAAAAGCTCTTCGGAAGGCGAATTTCTTCGAAATAAAGCTTCTCGCAACACTTATGGAGATATACAAAAACAGTAAAATTCGGGGTCACGCTGTGTACCCCCTATGGGGTCTATAATTTTTTCCTTCGGTAGGGTAACTAGTACCAGGTAATATCACACCTGGTCCATTTAAAATATTAAGGGTCAGTTTTAAGGTCTGATAGGAGGCATTGTTAACATTGAGAAAAGACTTAGAATTTCTGCGTATAAAAGCTCTTCAGAAGGGGAATTTCTTCGAAATAAAGCTTCTCGCAACACTTTTGGAGATATACAAAAACAGTAAAATTCGGCGTCGCGCTGTGTACCCTCTATAGGGTCTATAATTATATCCTTTGGTAGGGTACACTAGTACCCCGTAATATAATACCTGGTCCAATTACAACAGTAAAGGTTAATATTAAGGTCTGATAGGAGGCATTTTTCTTAACTTTGAAAAATGCATTGTTTTAGATATACAAAAACAGTAAAATTCGGGGTCACGCTGTGTACCCCCTATGGGGTCTATAATTATTTCCTTTATTAGGGTACACTAGTACCCCGTACTATAACACCTTGTCCAATTACAACAATAAAGGTTAATATTAAGGTCTGATAGGAGGCATTTTTCTTAACATTGAAAAATGCACTGTTTTAAATATACATACATAGTAAAATGCGGGGTCACACTGTGTACCCCCTATGGGGTCTATAATTTTTTCCTTTGGTAGGGTACACTAGTACACGGTAATATAACACCTAATCCAATTACAACAGTAAAGGTTAATATTAAGGTCTGATATGACGCCATTTGTTAACAATGAGAAAAGACTTAAAATTGATCGGTATTAACGCTTTTCGGAAGGCGAATTTCCTCAAAATAAAGCTTCTCGCAACACTTTTGGAGATACACATACACTGGTTATCATAAATTAAGGAAAAATCACAAAAATAGCGATAACTCTTTCAAAAGTCAGATCAATGGAGGCCTGTTCTCTTTACGGATGAGTCCAGGTTTAGTCTAGAAAGTGACAGTAGACGTTATTTGATATGGAGAGAACCTGGGACCCGTTATCATCCATCAAACATCCGTGAAAGAGATGCATACGGAAGAGGCAGTGTCTGTGTTTGGGGAGGCATATCCTTAGGAGGGCGCACATACCTCCATGTCTTTCCAAGGGGAACCGTGAATGCTCAGGTTTATCGAGACAACATCCTTGATGCTTATGTGCGCCCATATGCCGGGGCAATTGGTGATTGCTTCCTGTTACAGGACGATAATGCAAGACCACACAGAGCTCGCATTGTTGATGATTATCTTCAACAGGAAACAATTACTCGCATGGAGTGGCCAGCTCGATCCCCGGACTTGAATCCTATCGAGCACGTTTGGGATGCTCTAGGGAGGCGTGTATCTGCCATCAATCCGCCCCCTCAGACCCTTGCCACGCTTGCAACTGCTTTACAAGAGCAATGGCTCTCACTTCCTATTGAACTGATAGACCGCATAATTGAAAGCATCACACATCGCTGTTTGTGCTGTATTGCTTCTAGAGGCAATCATATTCCATATTAAAGGTACTTTTTCTATTGCAAACCGATACTTCCAATTTGTTTATTTTATACATGTGCTAATTTCTATACTACTATTAATGTCTGATAATTTCTTTTTATGTTGTTTAATACCTTACTATGTGTTGTATATTGTGGGTAAGTTTCATAAAATTCCATGTGTAATTTCTTGAGTTATCGCGATTTTTGTGAATTTTCCTTAATTTATGATAACCAGTGTACATAAAAAAATTTATTTCTCCTCTTGAAAAAAGACTTAGAATTTCTGCCTATAAAAGCTCTTCAGAAGGCGAATTTCTTGGAAATAAAGCTTCTCGCAACACTTTTGGAGATATACAAAAACAGTAAAATTCGGGGTCACGCTGTGTACCCCCTATTGGGTCTGTAATTTTTTCCTTTGCTAGGGTACACTAGTACAAGGTAATATAACACCTGGACCAATTACAACATTAAAGGTTAATATTAAGGTCTGATAGGAGGCATTTTTCTTAACATTGAAATAATGCACTGTTTTATATATACATACACAGTAAAGTTCGGGGTCACGCTGTGTACCCCCTATGGGGTCTATAATTATTTCCTTTGGTACGGTACACTAGTACCAGGTAATATAACACCTGGTCCACTTAAAATATTTAGGGTCAATATTAAGGTCTGATAGGAGGCATTGTTAACATTGAGAAAAAGACTTAGAATTTCTGCGTATAAAAGCTCTTCGGAAGGCGAATTTCTTCGAAATAAAGCTTCTCGCAACACTTTTGGAGATATACAAAAACAGTAAAATTCGGGTCACGCTGTGTACCCCCTATGGGGTCTTTAATTATTTCCTTTGGTAGCGTACACTAGTACCAGGTAATATAACACCTGGTCCACTTAAAATATTAAGGGTCAATATTAAGGTCTGATAGGAGGCATTGTTAACATTGAGAAAAGACTTTATATTGATCCGTATTAACGCTTTTCGGAAGGCGAATTTCCTCAAAATAAAGCTTCTCGCAACACTTTTGGAGATATACATACATAAAAAGTTTATTTCTCCTCTTGAAAAAAAGACTTAGAATTTCTGCCTATAAAAGCTCTTCAGAAGGCGAATTTCTTCGAAATAAAGCTTCTCGCAACACTTTTGGAGATATACAAAAACAGTAAAATTCGGCGTCGCGCTGTGTACCCTCTATAGGGTCTATAATTATATCCTTTTTTAGGGTACACTATTACAAGGTAATATAACACCTGCTCCAATTGAAACATTAAAGGTTAATATTAAGGTCTGATAGGAGGCATTGTTAACATTGAGAAAAGACTTAAAATTTCTGCGTATAAAAGCTCTTCGGAAGGCGAATTTCTTCGAAATAAAGCTTCTCGCAACACTTTTGGAGATATACAAAAACAGTAAAATTCGGGGTCACGCTGTGTACCCCCTATGGGGTCTATAATTTTTTCCTTTGGTAGGGTACACTAGTACACGGTAATATAACACCTGGTCCAATTACAACATTAAAGGTTAATATTAAGGTCTGATATGAAGCCATTTGTTAACAATGAGAAAAGACTTAAAATTGATCCGTATTAACGCTTTTCGGAAGGCGAATTTCCTCAAAATAAAGCTTCTCGCAACACTTTTGGAGATATACATACATAAAAAAATTTATTTCTCCTCTTGAAAAAAGACTTAGAATTTCTGCCTATAAAAGCTCTTCAGAAGGCGAATTTCTTGGAAATAGAGCTTCTCGCAACACTTTTGGAGATATACAAAAACAGTAAAATTCGGGGTCACGCTGTGTACCCCCTATTGGGTCTGTAATTTTTTCCTTTGCTAGGGTACACTAGTACAAGGTAATATAACACCTGGACCAATTACAACATTAAAGGTTAATATTAAAATCTGATAGGAGGCATTTTTCTTAACATTGAAATAATGCACTGTTTTATATATACATACACAGTAAAGTTCGGGGTCACGCTGTGTACCCCCTATGGGGTCTATAATTATTTCCTTTGGTAGGGTACACTAGTACAAGGTAATATAACACCTGGTCTAATTACAACATTAAAAGTTGAAATTAAGGTCTGATAGGAGGCATTTTTCTTAACATTGTAAAATGCACTGTTTTAGGTATACATACATAGTAAAATGCGGGGTCACGCTGTATACCCCCTAAGGGCTGTATAATTATTTCCTTTGGTAGGGTACACTAGTACCAGGTAATATAACACCTGGTCCACTTAAAATATTAAGGGTCAATATTAAGGTCTGATAGGAGGCATTGTTAACTTTGAGAAAAGACTTAGAATTTCTGCGTATAAAAGCTCTTCGGAAGGCGAATTTCTTCGAAATAAAGCTTCTCGCAACACTTTTGGAGATATACAAAAACAGTAAAATTCGGGGTCACGCTGTGTACCCCCTATGGGGTCTATAATTATTTCCTTTGGTAGCGTACACTAGTACCAGGTAATATAACACCTGGTCCACTTAAAATATTAAGGGTCAATATTAAGGTCTGATAGGAGGCATTGTTAACATTGAGAAAAGACTTTATATTGATCCGTATTAACGCTTTTCGGAAGGCGAATTTCCTCAAAATAAAGCTTCTCGCAACACTTTTGGAGATATACATACATAAAAAGTTTATTTCTCCTCTTGAAAAAAAGACTTTGAATTTCTGCCTATAAAAGCTCTTCAGAAGGCATATATCTTGGAAATAAAGCTTCTCGCAACACTTTTGGAGATATACAAAAACAGTAAAATTCGGGGACACGCTGTGTACCCCCTATGGGGTCTATAATTATTTCCTTTGGTAGGGTACACTATTACAAGGTAATATAACACCTGCTCCAATTGAAACATTAAAGGTTAATATTAAGGTCTGATATTAGGCATTTTTCTTAACATTGAAAAATGCACTGTTTTAGATATATATACATAGTAAAGTGCGGGGTCCCACCGTGTACCCCCTATGGGGTCTATAATTATTTCCTTTGGTAGGGTACACTAGTACAAGGTAATATAACACCTGGTCTAATTACAACATTAAAAGTTCATATTAAGGTCTGATAGGAGGCATTTTTCTTAACATTGTAAAATGCACTGTTTTAGGTATACATACATAGTAAATTGCGGGGTCACGCTGTATACCCCCTAAGGGCTGTATAATTATTTCCTTTGGTAGGGTACACTAGTACCAGGTAATATAGCACCTGGTCCACTTAAAATATTAAGGGTCAATATTAAGGTCTGATAGGACGCTTTGTTAACATTGAGAAAAGACGTAGAATTTCTGCGTATAAAAGCTATTCGGAAAGCGAATTTCTGCGAAATAAGACTTTTCGCAACACTTTTGGAGATATACAAAAACAGTAAAATTCGGGGTCACGCTGTGTACCCCCTATGAGGTCTATAATTATTTCCTTTGGTAGGGTACACTAGTGCCCCATAATATAATACCTGGTCCAATTACAACATTGAAGGTTAATATTAAGGTCTGATAGGAGGCATTTTTCTTAACATTGTAAAATGCACTGTTTTAGATATACATACATAGTAAAGTGGGGGGTCACACTGTGAACCCCCTATGGGGTGTATAATTATTTCCTTCGGGAGGGTAAACTATTACAAGGTAATATAACACCTGGTTCAATTGAAACTTTAAAGGTTAATATTAAGGTCTGATATTAGGCATTTTTCTTAACATTGAAAAATGCACTGTTTTAGATATATATACATAGTAAAGTGCGGGGTCCCACCGTGTACTCCCTATGGGATCTATAATTATTTCCTTTGGTAAGGTACACTAGTACCAGGTAATATAACACCTGGTCCACTTAAAATATTAAGGGTCAATATTAAGGTCTGATAGGAGGCATTGTTAACATTGAGAAAAGACTTAGAATTTCTGCGAATAAAAGCTCTTCGGAAGGCGAATTTCTTCGAAATAAAGCTTCTCGCAACACTTTTGGAGATATACAAAAACAGTAAAATTCGGGGTCACGCTGTGTACCCCCTATGGGGTCTATAATTATTTCCTTTGGTAGGGTACACTAGTACCAGGTAATATAACACCTGGTCCACTTAAAATATTAAGGGTCAATATTAAGGTCTGATAGGACGCTTTGTTAACATTGAGAAAAGACGTAGAATTTCTGCGTATAAAAGCTCTTCGGAAGGCGAATTTCTTCGAAATAAAGGTTCTCGCAACACTTTTGGAGATATACAAAAACAGTAAAATTCGGGGTCACGCTGTGTACCCCGTATGGGGTCTATAATTTTTTCCTTTGGTAGGGTACACTAGAACACGGTAATATAACACCTGGTCCAATTACAACATTAAAGGTTAATATTAAGGTCTTATATGAAGCCATTTGTTAACAATGAGAAAAGACTTAAAATTGATCCGTATTAACGCTTTTCGGAAGGCGAATTTCCTCAAAATAAAGCTTCTCGCAACACTTTTGGAGATATACATACATAAAAAATTTATTTCTCCTCCTGAAAAAAGACTTAGAATTTCTGCCTATAAAAGCTCTTCAGAAGGCGAATTTCTTGGAAATAAAGCTTCTCGCAACACTTTTGGAGATATACAAAAACAGTAAAATTCGGAGTCACGCTGTGTACCCCCTATGGGGTCTATAATTATTTCCTTTGGTATGGTACACTATTACAAGGTAATATAACACCTGCTCCAATTGAAACATTAAAAGTATATATTAAGGTCTGATATTCGGCATTTTTCTTAACATTGAAAAATGTACTGTTTTAGATATATACATAGTAAAGTTCGGGGTCCCACCGTGTACCCCCTATGGGGTCTATAATTATTTCCTTTGGTAGGGTACACTAGTACGAGGTAATATAACACCTGGTCTAATTACAACATTAAAAGTTCATATTAAGGTCTGATAGGAGGCATTTTTCTTAACATTGTAAAATGCAATGTTTTAGGTATACATACATAGTAAAATGCGGGGTCACGCTGTATACCCCCTAAGGGCTGTATAATTATTTCCTTTGGTAGGGTACACTAGTACCAGGTAAAATAACACCTGGTCCACTAAAAATATTAAGGGTCAATATTAAGGTCTGATAGGACGCTTTGTTAACATTGAGAAAAGACATAGAATTTCTGAGTATAAAAGCTCTTCAGAAGGCGAATTTCTTCGAAATAAAGCTTCTCGCAACACTTTTGGAGATATACAAAAACAGTAAAATTCGGCGTCGCGCTGTGTACCCTCTATAGGGTCTATAATTATATCCTTTGGTAGGGTACACTAGTACCCCGTAATATAATACCTGGTCCAATTACAACAATAAAGGTTAATATTAAGGTCTGATAGGGGGCATTTTTCTTAACATTGAAAAATGCATTGTTTTAGATATACAAAAACAGTAAAATTCGGGGTCACGCTGTGTACCCCCTATGGGGTCTATAATTATTTCCTTCATTAGGGTACACTAGTACCCCGTACTATAACACCTTGTCCAATTACAACATTAAAGGTTAATATTAAGGTCTGATAGGAGGCATTTTTCTTAACATTGAAAAATGCACTGTTTTAAATATACATACATAGTAAAATGCGGGGTCACACTGTGTACCCCCTATGGGCTCTAAAATTATTTCCTTTGGTAGGGTACACTAGTACCCCGTAATATAACACCTGGTCCAATTACAACAATAAAGGTTAATATTAAGGTCTGATATGAAGCCATTTGTTAACAATGAGAAAAGACTTAAAATTGATCCGTATTAACGCTTTTCGGAACGCGAATTTCCTCAAAATAAAGCTTCTCGCATCACTTTTGGAGATATACATACATAAAAAATTTATTTCTCCTCTTGAAAAAAGACTTAGAATTTCTGCCTATAAAAGCTCTTCAGAAGGCGAATTTCTTGGAAATAAAGCTTCTCGCAACACTTTTGGAGATATACAAAAACAGTAAAATTCGGGGTCACGCTGTGTACCCCCTACGGGGTCTATAATTATTTCCTTTATTAGGGTACACTAGTACCCCGTACTATAACACCTTGTCCAATTACAACATTAAAGGTTAATATTAAGGTCTGATATTAGGCATTTTTCTTAACATTGAAAAATGCACTGTTTTAGATATATATACATAGTAAAGTGCGGGGTCCCACCGTGTACCCCCTATGGGGTCTATAATTATTTCCTTTGGTAGGGTACACTAGTACAATGTAATATAACACCTGGTCTAATTACAACATTAAAAGTTCATATTAAGGTCTGATAGGACGCATTTTTCTTAACATTGTAAAATGCACTGTTTTAGGTATACATACATAGTAAAATGCGGGGTCACGCTGTATACCCCCTAAGGGCTGTATAATTATTTCCTTTAGTAGGGTACACTAGTACCAGGTAATATAACACCTGGTCCACTTAAAATATTAAGGGTCAATATTAAGGTCTGATAGGACGCTTTGTTAACATTGAGAAAAGACGTAGAATTTCTGCGTATAAAAGCTCTTCAGAAGGCGAATTTCTTCGAAATAAAGCTTCTCGCAACACTTTTGGAGATATACAAAAACAGTAAAATTCGGGGTCACGCTGTGTACCCCCTATGGGGTCTATAATTTTTTCCTTTGGTAGGGTACACTAGTACCAGGTAATATAACACCTGGTCCACTTAAAATATTAAGGGTCAGTATTAAGGTCTGATAGGAGGCATTGTTAACATTGAGAAAAGACTTAGAATTTCTGCGAATAAAAGCTCTTCGGAAGGCGAATTTCTTCGAAATAAAGCTTCTCGCAACACTTTTGGAGATAATTGAAAAATGCACTGTTTTAGATATATATACATAGTAAAGTGCGGGGTCCCACCGTGTACTCCCTATGGGATCTATAATTATTTCCTTTGGTAAGGTACACTAGTACCAGGTAATATAACACCTGGTCCACTTAAAATATTAAGGGTCAATATTAAGGTCTGATAGGAGGCATTGTTAACATTGAGAAAAGACTTAGAATTTCTGCGAATAAAAGCTCTTCGGAAGGCGAATTTCTTCGAAATAAAGCTTCTCGCAACACTTTTGGAGATATACAAAAACAGTAAAATTCGGGGTCACGCTGTGTACCCCCTATGGGGTCTATAATTATTTCCTTTGGTAGGGTACACTAGTACCAGGTAATATAACACCTGGTCCACTTAAAATATTAAGGGTCAATATTAAGGTCTGATAGGACGCTTTGTTAACATTGAGAAAAGACGTAGAATTTCTGCGTATAAAAGCTCTTCGGAAGGCGAATTTCTTCGAAATAAAGGTTCTCGCAACACTTTTGGAGATATACAAAAACAGTAAAATTCGGGGTCACGCTGTGTACCCCGTATGGGGTCTATAATTTTTTCCTTTGGTAGGGTACACTAGAACACGGTAATATAACACCTGGTCCAATTACAACATTAAAGGTTAATATTAAGGTCTTATATGAAGCCATTTGTTAACAATGAGAAAAGACTTAAAATTGATCCGTATTAACGCTTTTCGGAGGGCGAATTTCCTCAAAATAAAGCTTCTCGCAACACTTTTGGAGATATACATACATAAAAAATTTATTTCTCCTCCGGAAAAAAGACTTAGAATTTCTGCCTATAAAAGCTCTTCAGAAGGCGAATTTCTTGGAAATAAAGCTTCTCGCAACACTTTTGGAGATATACAAAAACAGTAAAATTCGGAGTCACGCTGTGTACCCCCTATGGGGTCTATAATTATTTCCTTTGGTATGGTACACTATTACAAGGTAATATAACACCTGCTCCAATTGAAACATTAAAAGTATATATTAAGGTCTGATATTCGGCATTTTTCTTAACATTGAAAAATGTACTGTTTTAGATATATACATAGTAAAGTTCGGGGTCCCACCGTGTACCCCCTATGGGGTCTATAATTATTTCCTTTGGTAGGGTACACTAGTACGAGGTAATATAACACCTGGTCTAATTACAACATTAAAAGTTCATATTAAGGTCTGATAGGAGGCATTTTTCTTAACATTGTAAAATGCAATGTTTTAGGTATACATACATAGTAAAATGCGGGGTCACGCTGTATACCCCCTAAGGGCTGTATAATTATTTCCTTTGGTAGGGTACACTAGTACCAGGTAAAATAACACCTGGTCCACTAAAAATATTAAGGGTCAATATTAAGGTCTGATAGGACGCTTTGTTAACATTGAGAAAAGACATAGAATTTCTGAGTATAAAAGCTCTTCAGAAGGCGAATTTCTTCGAAATAAAGCTTCTCGCAACACTTTTGGAGATATACAAAAACAGTAAAATTCGGCGTCGCGCTGTGTACCCTCTATAGGGTCTATAATTATATCCTTTGGTAGGGTACACTAGTACCCCGTAATATAATACCTGGTCCAATTACAACAATAAAGGTTAATATTAAGGTCTGATAGGGGGCATTTTTCTTAACATTGAAAAATGCATTGTTTTAGATATACAAAAACAGTAAAATTCGGGGTCACGCTGTGTACCCCCTATGGGGTCTATAATTATTTCCTTCATTAGGGTACACTAGTACCCCGTACTATAACACCTTGTCCAATTACAACATTAAAGGTTAATATTAAGGTCTGATAGGAGGCATTTTTCTTAACATTGAAAAATGCACTGTTTTAAATATACATACATAGTAAAATGCGGGGTCACACTGTGTACCCCCTATGGGCTCTAAAATTATTTCCTTTGGTAGGGTACACTAGTACCCCGTAATATAACACCTGGTCCAATTACAACAATAAAGGTTAATATTAAGGTCTGATATGAAGCCATTTGTTAACAATGAGAAAAGACTTAAAATTGATCCGTATTAACGCTTTTCGGAACGCGAATTTCCTCAAAATAAAGCTTCTCGCATCACTTTTGGAGATATACATACATAAAAAATTTATTTCTCCTCTTGAAAAAAGACTTAGAATTTCTGCCTATAAAAGCTCTTCAGAAGGCGAATTTCTTGGAAATAAAGCTTCTCGCAACACTTTTGGAGATATACAAAAACAGTAAAATTCGGGGTCACGCTGTGTACCCCCTACGGGGTCTATAATTATTTCCTTTATTAGGGTACACTAGTACCCCGTACTATAACACCTTGTCCAATTACAACATTAAAGGTTAATATTAAGGTCTGATATTAGGCATTTTTCTTAACATTGAAAAATGCACTGTTTTAGATATATATACATAGTAAAGTGCGGGGACCCACCGTGTACCCCCTATGGGGTCTATAATTATTTCCTTTGGTAGGGTACACTAGTACAATGTAATATAACACCTGGTCTAATTACAACATTAAAAGTTCATATTAAGGTCTGATAGGACGCATTTTTCTTAACATTGTAAAATGCACTGTTTTAGGTATACATACATAGTAAAATGCGGGGTCACGCTGTATACCCCCTAAGGGCTGTATAATTATTTCCTTTAGTAGGGTACACTAGTACCAGGTAATATAACACCTGGTCCACTTAAAATATTAAGGGTCAATATTAAGGTCTGATAGGACGCTTTGTTAACATTGAGAAAAGACGTAGAATTTCTGCGTATAAAAGCTCTTCAGAAGGCGAATTTCTTCGAAATAAAGCTTCTCGCAACACTTTTGGAGATATACAAAAACAGTAAAATTCGGGGTCACGCTGTGTACCCCCTATGGGGTCTATAATTTTTTCCTTTGGTAGGGTACACTAGTACCAGGTAAAATAACACCTGCTCCACTAAAAATATTAAGGGTCAATATTAAGGTCTGATAGGACGCTTTGTTAACATTGAGGAAAGACGTAGAATTTCTGCGTATAAAAGCTCTTCAGAAGGCGAATTTCTTCGAAATAAAGCTTCTCGCAACACTTTTGGAGATATACAAAAACAGTAAAATTCGGCGTCGCGCTGTGTACCCTCTATAGGGTCTATAATTATATCCTTTGGTAGGGTACACTAGTACTCCGTAATATAATACCTGGTCCAATTACAACAATAAAGGTTAATATTAAGGTCTGATAGGAGGCATTTTTCTTAACATTGAAAAATGCATTGTTTTAGATATACAAAAACAGTAAAATTCGGGGTCACGCTGTGTACCCCCTATGGGGTCTATAATTATTTCCTTTATTAGGTTACACTAGTACCCCGTACTATAACACCTTGTCCAATTACAACATTAAAGGTTAATATTAAGGTCTGATAGGAGGCATTTTTCTTAACATTGAAAAATGCACTGTTTTAAATATACATACATAGTAAAATGCGGGGTCACACTGTGTACCCCCTATGGGCTCTAAAATTATTTCCTTTGGTAGGGTACACTAGTACCCCGTAATATAACACCTGGTCCAATTACAACAATAAAGGTTAATATTAAGGTCTGATATGAAGCCATTTGTCTGATTTGAAGCCTAACAATGAGAAAAGACTTAAAATTGATCCGTATTAACACTTTTCGGAACGCGAATTTCCTCAAAATAAAGCTTCTCGCATCACTTTTGGAGATATACATACATAAAAAATTTATTTCTCCTCTTGAAAAAAGACTTAGAATTTCTGCCTATAAAAGCTCTTCAGAAGGCGAATTTCTTGGAAATAAAGCTTCTCGCAACACTTTTGGAGATATACAAAAACAGTAAAATACGGGTCACGCTGTGTACCCACTACGGGGTCTATAATTATTTCCTTTATTAAGGTACACTAGTACCCCATACTATAACACCTTGTCCAATTACAACATTAAAGGTTAATATTTAGGTCTGATATTTGGCATTTTTCTTAACATTGAAAAATGCACTGTTTTAGATATATATACAAAGTAAAGTGCGGGGTCCCATTGTGTACCCCCTATGGGGTCTATAATTATTTCCTTTGGTAGGGTACACTAGTACAAGGTAATATAACACCTGGTCTAATTACAACATTGAAGGTTAATATTAAGGTCTGATAGGACGCATTTTTCTTAACATTGTAAAATGCACTGCTTTAGGTATACATACATAGTAAAATGCGGGGTCACGCTGTATACCCCCTAAGGGCTGTATAATTATTTCCTTTGGTAGGGTACACTAGTACCAGGTAATATAACACCTGGTCCACTTAAAATATTAAGGGTCAATATTAAGGTCTGATAGGACGCTTTGTTAACATTGAGAAAAGACGTAGAATTTCTGCGTATAAAAGCTCTTCAGAAGGCGAATTTCTTCGAAATAAAGCTTCTCGCAACACTTTTGGAGATATACAAAAACAGTAAAATTCGGGGTCACGCTGTGTACCCCCTATGGGGTCTATAATTTTTTCCTTTGGTAGGGTACACTAGTACCAGGTAATATAACACCTGGTCCACTTAAAATATTAAGGGTCAGTATTAAGGTCTGATAGGAGGCATTGTTAACATTGAGAAAAGACTTAGAATTTCTGCGTATAAAAGCTCTTCGGAAGGCGAATTTCTTCGAAATAAAGCTGCTCGCAACACTTCTGGAGATATACCAAAACAGTAAAATTCGGGGTCACGCTGTGTACCCCCTATGGGGTCTATAATTATTTCCTTTGGTAGCGTACACTAGTACCAGGTAATATAACACCTGGTCCACTTAAAATATTAAGGGTCAATATTAAGGTCTGATAGGAGGCATTGTTAACATTGAGAAAAGACTTAGAATTTCTGCGTATAAAAGCTCTTCGGAAGGCGAATTTCTTCGAAATAAAGGTTCTCGCAACACTTTTGGAGATATACAAAAACAGTAAAATTCGGGGTCACGCTGTGTACCCCCTATGGGGTCTATAATTTTTTTCCTTTGGTAGGGTACACTAGAACACGGTAATATAACACCTGGTCCAATTACAACATTAAAGGTTAATATTAAGGTCTGATATGAAGCCATTTGTTAACAATGAGAAAAGACTTAAAATTGATCCGTATTAACGCTTTTCGGAAGGCGAATTTCCTCAAAATAAAGCTTCTCGCAACACTTTTGGAGATATACATACATAAAAAATTTATTTCTCCTCTTGAAAAAAGACTTAGAATTTCTGCCTATAAAAGCTCTTCAGAAGGCGAATTTCTTGGAAATAAAGCTTCTCGCAACACTTTTGGAGATATACAAAAACAGTAAAATTCAAGGTCACGCTGTGTACCCCCTATGGGGTCTATAATTATTTCCTTTGGTATGGTACACTATTACAAGGTAATATAACACCTGCTCCAATTGAAACATTAAAAGTATATATTAAGGTCTGATATTAGGCATTTTTCTTAACATTGAAAAATGCACTGTTTTAGATATATACATAGTAAAGTGCGGGGTCCCACCGTGTACCCCCTATGGGGTCTATAAATATTTCCTTTGGTAGGGTACACTAGTACCAGGTAAAATAACACCTGGTCCACTAAAAATATTAAGGTTCAATATTAAGGTCTGATAGGAGGCATTGTTAACATTGAGAAAAGACTTAGAATTTCTGCGTATAAAAGCTCTTCGGAAGGCGAATTTCTTCGAAATAAAGGTTCTCGCAACACTTTTGGAGATATACAAAAACAGTAAAATTCGGGGTCACGCTGTGTACCCCCTATGGGGTCTATAATTATTTCCTTTGGTATGGTACACTATTACAAGGTAATGTAACACCTGCTCCAATTGAAACATTAAAAGTATATATTAAGGTCTGATATTAGGCATTTTTCTTAACATTGAAAAATGCACTGTTTTAGATATATACATAGTAAAGTGCGGGGTCCCACCGTGTACCCCCTATGGGGTCTATAATTATTTCCTTTGGTAGGGTACACTAGTACGAGGTAATATAACACCTGGTCTAATTACAACATTAAAAGTTCATATTAAGGTCTGATAGGAGGCATTTTTCTTAACATTGTAAAATGCACTGTTTTAGGTATACATACATAGTAAAATGCGGGGTCACGCTGTATTCCCCCTAAGGGCTGTATAATTATTTCCTTTGGTAGGGTACACTAGTACCAGGTAAAATAACACCTGGTCCACTAAAAATATTAAGGGTCAATATTAAGGTCTGATAGGACGCTTTGTTAACATTGAGGAAAGACGTAGAATTTCTGCGTATAAAAGCTCTTCAGAAGGCGAATTTCTTCGAAATAAAGCTTCTCGCAACACTTTTGGAGATATACAAAAACAGTAAAATTCGGCGTCGCGCTGTGTACCCTCTATAGGGTCTATAATTATATCCTTTGGTAGGGTACACTAGTACTCCGTAATGTAATACCTGGTCCAATTACAACAATAAAGGTTAATATTAAGGTCTGATAGGAGGCATTTTTCTTAACATTGAAAAATGCATTGTTTTAGATATACAAAAACAGTAAAATTCGGGGTCACGCTGTGTACCCCCTATGGGGTCTATAATTATTTCATTTATTAGGTTACACTAGTACCCCGTACTATAACACCTTGTCCAATTACAACATTAAAGGTTAATATTAAGGTCTGATAGGAGGCATTTTTCTTAACATTGAAAAATGCACTGTTTTAAATATACATACATAGTAAAATGCGGGGTCACACTGTGTACCCCCTATGGGCTCTAAAATTATTTCCTTTGGTAGGGTACACTAGTACCCCGTAATATAACACCTGGTCCAATTACAACAATAAAGGTTAATATTAAGGTCTGATATGAAGCCATTTGTTAACAATGAGAAAAGACTTAAAATTGATCCGTATTAACACTTTTCGGAACGCGAATTTCCTCAAAATAAAGCTTCTCGCATCACTTTTGGAGATATACATACATAAAAAATTTATTTCTCCTCTTGAAAAAAGACTTAGAATTTCTGCCTATAAAAGCTCTTCAGAAGGCGAATTTCTTGGAAATAAAGCTTCTCGCAACACTTTTGGAGATATACAAAAACAGTAAAATACGGGTCACGCTGTGTACCCCCTACGGGGTCTATAATTATTTCCTTTATTAAGGTACACTAGTACCCCATACTATAACACCTTGTCCAATTACAACATTAAAGGTTAATATTTAGGTCTGATATTTGGCATTTTTCTTAACATTGAAAAATGCACTGTTTTAGATATATATACAAAGTAAAGTGCGGGGTCCCACCGTGTACCCCCTATGGGGTCTATAATTATTTCCTTTGGTAGGGTACACTAGTACAAGGTAATATAACACCTGGTCTAATTACAACATTAAAAGTTCATATTAAGGTCTGATAGGACGCATTTTTCTTAACATTGTAAAATGCACTGCTTTAGGTATACATACATAGTAAAATGCGGGGTCACGCTGTATACCCCCTAAGGGCTGTATAATTATTTCCTTTGGTAGGGTACACTAGTACCAGGTAATATAACACCTGGTCCACTTAAAATATTAAGGGTCAATATTAAGGTCTGATAGGACGCTTTGTTAACATTGAGAAAAGACGTAGAATTTCTGCGTATAAAAGCTCTTCAGAAGGCGAATTTCTTCGAAATAGAGCTTCTCGCGACACTATTTTAGATATACAAAAAGAGTAAAATTCGGGGTCACGCCGTGTACCCCCTATGGGGTCTATAATTATTTCCTTCGGTAGGATACACCATTACAAGGTAATATAACACCTGGTCCAATAAAAACATTAAAGGTTAATATTAAGCTCTGATAGGAGGCTTTGTTATTATTGAGAAATGACTTAGAATTTCTCCGTATAAAAGCTATTCGGAAAGCGAATTTCTGC
Organism: Parasteatoda lunata; assembly: GCA_949128135.1. Classification (NCBI taxonomy): domain Eukaryota; kingdom Metazoa; phylum Arthropoda; class Arachnida; order Araneae; family Theridiidae; genus Parasteatoda; species Parasteatoda lunata. The sequence goes on along the minus strand of OX421974.1, from coordinate 9,887,713 downwards.
GAAATAAGACTTTTCGCAACACTTTTGGAGATATACAAAAACAGTAAAATTCGGGGTCACGCTGTGTACCCCCTATGGGGTCTATAATTATTTCCTTTGGTAGGGTACACTAGTATCCCATAATACAATACCAGGTCCAATTACAACATTAAAGGTTAATATTAAGGTCTGATAGGAGGCATTTTTCTTAACATTGAAAAATGCACTGTTTTAGATATACATACAAAGTAAAGTGCGGGATCACACTGTGCACCCCCTATGGGGTGTAAAATTATTTCCTTCGGTAGGGTAAACTATTACAAGGTAATATAACACCTGGTCCAATTGAAACATGAAAGGTTAATATTAAGGTCTGATATTAGGCATTTTTCTTAACATTGAAAAATGCACTGTTTTAGATATATATACATAGTGAAGTGCGGGGTCCCACCGTGTACCCCCTATGGGATCTATAATTATATCCTTTTGTAGGGTACACTAGTACCCCGTAATATAAAACCTGGTCCAATTAATACATTAAAGGTTAATATTAAGGTCTGATAGGAGGCATTTTTCTTAACATTGAAAAATGCTTTGTTTTAGATATACAAAAACAGTAAAATTCGGGGACACGCTCTGTACCCCCTATGGGGTCTATAATTATTTCCTTTGGTAGGGTACACAAGTACCCCGTACTATAATACCTTGTCCAATAACAACATTAAAGGTTAATATTAAGGTCTGATAGGAGGCATTTTTCTTAACATTGAAAAATGCACTGTTTTAAATATACATACATAGTAAAATGCGGGGACACACTGTGTACCCCCTATGGGATCTAAAATTATTTCCTTTGGTAGGGTACACTAGTACCCCGTAATATAATACCTGGTCCAATTACAACATTAAAGGTTAATATTAAGGTCTGATAGGAGGCATTTTTCTTAACATTGAAATAAAGCACTGTTTTATATATACACACACAGTAAAGTGCGGGGTCCCACCGTGTACCCCCTATGGGGTCTATAATTATTTCCTTTGGTAGGGTACACTAGTACAAGGTAATATAACACCTGGTCTAATTACAACATTAAAAGTTCATATTAAGGTCTGATAGGAGGCATTTTTCTTAACATTGTAAAATGCACTGTTTTAGGTATACATACATAGTAAAATGCGGGGTCACGCTGTATACCCCCTAAGGGCTGTATAATTATTTCCTTTGGTAGGGTACACTAGTACCAGGTAATATAACACCTGGTCCACTTAAAATATTAAGGGTCAATATTAAGGTCTGATAGGACGCTTTGTTAACATTGAGAAAAGACGTAGAATTTCTGCGTATAAAAGCTCTTCAGAAGGCGAATTTCTTCGAAATAAAGCTTCTCGCAACACTTTTGGAGATATACAAAAACAGTAAAATTCGGCGTCGCGCTGTGTACCCTCTATAGGGTCTATAATTATATCCTTTGGTAGGGTACACTAGTACCCCGTAAAATAATATCTGGTCCAATTACAACAATAAAGGTTATTATTAAGGTCTGATAGGAGGCATTTTTCTTAACATTGAAAAATGCATTGTTTTAGATATACAAAAACAGTAAAATTCGGGGTCACGCTGTGTACCCCCTATGGGGTCTATAATTATTTCCTTTATTAGGGTACACTAGTACCCCGTACTATAACACCTTGTCCAATTACAACATTAAAGGTTAATATTAAGGTCTGATAGGAGGCATTTTTCTTAACATTGAAAAATGCACTGTTTTAAATATACATACATAGTAAAATGCGGGGTCACACTGTGTACCCCCTATGGGCTCTTAATTTATTTCCTTTGGTAGGGTACACTAGTACCAGGTAATATAACACCTGGTCCACTTAAAATATTAAGGGTCGATATTAAGGTCTGATAGGAGGCATTGTTAACATTGAGAAAAGACTTTATATTGATCCGTATTAACGCTTTTCGGAAGGCGAATTTCCTCAAAATAAAGCTTCTCGCAACACTTTTGGAGATATACATACATAAAAAGTTTATTTCTCCTCTTGAAAAAAAGACTTAGAATTTCTGCCTATAAAAGCTCTTCAGAAGGCATATATCTTGGAAATAAAGCTTCTCGCAACACTTTTGGAGATATACAAAAACAGTAAAATTCAGGGTCACGCTATGTACCCCCTATGGGGTCTATAATTATTTCTTTTGGTAGGGTACACTATTACAAGGTAATATAACACCTGCTCCAATTGAAACATTAAAGGTTAATATTAAGGTCTGATATTAGGCATTTTTCTTAACATTGAAAAATGCACTGTTTTAGATATATATACATAGTAAAGTGCGGGGTCCCACCGAGTACCCCCTATGGGGTCTATAATTATTTCCTTTGGTAGGGTACACTAGTACAAGGTAATATAACACCTGGTCTAATTACAACATTAAAAGTTCATATTAAGGTCTGATAGGAGGCATTTTTCTTAACATTGTAAAATGCACTGTTTTAGGTATACATACATAGTAAAATGCGGGGTCACGCTGTATACCCCCTAAGGGCTGTATAATTATTTCCTTTAGTAGGGTACACTAGTACCAGGTAATATAACACCTGGTCCACTTAAAATATTAAGGGTCAATATTAAGGTCTGATAGGAGGCATTGTTAACATTGAGAAAAGACTTAGAATTTCTGCGTATAAAAGCTCTTCGGAAGGCGAATTTCTTCGAAATAAAGCTTCTCGCAACACTTATGGAGATATACAAAAACAGTAAAATTCGGGGTCACGCTGTGTACCCCCTATGGGGTCTATAATTATTTCCTTTGGTAGGGTACACTAGTACCAGGTAATATAACACCTGGTCCACTTAAAATATTAAGGGTCAATATTAAGGTCTGATAGGAGGCATTGTTAACATTGAGAAAAGACTTAGAATTTCTGCGTATAAAAGCTCTTCGGAAGGCGAATTTCTTCGAAATAAAGCTGCTCGCAACATTTCTGGAGATATACCAAAACAGTAAAATTCGAGGTCACGCTGTGTACCCCCTATGGGGTCTATAATTATTTCCTTTGGTAGGGTACACTAGTACCAGGTAATATAACACCTGGTCCACTTAAAATATTAAGGGTCAATATTAAGGTCTGATAGGACGCTTTGTTAACATTGAGAAAAGACGTAGAATTTCTGCGTATAAAAGCTCTTCGGAAGGCGAATTTCTTCGAAATAAAGGTTCTCGCAACACTTTTGGAGATATACAAAAACAGTAAAATTCGGGGTCACGCTGTGTACCCCGTATGGGGTCTATAATTTTTTCCTTTGGTAGGGTACACTAGAACACGGTAATATAACACCTGGTCCAATTACAACATTAAAGGTTAATATTAAGGTCTTATATGAAGCCATTTGTTAACAATGAGAAAAGACTTAAAATTGATCCGTATTAACGCTTTTCGGAAGGCGAATTTCCTCAAAATAAAGCTTCTCGCAACACTTTTGGAGATATACATACATAAAAAATTTATTTCTCCTCCTGAAAAAAGACTTAGAATTTCTGCCTATAAAAGCTCTTCAGAAGGCGAATTTCTTGGAAATAAAGCTTCTCGCAACACTTTTGGAGATATACAAAAACAGTAAAATTCGGAGTCACGCTGTGTACCCCCTATGGGGTCTATAATTATTTCCTTTGGTATGGTACACTATTACAAGGTAATATAACACCTGCTCCAATTGAAACATTAAAAGTATATATTAAGGTCTGATATTCGGCATTTTTCTTAACATTGAAAAATGTACTGTTTTAGATATATACATAGTAAAGTTCGGGGTCCCACCGTGTACCCCCTATGGGGTCTATAATTATTTCCTTTGGTAGGGTACACTAGTACGAGGTAATATAACACCTGGTCTAATTACAACATTAAAAGTTCATATTAAGGTCTGATAGGAGGCATTTTTCTTAACATTGTAAAATGCACTGTTTTAGGTATACATACATAGTAAAATGCGGGGTCACGCTGTATACCCCCTAAGGGCTGTATAATTATTTCCTTTGGTAGGGTACACTAGTACCAGGTAAAATAACACCTGGTCCACTAAAAATATTAAGGGTCAATATTAAGGTCTGATAGGACGCTTTGTTAACATTGAGAAAAGACATAGAATTTCTGAGTATAAAAGCTCTTCAGAAGGCGAATTTCTTCGAAATAAAGCTTCTCGCAACACTTTTGGAGATATACAAAAACAGTAAAATTCGGCGTCGCGCTGTGTACCCTCTATAGGGTCTATAATTATATCCTTTGGTAGGGTACACTAGTACCCCGTAATATAATACCTGGTCCAATTACAACAATAAAGGTTAATATTAAGGTCTGATAGGGGGCATTTTTCTTAACATTGAAAAATGCATTGTTTTAGATATACAAAAACAGTAAAATTCGGGGTCACGCTGTGTACCCCCTATGGGGTCTATAATTATTTCCTTCATTAGGGTACACTAGTACCCCGTACTATAACACCTTGTCCAATTAAAATATTAAAGGTTAATATTAAGGTCTGATAGGAGGCATTTTTCTTAACATTGAAAAATGCACTGTTTTAAATATACATACATAGTAAAATGCGGGGTCACACTGTGTACCCCCTATGGGCTCTAAAATTATTTCCTTTGGTAGGGTACACTAGTACCCCGTAATATAACACCTGGTCCAATTACAACAATAAAGGTTAATATTAAGGTCTGATATGAAGCCATTTGTTAACAATGAGAAAAGACTTAAAATTGATCCGTATTAACGCTTTTCGGAACGCGAATTTCCTCAAAATAAAGCTTCTCGCATCACTTTTGGAGATATACATACATAAAAAATTTATTTCTCCTCTTGAAAAAAGACTTAGAATTTCTGCCTATAAAAGCTCTTCAGAAGGCGAATTTCTTGGAAATAAAGCTTCTCGCAACACTTTTGGAGATATACAAAAACAGTAAAATTCGGGGTCACGCTGTGTACCCCCTACGGGGTCTATAATTATTTCCTTTATTAGGGTACACTAGTACCCCGTACTATAACACCTTGTCCAATTACAACATTAAAGGTTAATATTAAGGTCTGATATTAGGCATTTTTCTTAACATTGAAAAATGCACTGTTTTAGATATATATACATAGTAAAGTGCGGGGTCCCACCGTGTACCCCCTATGGGGTCTATAATTATTTCCTTTGGTAGGGTACACTAGTACAATGTAATATAACACCTGGTCTAATTACAACATTAAAAGTTCATATTAAGGTCTGATAGGACGCATTTTTCTTAACATTGTAAAATGCACTGTTTTAGGTATACATACATAGTAAAATGCGGGGTCACGCTGTATACCCCCTAAGGGCTGTATAATTATTTCCTTTAGTAGGGTACACTAGTACCAGGTAATATAACACCTGGTCCACTTAAAATATTAAGGGTCAATATTAAGGTCTGATAGGACGCTTTGTTAACATTGAGAAAAGACGTAGAATTTCTGCGTATAAAAGCTCTTCAGAAGGCGAATTTCTTCGAAATAAAGCTTCTCGCAACACTTTTGGAGATATACAAAAACAGTAAAATTCGGGGTCACGCTGTGTACCCCCTATGGGGTCTATAATTTTTTCCTTTGGTAGGGTACACTAGTACCAGGTAATATAACACCTGGTCCACTTAAAATATTAAGGGTCAGTATTAAGGTCTGATAGGAGGCATTGTTAACATTGAGAAAAGACTTAGAATTTCTGCGTATAAAAGCTCTTCGGAAGGCGAATTTCTTCGAAATAAAGCTGCTCGCAACACTTCTGGAGATATACCAAAACAGTAAAATTCGGGGTCACGCTGTGTACCCCCTATGGGGTCTATAATTATTTCCTTTGGTAGCGTACACTAGTACCAGGTAATATAACACCTGGTCCACTTAAAATATTAAGGGTCAATATTAAGGTCTGATAGGAGGCATTGTTAACATTGAGAAAAGATATAGAATTTCTGCGTATAAAAGCTCTTCGGAAGGCGAATTTCTTCGAAATAAAGGTTCTCGCAACACTTTTGGAGATATACAAAAACAGTAAAATTCGGGGTCACGCTATTATTGAGATTCCCCCTAAGGGCTGTATAATTATTTCCTTTGGTAGGGTACACTAGTACCAGGTAAAATAACACCTGCTCCACTAAAAATATTAAGGGTCAATATTAAGGTCTGATAGGACGCTTTGTTAACATTGAGGAAAGACGTAGAATTTCTGCGTATAAAAGCTCTTCAGAAGGCGAATTTCTTCGAAATAAAGCTTCTCGCAACACTTTTGGAGATATACAAAAACAGTAAAATTCGGCGTCGCGCTGTGTACCCTCTATAGGGTCTATAATTATATCCTTTGGTAGGGTACACTAGTACTCCGTAATATAATACCTGGTCCAATTACAACAATAAAGGTTAATATTAAGGTCTGATAGGAGGCATTTTTCTTAACATTGAAAAATGCATTGTTTTAGATATACAAAAACAGTAAAATTCGGGGTCACGCTGTGTACCCCCTATGGGGTCTATAATTATTTCCTTTATTAGGTTACACTAGTACCCCGTACTATAACACCTTGTCCAATTACAACATTAAAGGTTAATATTAAGGTCTGATAGGAGGCATTTTTCTTAACATTGAAAAATGCACTGTTTTAAATATACATACATAGTAAAATGCGGGGTCACACTGTGTACCCCCTATGGGCTCTAAAATTATTTCCTTTGGTAGGGTACACTAGTACCCCGTAATATAACACCTGGTCCAATTACAACAATAAAGGTTAATATTAAGGTCTGATATGAAGCCATTTGTTAACAATGAGAAAATACTTAAAATTGATCCGTATTAACACTTTTCGGAACGCGAATTTCCTCAAAATAAAGCTTCTCGCATCACTTTTGGAGATATACATACATAAAAAATTTATTTCTCCTCTTGAAAAAAGACTTAGAATTTCTGCCTATAAAAGCTCTTCAGAAGGCGAATTTCTTGGAAATAAAGCTTCTCGCAACACTTTTGGAGATATACAAAAACAGTAAAATACGGGTCACGCTGTGTACCCCCTACGGGGTCTATAATTATTTCCTTTATTAAGGTACACTAGTACCCCATACTATAACACCTTGTCCAATTACAACATTAAAGGTTAATATTTAGGTCTGATATTTGGCATTTTTCTTAACATTGAAAAATGCACTGTTTTAGATATATATACAAAGTAAAGTGCGGGGTCCCATAGTGTACCCCCTATGGGGTCTATAATTATTTCCTTTGGTAGGGTACACTAGTACAAGGTAATATAACACCTGGTCTAATTACAACATTAAAAGTTCATATTAAGGTCTGATAGGACGCATTTTTCTTAACATTGTAAAATGCACTGCTTTAGGTATACATACATAGTAAAATGCGGGGTCACGCTGTATACCCCCTAAGGGCTGTATAATTATTTCCTTTGGTAGGGTACACTAGTACCAGGTAATATAACACCTGGTCCACTTAAAATATTAAGGGTCAATATTAAGGTCTGATAGGACGCTTTGTTAACATTGAGAAAAGACGTAGAATTTCTGCGTATAAAAGCTCTTCAGAAGGCGAATTTCTTCGAAATAAAGCTTCTCGCAACACTTTTGGAGATATACAAAAACAGTAAAATTCGGGGTCACGCTGTGTACCCCCTATGGGGTCTATAATTTTTTCCTTTGGTAGGGTACACTAGTACCAGGTAATATAACACCTGGTCCACTTAAAATATTAAGGGTCAGTATTAAGGTCTGATAGGAGGCATTGTTAACATTGAGAAAAGACTTAGAATTTCTGCGTATAAAAGCTCTTCGGAAGGCGAATTTCTTCGAAATAAAGCTGCTCGCAACACTTCTGGAGATATACCAAAACAGTAAAATTCGGGGTCACGCTGTGTACCCCCTATGGGGTCTATAATTATTTCCTTTGGTAGCGTACACTAGTACCAGGTAATATAACACCTGGTCCACTTAAAATATTAAGGGTCAATATTAAGGTCTGATAGGAGGCATTGTTAACATTGAGAAAAGACTTAGAATTTCTGCGTATAAAAGCTCTTCGGAAGGCGAATTTCTTCGAAATAAAGGTTCTCGCAACACTTTTGGAGATATACAAAAACAGTAAAATTTGGGGTCACGCTGTGTACCCCCTATGGGGTCTATAATTTTTTTCCTTTGGTAGGGTACACTAGAACACGGTAATATAACACCTGGTCCAATTACAACATTAAAGGTTAATATTAAGGTCTGATATGAAGCCATTTGTTAACAATGAGAAAAGACTTAAAATTGATCCGTATTAACGCTTTTCGGAAGGCGAATTTCCTCAAAATAAAGCTTCTCGCAACACTTTTGGAGATATACATACATAAAAAATTTATTTCTCCTCTTGAAAAAAGACTTAGAATTTCTGCCTATAAAAGCTCTTCAGAAGGCGAATTTCTTGGAAATAAAGCTTCTCGCAACACTTTTGGAGATATACAAAAACAATAAAATTCAAGGTCACGCTGTGTACCCCCTATGGGGTCTATAATTATTTCCTTTGGTATGGTACACTATTACAAGGTAATATAACACCTGCTCCAATTGAAACATTAAAAGTATATATTAAGGTCTGATATTAGGCATTTTTCTTAACATTGAAAAATGCACTGTTTTAGATATATACATAGTAAAGTGCGGGGTCCCACCGTGTACCCCCTATGGGGTCTATAAATATTTCCTTTGGTAGGGTACACTAGTACCAGGTAAAATAACACCTGGTCCACTAAAAATATTAAGGTTCAATATTAAGGTCTGATAGGAGGCATTGTTAACATTGAGAAAAGACTTAGAATTTCTGCGTATAAAAGCTCTTCGGAAGGCGAATTTCTTCGAAATAAAGGTTCTCGCAACACTTTTGGAGATATACAAAAACAGTAAAATTCGGGGTCACGCTGTGTACCCCCTATGGGGTCTATAATTATTTCCTTTGGTATGGTACACTATTACAAGGTAATGTAACACCTGCTCCAATTGAAACATTAAAAGTATATATTAAGGTCTGATATTAGGCATTTTTCTTAACATTGAAAAATGCACTGTTTTAGATATATACATAGTAAAGTGCGGGGTCCCACCGTGTACCCCCTATGGGGTCTATAATTATTTCCTTTGGTAGGGTACACTAGTACGAGGTAATATAACACCTGGTCTAATTACAACATTAAAAGTTCATATTAAGGTCTGATAGGAGGCATTTTTCTTAACATTGTAAAATGCACTGTTTTAGGTATACATACATAGTAAAATGCGGGGTCACGCTGTATTCCCCCTAAGGGCTGTATAATTATTTCCTTTGGTAGGGTACACTAGTACCAGGTAAAATAACACCTGGTCCACTAAAAATATTAAGGGTCAATATTAAGGTCTGATAGGACGCTTTGTTAACATTGAGGAAAGACGTAGAATTTCTGCGTATAAAAGCTCTTCAGAAGGCGAATTTCTTCGAAATAAAGCTTCTCGCAACACTTTTGGAGATATACAAAAACAGTAAAATTCGGCGTCGCGCTGTGTACCCTCTATAGGGTCTATAATTATATCCTTTGGTAGGGTACACTAGTACTCCGTAATATAATACCTGGTCCAATTACAACAATAAAGGTTAATATTAAGGTCTGATAGGAGGCATTTTTCTTAACATTGAAAAATGCATTGTTTTAGATATACAAAAACAGTAAAATTCGGGGTCACGCTGTGTACCCCCTATGGGGTCTATAATTATTTCATTTATTAGGTTACACTAGTACCCCGTACTATAACACCTTGTCCAATTACAACATTAAAGGTTAATATTAAGGTCTGATAGGAGGCATTTTTCTTAACATTGAAAAATGCACTGTTTTAAATATACATACATAGTAAAATGCGGGGTCACACTGTGTACCCCCTATGGGCTCTAAAATTATTTCCTTTGGTAGGGTACACTAGTACCCCGTAATATAACACCTGGTCCAATTACAACAATAAAGGTTAATATTAAGGTCTGATATGAAGCCATTTGTTAACAATGAGAAAAGACTTAAAATTGATCCGTATTAACACTTTTCGGAACGCGAATTTCCTCAAAATAAAGCTTCTCGCATCACTTTTGGAGATATACATACATAAAAAATTTATTTCTCCTCTTGAAAAAAGACTTAGAATTTCTGCCTATAAAAGCTCTTCAGAAGGCGAATTTCTTGGAAATAAAGCTTCTCGCAACACTTTTGGAGATATACAAAAACAGTAAAATACGGGTCACGCTGTGTACCCCCTACGGGGTCTATAATTATTTCCTTTATTAAGGTACACTAGTACCCCATACTATAACACCTTGTCCAATTACAACATTAAAGGTTAATATTTAGGTCTGATATTTGGCATTTTTCTTAACATTGAAAAATGCACTGTTTTAGATATATATACAAAGTAAAGTGCGGGGTCCCATAGTGTACCCCCTATGGGGTCTATAATTATTTCCTTTGGTAGGGTACACTAGTACAAAGTAATATAACACCTGGTCTAATTACAACATTAAAAGTTCATATTAAGGTCTGATAGGACGCATTTTTCTTAACATTGTAAAATGCACTGCTTTAGGTATACATACATAGTAAAATGCGGGGTCACGCTGTATACCCCCTAAGGGCTGTATAATTATTTCCTTTGGTAGGGTACACTAGTACCAGGTAATATAACACCTGGTCCACTTAAAATATTAAGGGTCAATATTAAGGTCTGATAGGACGCTTTGTTAACATTGAGAAAAGACGTAGAATTTCTGCGTATAAAAGCTCTTCAGAAGGCGAATTTCTTCGAAATAAAGCTTCTCGCAACACTTTTGGAGATATACAAAAACAGTAAAATTCGGGGTCACGCTGTGTACCCCCTATGGGGTCTATAATTTTTTCCTTTGGTAGGGTACACTAGTACCAGGTAATATAACACCTGGTCCACTTAAAATATTAAGGGTCAGTATTAAGGTCTGATAGGAGGCATTGTTAACATTGAGAAAAGACTTAGAATTTCTGCGTATAAAAGCTCTTCGGAAGGCGAATTTCTTCGAAATAAAGCTGCTCGCAACACTTCTGGAGATATACCAAAACAGTAAAATTCGGGGTCACGCTGTGTACCCCCTATGGGGTCTATAATTATTTCCTTTGGTAGCGTACACTAGTACCAGGTAATATAACACCTGGTCCACTTAAAATATTAAGGGTCAATATTAAGGTCTGATAGGAGGCATTGTTAACATTGAGAAAAGACTTAGAATTTCTGCGTATAAAAGCTCTTCGGAAGGCGAATTTCTTCGAAATAAAGGTTCTCGCAACACTTTTGGAGATATACAAAAACAGTAAAATTTGGGGTCACGCTGTGTACCCCCTATGGGGTCTATAATTTTTTTCCTTTGGTAGGGTACTCTAGAACACGGTAATATAACACCTGGTCCAATTACAACATTAAAGGTTAATATTAAGGTCTGATATGAAGCCATTTGTTAACAATGAGAAAAGACTTAAAATTGATCCGTATTAACGCTTTTCGGAAGGCGAATTTCCTCAAAATAAAGCTTCTCGCAACACTTTTGGAGATATACATACATAAAAAATTTATTTCTCCTCTTGAAAAAAGACTTAGAATTTCTGCCTATAAAAGCTCTTCAGAAGGCGAATTTCTTGGAAATAAAGCTTCTCGCAACACTTTTGGAGATATACAAAAACAATAAAATTCAAGGTCACGCTGTGTACCCCCTATGGGGTCTATAATTATTTCCTTTGGTATGGTACACTATTACAAGGTAATATAACACCTGCTCCAATTGAAACATTAAAAGTATATATTAAGGTCTGATAATAGGCATTTTTCTTAACATTGAAAAATGCACTGTTTTAGATATATACATAGTAAAGTGCGGGGTCCCACCGTGTACCCCCTATGGGGTCTATAAATATTTCCTTTGGTAGGGTACACTAGTACCAGGTAAAATAACACCTGGTCCACTAAAAATATTAAGGTTCAATATTAAGGTCTGATAGGAGGCATTGTTAACATTGAGAAAAGACTTAGAATTTCTGCGTATAAAAGCTCTTCGGAAGGCGAATTTCTTCGAAATAAAGGTTCTCGCAACACTTTTGGAGATATACAAAAACAGTAAAATTCGGGGTCACGCTGTGTACCCCCTATGGGGTCTATAATTATTTCCTTTGGTATGGTACACTATTACAAGGTAATGTAACACCTGCTCCAATTGAAACATTAAAAGTATATATTAAGGTCTGATATTAGGCATTTTTCTTAACATTGAAAAATGCACTGTTTTAGATATATACATAGTAAAGTGCGGGGTCCCACCGTGTACCCCCTATGGGGTCTATAATTATTTCCTTTGGTAGGGTACACTAGTACGAGGTAATATAACACCTGGTCTAATTACAACATTAAAAGTTCATATTAAGGTCTGATAGGAGGCATTTTTCTTAACATTGTAAAATGCACTGTTTTAGGTATACATACATAGTAAAATGCGGGGTCACGCTGTATTCCCCCTAAGGGCTGTATAATTATTTCCTTTGGTAGGGTACACTAGTACCAGGTAAAATAACACCTGGTCCACTAAAAATATTAAGGGTCAATATTAAGGTCTGATAGGACGCTTTGTTAACATTGAGGAAAGACGTAGAATTTCTGCGTATAAAAGCTCTTCAGAAGGCGAATTTCTTCGAAATAAAGCTTCTCGCAACACTTTTGGAGATATACAAAAACAGTAAAATTCGGCGTCGCGCTGTGTACCCTCTATAGGGTCTATAATTATATCCTTTGGTAGGGTACACTAGTACTCCGTAATATAATACCTGGTCCAATTACAACAATAAAGGTTAATATTAAGGTCTGATAGGAGGCATTTTTCTTAACATTGAAAAATGCATTGTTTTAGATATACAAAAACAGTAAAATTCGGGGTCACGCTGTGTACCCCCTATGGGGTCTATAATTATTTCATTTATTAGGTTACACTAGTACCCCGTACTATAACACCTTGTCCAATTACAACATTAAAGGTTAATATTAAGGTCTGATAGGAGGCATTTTTCTTAACATTGAAAAATGCACTGTTTTAAATATACATACATAGTAAAATGCGGGGTCACACTGTGTACCCCCTATGGGCTCTAAAATTATTTCCTTTGGTAGGGTACACTAGTACCCCGTAATATAACACCTGGTCCAATTACAACAATAAAGGTTAATATTAAGGTCTGATATGAAGCCATTTGTTAACAATGAGAAAAGACTTAAAATTGATCCGTATTAACACTTTTCGGAACGCGAATTTCCTCAAAATAAAGCTTCTCGCATCACTTTTGGAGATATACATACATAAAAAATTTATTTCTCCTCTTGAAAAAAGACTTAGAATTTCTGCCTATAAAAGCTCTTCAGAAGGCGAATTTCTTGGAAATAAAGCTTCTCGCAACACTTTTGGAGATATACAAAAACAGTAAAATACGGGTCACGCTGTGTACCCCCTACGGGGTCTATAATTATTTCCTTTATTAAGGTACACTAGTACCCCATACTATAACACCTTGTCCAATTACAACATTAAAGGTTAATATTTAGGTCTGATATTTGGCATTTTTCTTAACATTGAAAAATGCACTGTTTTAGATATATATACAAAGTAAAGTGCGGGGTCCCATAGTGTACCCCCTATGGGGTCTATAATTATTTCCTTTGGTAGGGTACACTAGTACAAGGTAATATAACACCTGGTCTAATTACAACATTAAAAGTTCATATTAAGGTCTGATAGGACGCATTTTTCTTAACATTGTAAAATGCACTGCTTTAGGTATACATACATAGTAAAATGCGGGGTCACGCTGTATACCCCCTAAGGGCTGTATAATTATTTCCTTTGGTAGGGTACACTAGTACCAGGTAATATAACACCTGGTCCACTTAAAATATTAAGGGTCAATATTAAGGTCTGATAGGACGCTTTGTTAACATTGAGAAAAGACGTAGAATTTCTGCGTATAAAAGCTCTTCAGAAGGCGAATTTCTTCGAAATAAAGCTTCTCGCAACACTTTTGGAGATATACAAAAACAGTAAAATTCGGGGTCACGCTGTGTACCCCCTATGGGGTCTATAATTTTTTCCTTTGGTAGGGTACACTAGTACCAGGTAATATAACACCTGGTCCACTTAAAATATTAAGGGTCAGTATTAAGGTCTGATAGGAGGCATTGTTAACATTGAGAAAAGACTTAGAATTTCTGCGTATAAAAGCTCTTCGGAAGGCGAATTTCTTCGAAATAAAGCTGCTCGCAACACTTCTGGAGATATACCAAAACAGTAAAATTCGGGGTCACGCTGTGTACCCCCTATGGGGTCTATAATTATTTCCTTTGGTAGCGTACACTAGTACCAGGTAATATAACACCTGGTCCACTTAAAATATTAAGGGTCAATATTAAGGTCTGATAGGAGGCATTGTTAACATTGAGAAAAGACTTAGAATTTCTGCGTATAAAAGCTCTTCGGAAGGCGAATTTCTTCGAAATAAAGGTTCTCGCAACACTTTTGGAGATATACAAAAACAGTAAAATTTGGGGTCACGCTGTGTACCCCCTATGGGGTCTATAATTTTTTTCCTTTGGTAGGGTACACTAGAACACGGTAATATAACACCTGGTCCAATTACAACATTAAAGGTTAATATTAAGGTCTGATATGAAGCCATTTGTTAACAATGAGAAAAGACTTAAAATTGATCCGTATTAACGCTTTTCGGAAGGCGAATTTCCTCAAAATAAAGCTTCTCGCAACACTTTTGGAGATATACATACATAAAAAATTTATTTCTCCTCTTGAAAAAAGACTTAGAATTTCTGCCTATAAAAGCTCTTCAGAAGGCGAATTTCTTGGAAATAAAGCTTCTCGCAACACTTTTGTAGATATACAAAAACAATAAAATTCAAGGTCACGCTGTGTACCCCCTATGGGGTCTATAATTATTTCCTTTGGTATGGTACACTATTACAAGGTAATATAACACCTGCTCCAATTGAAACATTAAAAGTATATATTAAGGTCTGATATTAGGCATTTTTCTTAACATTGAAAAATGCACTGTTTTAGATATATACATAGTAAAGTGCGGGGTCCCACCGTGTACCCCCTATGGGGTCTATAAATATTTCCTTTGGTAGGGTACACTAGTACCAGGTAAAATAACACCTGGTCCACTAAAAATATTAAGGAAGGCGAATTTCTTCGAAATAAAGGTTCTCGCAACACTTTTGGAGATATACAAAAACAGTAAAATTCGGGGTCACGCTGTGTACCCCCTATGGGGTCTATAATTATTTCCTTTGGTATGGTACACTATTACAAGGTAATGTAACACCTGCTCCAATTGAAACATTAAAAGTATATATTAAGGTCTGATATTAGGCATTTTTCTTAACATTGAAAAATGCACTGTTTTAGATATATACATAGTAAAGTGCGGGGTCCCACCGTGTACCCCCTATGGGGTCTATAATTATTTCCTTTGGTAGGGTACACTAGTACGAGGTAATATAACACCTGGTCTAATTACAACATTAAAAGTTCATATTAAGGTCTGATAGGAGGCATTTTTCTTAACATTGTAAAATGCACTGTTTTAGGTATACATACATAGTAAAATGCGGGGTCACGCTGTATTCCCCCTAAGGGCTGTATAATTATTTCCTTTGGTAGGGTACACTAGTACCAGGTAAAATAACACCTGGTCCACTAAAAATATTAAGGGTCAATATTAAGGTCTGATAGGACGCTTTGTTAACATTGAGGAAAGACGTAGAATTTCTGCGTATAAAAGCTCTTCAGAAGGCGAATTTCTTCGAAATAAAGCTTCTCGCAACACTTTTGGAGATATACAAAAACAGTAAAATTCGGCGTCGCGCTGTGTACCCTCTATAGGGTCTATAATTATATCCTTTGGTAGGGTACACTAGTACTCCGTAATATAATACCTGGTCCAATTACAACAATAAAGGTTAATATTAAGGTCTGATAGGAGGCATTTTTCTTAACATTGAAAAATGCATTGTTTTAGATATACAAAAACAGTAAAATTCGGGGTCACGCTGTGTACCCCCTATGGGGTCTATAATTATTTCATTTATTAGGTTACACTAGTACCCCGTACTATAACACCTTGTCCAATTACAACATTAAAGGTTAATATTAAGGTCTGATAGGAGGCATTTTTCTTAACATTGAAAAATGCACTGTTTTAAATATACATACATAGTAAAATGCGGGGTCACACTGTGTACCCCCTATGGGCTCTAAAATTATTTCCTTTGGTAGGGTACACTAGTACCCCGTAATATAACACCTGGTCCAATTACAACAATAAAGGTTAATATTAAGGTCTGATATGAAGCCATTTGTTAACAATGAGAAAAGACTTAAAATTGATCCGTATTAACACTTTTCGGAACGCGAATTTCCTCAAAATAAAGCTTCTCGCATCACTTTTGGAGATATACATACATAAAAAATTTATTTCTCCTCTTGAAAAAAGACTTAGAATTTCTGCCTATAAAAGCTCTTCAGAAGGCGAATTTCTTGGAAATAAAGCTTCTCGCAACACTTTTGGAGATATACAAAAACAGTAAAATACGGGTCACGCTGTGTACCCCCTACGGGGTCTATAATTATTTCCTTTATTAAGGTACACTAGTACCCCATACTATAACACCTTGTCCAATTACAACATTAAAGGTTAATATTTAGGTCTGATATTTGGCATTTTTCTTAACATTGAAAAATGCACTGTTTTAGATATATATACAAAGTAAAGTGCGGGGTCCCACCGTGTACCCCCTATGGGGTCTATAATTATTTCCTTTGGTAGGGTACACTAGTACAAGGTAATATAACACCTGGTCTAATTACAACATTAAAAGTTCATATTAAGGTCTGATAGGACGCATTTTTCTTAACATTGTAAAATGCACTGCTTTAGGTATACATACATAGTAAAATGCGGGGTCACGCTGTATACCCCCTAAGGGCTGTATAATTATTTCCTTTGGTAGGGTACACTAGTACCAGGTAATATAACACCTGGTCCACTTAAAATATTAAGGGTCAATATTAAGGTCTGATAGGACGCTTTGTTAACATTGAGAAAAGACGTAGAATTTCTGCGTATAAAAGCTCTTCAGAAGGCGAATTTCTTCGAAATAGAGCTTCTCGCGACACTATTTTAGATATACAAAAAGAGTAAAATTCGGGGTCACGCCGTGTACCCCCTATGGGGTCTATAATTATTTCCTTCGGTGTTATATTACCATTACAAGGTAATATAACACCTGGTCCAATAAAAACATTAAAGGTTAATATTAAGCTCTGATAGGAGGCTTTGTTATTATTGAGAAATGACTTAGAATTTCTCCGTATAAAAGCTATTCGGAAAGCGAATTTCTGCGAAATAAGACTTTTCGCAACACTTTTGGAGATATACAAAAACAGTAAAATTCGGGGTCACGCTGTGTACCCCCTATGGGGTCTATAATTATTTCCTTTGGTAGGGTACACTAGTATCCCATAATACAATACCAGGTCCAATTACAACATTAAAGGTTAATATTAAGGTCTGATAGGAGGCATTTTTCTTAACATTGAAAAATGCACTGTTTTAGATATACATACAAAGTAAAGTGCGGGATCACACTGTGCACCCCCTATGGGGTGTAAAATTATTTCCTTCGGTAGGGTAAACTATTACAAGGTAATATAACACCTGGTCCAATTGAAACATGAAAGGTTAATATTAAGGTCTGATATTAGGCATTTTTCTTAACATTGAAAAATGCACTGTTTTAGATATATATACATAGTGAAGTGCGGGGTCCCACCGTGTACCCCCTATGGGATCTATAATTATATCCTTTGGTAGGGTACACTAGTACCCCGTAATATAAAACCTGGTCCAATTAATACATTAAAGGTTAATATTAAGGTCGAATAGGAGGCATTTTTCTTAACATTGAAAAATGCTTTGTTTTAGATATACAAAAACAGTAAAATTCGGGGACACGCTCTGTACCCCCTATGGGGTCTATAATTATTTCCTTTGGTAGGGTACACAAGTACCCCGTACTATAATACCTTGTCCAATAACAACATTAAAGGTTAATATTAAGGTCTGATAGGAGGCATTTTTCTTAACATTGAAAAATGCACTGTTTTAAATATACATACATAGTAAAATGCGGGGACACACTGTGTACCCCCTATGGGATCTAAAATTATTTCCTTTGGTAGGGTACACTAGTACCCCGTAATATAATACCTGGTCCAATTACAACATTAAAGGTTAATATTAAGGTCTGATAGGAGGCATTTTTCTTAACATTGAAATAAAGCACTGTTTTATATATACACACACAGTAAAGTGCGGGGTCCCACCGTGTACCCCCTATGGGGTCTATAATTATTTCCTTTGGTAGGGTACACTAGTACAAGGTAATATAACACCTGGTCTAATTACAACATTAAAAGTTCATATTAAGGTCTGATAGGAAGCATTTTTCTTAACATTGTAAAATGCACTGTTTTAGAAATACATAGTAAAATGCGGGGTCACGCTGTATACCCCCTAAGGGCTGTATAATTATTTCCTTTGGTAGGGTACACTAGTACCAGGTAATATAACACCTGGTCCACTTAAAATATTAAGGGTCAATATTAAGGTCTGATAGGACGCTTTGTTAACATTGAGAAAAGACGTAGAATTTCTGCGTATAAAAGCTCTTCAGAAGGCGAATTTCTTCGAAATAAAGCTTCTCGCAACACTTTTGGAGATATACAAAAACAGTAAAATTCGGCGTCGCGCTGTGTACCCTCTATAGGGTCTATAATTATATCCTTTGGTAGGGTACACTAGTACCCCGTAAAATAATATCTGGTCCAATTACAACAATAAAGGTTATTATTAAGGTCTGATAGGAGGCATTTTTCTTAACATTGAAAAATGCATTGTTTTAGATATACAAAAACAGTAAAATTCGGGGTCACGCTGTGTACCCCCTATGGGGTCTATAATTATTTCCTTTATTAGGGTACACTAGTACCCCGTACTATAACACCTTGTCCAATTACAACATTAAAGGTTAATATTAAGGTCTGATAGGAGGCATTTTTCTTAACATTGAAAAATGCACTGTTTTAAATATACATACATAGTAAAATGCGGGGTCACACTGTGTACCCCCTATGGGCTCTTAATTTATTTCCTTTGGTAGGGTACACTAGTACCAGGTAATATAACACCTGGTCCACTTAAAATATTAAGGGTCAATATTAAGGTCTGATAGGAGGCATTGTTAACATTGAGAAAAGACTTTATATTGATCCGTATTAACGCTTTTCGGAAGGCGAATTTCCTCAAAATAAAGCTTCTCGCAACACTTTTGGAGATATACATACATAAAAAGTTTATTTCTCCTCTTGAAAAAAAGACTTAGAATTTCTGCCTATAAAAGCTCTTCAGAAGGCATATATCTTGGAAATAAAGCTTCTCGCAACACTTTTGGAGATATACAAAAACAGTAAAATTCAGGGTCACGCTATGTACCCCCTATGGGGTCTATAATTATTTCCTTTGGTAGGGTACACTATTACAAGGTAATATAACACCTGCTCCAATTGAAACATTAAAGGTTAATATTAAGGTCTGATATTAGGCATTTTTCTTAACATTGAAAAATGCACTGTTTTAGATATATATACATAGTAAAGTGCGGGGTCCCACCGAGTACCCCCTATGGGGTCTATAATTATTTCCTTTGGTAGGGTACACTAGTACAAGGTAATATAACACCTGGTCTAATTACAACATTAAAAGTTCATATTAAGGTCTGATAGGAGGCATTTTTCTTAACATTGTAAAATGCACTGTTTTAGGTATACATACATAGTAAAATGCGGGGTCACGCTGTATACCCCCTAAGGGCTGTATAATTATTTCCTTTAGTAGGGTACACTAGTACCAGGTAATATAACACCTGGTCCACTTAAAATATTAAGGGTCAATATTAAGGTCTGATAGGAGGCATTGTTAACATTGAGAAAAGACTTAGAATTTCTGCGTATAAAAGCTCTTCGGAAGGCGAATTTCTTCGAAATAAAGCTTCTCGCAACACTTATGGAGATATACAAAAACAGTAAAATTCGGGGTCACGCTGTGTACCCCCTGTGGGGTCTATAATTTTTTCCTTTGGTAGGGTACACTAGTACCAGGTAATATAACACCTGGTCCACTTAAAATATTAAGGGTCAATATTAAGGTCTGATAGGACGCTTTGTTAACATTGAGAAAAGACGTAGAATTTCTGCGTATAAACGCTCTTCAGAAGGCGAATTTCTTCGAAATAAAGCTTCTCGCAACACTTTTGAAGATATACAAAAACAGAAAAATTCGGCGTCGCGCTGTGTACCCTCTATAGGGTCTATAATTATATCCTTTGGTAGGGTACACTAGTACCCCGTAATATAATACCTGGTCCAATTACAACAATAAAGGTTAATATTGCGGTCTGATAGGAGGCATTTTTCTTAACATTGAAAAATGCATTGTTTTAGATATACAAAAACAGTAAAATTCGGGGTCACGCTGTGTACCCCCTATGGGGTCTATAATTATTTCCTTTATTAGGGCACACTAGTACCCCGTACTATAACACCTTGTCCAATTACAACATTAAAGGTTAATATTAAGGTCTGATATTAGGCATTATTCTTAACATTGAAAAATGCACTGTTTTAGATATATATACATAGTAAAGTGCGGAGTCCCACCGTGTACCCCCTATGGGGTCTATAATTATTTCCTTTGGTAGGGTACACTAGTACAATGTAATATAACACCTGGTCTAATTACAACATTAAAAGTTCATATTAAGGTCTGATAGGACGCATTTTTCTTAACATTGTAAAATGCACTGTTTTAGGTATACATACATAGTAAAATGCGGGGTCACGCTGTATACCCCCTAAGGGCTGTATAATTATTTCCTTTGGTAGGGTACACTAGTACCAGGTAATATAACACCTGGTCCACTTAAAATATTAAGGGTCAATATTAAGGTCTGATAGGACGCTTTGTTAACATTGAGAAAAGACGTAGAATTTCTGCGTATAAAAGCTCTTCAGAAGGCGAATTTCTTCGAAATAGAGCTTCTCGCGACACTATTTTAGATATACAAAAAGAGTAAAATTCGGGGTCACGCCGTGTACCCCCTATAGGGTCAATAATTATTTCCTTTGGTAGGGTACACTATTAAAAAGTAATATAACACCTGCTCCAATTGAAACAATAAAGGTTAATATTAAGGTCTGATAGGAGGCATTGTTAACATTGAGAAAAAGACATAGAATTTCTGCGTATAAAAGCTCTTCGGAAGGCGAATTTCTTCGAAATAAAGGTTCTCGCAAACTTTTTGGAGATATACAAAAACAGTAAAATTCGGGGTCACGCTGTGTACCCCCTATGGTGTCTATAATTTTTTTCTTAGGTAGGGTACACTAGAACACGGTAATATAACACCTGGTCCAATTACAATATTAAAGGTTAATATTAAGGTCTGATATGAAGCCATTTGTTAACAATGAGAAAAGACTTAAAATTGATCCGTATTAACGCTTTTCGGAAGGCGAATTTCCTCAAAATAAAGCTTCTCGCAACACTTTTGGAGATATACATACATAAAAAATTTATTTCTCCTCTTGAAAAAAGACTTAGAATTTCTGCCTGTAAAAGCTCTTCAGAAGGCGAATTTCTTGGAAATAAAGCTTCTCGCAACACTTTTGGAGATATACAAAAACAGTAAAATTCGGGGTCACGCTGTGTACCCCCTATGGGGTCTATAATTATTTCCTTTGGTATGGTACACTATTACAAGGTAATATAACACCTGCTCCAATTGAAACATTAAAAGTATATATTAAAGTCTGATATTAGGCATTTTTCTTAACATTGAAAAATGCACTGTTTTAGATATATACATAGTAAAGTGCGGGGTCCCACCGTGTACCCCCTATGGGGTCTATAATTATTTCCTTTGGTAGGGTACACTAGTACGAGGTAATATAACACCTGGTCTAATTACAACATTAAAAGTTCATATTAAGGTCTGATAGGAGGCATTTTTCTTAACATTGTAAAATGCACTGTTTTAGGTATACATACATAGTAAAATGCGGGATCACGCTGTATACCCCCTAAGGGCTGTATAATTATTTCCTTTGGTAGGGTACACTAGTACCAGGTAAAATAACACCTGGTCCACTAAAAATATTAAGGGTCAATATTAAGGTCTGATAGGACGCTTTGTTAACATTGAGAAAAGACGTAGAATTTCTGCGTATAAAAGCTCTTCAGAAGGCGAATTTCTTCGAAATAAAGCTTCTCGCAACACTTTTGGAGATATACAAAAACAGTAAAATTCGGCGTCGCGCTGTGTACCCTCTATAGGGTCTATAATTATATCCTTTGGTAGGGTACACTAGTACCCCGTAATATAATACCTGGTCCAATTACAACAATAAAGGTTAATATTAAGGTCTGATAGGAGGCATTTTTCTTAACATTGAAAAATGCATTGTTTTAGATATACAAAAACAGTAAAATTCGGGGTCACGCTGTGTACCCCCTATGGGGTCTATAATTATTTCCTTTATTAGGTTACACTAGTACCCCGTACTATAACACCTTGTCCAATTACAACATTAAAGGTTAATAGTAAGGTCTGATAGGAGGCATTTTTCTTAACATTGAAAAATGCACTGTTTTAAATATACATACATAGTAAAATGCGGGTTCACACTGTGTACCCCCTATGGGCTCTAAAATTATTTCCTTTGGTAGGGTACACTAGTACCCCGTAATATAACACCTGGTCCAATTACAACAATAAAGGTTAATATTAAGGTCTGATATGAAGCCATTTGTTAACAATGAGAAAAGACTTAAAATTGATCCGTATTAACACTTTTCGGAACACGAATTTCCTCAAAATAAAGCTTCTCGCATCACTTTTGGAGATATACATACATAAAAAATTTATTTCTCCTCTTGAAAAAAGACTTAGAATTTCTGCCTATAAAAGCTCTTCAGAAGGCGAATTTCTTGGAAATAAAGCTTCTCGCAACACTTTTGGAGATATACAAAAACAGTAAAATACGGGTCACGCTGTGTACCCCCTACGGGGTCTATAATTATTTCCTTTATTAAGGTACACTAGTACCCCATACTATAACACCTTGTCCAATTACAACATTAAAGGTTAATATTAAGGTCTGATATTTGGCATTTTTCTTAACATTGAAAAATGCACTGTTTTAGATATATATACAAAGTAAAGTGCGGGGTCCCACCGTGTACCCCCTATGGGGTCTATAATTATTTCCTTTGGTAGGGTACACTAGTACAAGGTAATATAACACCTGGTCTAATTACAACATTAAAAGTTCATATTAAGGTCTGATAGGACGCATTTTTCTTAACATTGCAAAATGCACTGTTTAAGGTATACATACATAGTAAAATGCGGGGTCACGCTGTATACCCCCTAAGGGCTGTATAATTATTTCCTTTGGTAGGGTACACTAGTACCAGGTAATATAACACCTGGTCCACATAAATTATTAAGGGTCAATATTAAGGTCTGATAGGACGCTTTGTTAACATTGAGAAAAGACGTAGAATTTCTGCGTATAAAAGCTCTTCAGAAGGCGAATTTCTTCGAAATAAAGCTTCTCGCAACACTTTTGGAGATATACAAAAACAGTAAAATTCGGGGTCACGCTGTGTACCCCCTATGGGGTCTATAATTTTTTCCTTTGGTAGGGTACACTAGTACCAGGTAATATAACACCTGGTCCACTTAAAATATTAAGGGTCAGTATTAAGGTCTGATAGGAGGCATTGTTAACATTGAGAAAAGACTTAGAATTTCTGCGTATAAAAGCTCTTCGGAAGGCGAATTTCTTCGAAATAAAGCTGCTCGCAACACTTCTGGAGATATACCAAAACAGTAAAATTCGGGGTCACGCTGTGTACCCCCTATGGGGTCTATAATTATTTCCTTTGGTAGCGTACACTAGTACCAGGTAATATAACACCTGGTCCACTTAAAATATTAAGGGTCAATATTAAGGTCTGATAGGAGGCATTGTTAACATTGAGAAAAGACTTAGAATTTCTGCGTATAAAAGCTCTTCGGAAGGCGAATTTCTTCGAAATAAAGGTTCTCGCAACACTTTTGGAGATATACAAAAACAGTAAAATTTGGGGTCACGCTGTGTACCCCCTATGGGGTCTATAATTTTTTTCCTTTGGTAGGGTACACTAGAACACGGTAATATAACACCTGGTCCAATTACAACATTAAAGGTTAATATTAAGGTCTGATATGAAGCCATTTGTTAACAATGAGAAAAGACTTAAAATTGATCCGTATTAACGCTTTTCGGAAGGCGAATTTCCTCAAAATAAAGCTTCTCGCAACACTTTTGGAGATATACATACATAAAAAATTTATTTCTCCTCTTGAAAAAAGACTTAGAATTTCTGCCTATAAAAGCTCTTCAGAAGGCGAATTTCTTGGAAATAAAGCTTCTCGCAACACTTTTGGAGATATACAAAAACAATAAAATTCAAGGTCACGCTGTGTACCCCCTATGGGGTCTATAATTATTTCCTTTGGTATGGTACACTATTACAAGGTAATATAACACCTGCTCCAATTGAAACATTAAAAGTATATATTAAGGTCTGATATTAGGCATTTTTCTTAACATTGAAAAATGCACTGTTTTAGATATATACATAGTAAAGTGCGGGGTCCCACCGTGTACCCCCTATGGGGTCTATAAATATTTCCTTTGGTAGGGTACACTAGTACCAGGTAAAATAACACCTGGTCCACTAAAAATATTAAGGTTCAATATTAAGGTCTGATAGGAGGCATTGTTAACATTGAGAAAAGACTTAGAATTTCTGCGTATAAAAGCTCTTCGGAAGGCGAATTTCTTCGAAATAAAGGTTCTCGCAACACTTTTGGAGATATACAAAAACAGTAAAATTCGGGGTCACGCTGTGTACCCCCTATGGGGTCTATAATTATTTCCTTTGGTATGGTACACTATTACAAGGTAATGTAACACCTGCTCCAATTGAAACATTAAAAGTATATATTAAGGTCTGATATTAGGCATTTTTCTTAACATTGAAAAATGCACTGTTTTAGATATATACATAGTAAAGTGCGGGGTCCCACCGTGTACCCCCTATGGGGTCTATAATTATTTCCTTTGGTAGGGTACACTAGTACGAGGTAATATAACACCTGGTCTAATTACAACATTAAAAGTTCATATTAAGGTCTGATAGGAGGCATTTTTCTTAACATTGTAAAATGCACTGTTTTAGGTATACATACATAGTAAAATGCGGGGTCACGCTGTATTCCCCCTAAGGGCTGTATAATTATTTCCTTTGGTAGGGTACACTAGTACCAGGTAAAATAACACCTGGTCCACTAAAAATATTAAGGGTCAATATTAAGGTCTGATAGGACGCTTTGTTAACATTGAGGAAAGACGTAGAATTTCTGCGTATAAAAGCTCTTCAGAAGGCGAATTTCTTCGAAATAAAGCTTCTCGCAACACTTTTGGAGATATACAAAAACAGTAAAATTCGGCGTCGCGCTGTGTACCCTCTATAGGGTCTATAATTATATCCTTTGGTAGGGTACACTAGTACTCCGTAATATAATACCTGGTCCAATTACAACAATAAAGGTTAATATTAAGGTCTGATAGGAGGCATTTTTCTTAACATTGAAAAATGCATTGTTTTAGATATACAAAAACAGTAAAATTCGGGGTCACGCTGTGTACCCCCTATGGGGTCTATAATTATTTCATTTATTAGGTTACACTAGTACCCCGTACTATAACACCTTGTCCAATTACAACATTAAAGGTTAATATTAAGGTCTGATAGGAGGCATTTTTCTTAACATTGAAAAATGCACTGTTTTAAATATACATACATAGTAAAATGCGGGGTCACACTGTGTACCCCCTATGGGCTCTAAAATTATTTCCTTTGGTAGGGTACACTAGTACCCCGTAATATAACACCTGGTCCAATTACAACAATAAAGGTTAATATTAAGGTCTGATATGAAGCCATTTGTTAACAATGAGAAAAGACTTAAAATTGATCCGTATTAACACTTTTCGGAACGCGAATTTCCTCAAAATAAAGCTTCTCGCATCACTTTTGGAGATATACATACATAAAAAATTTATTTCTCCTCTTGAAAAAAGACTTAGAATTTCTGCCTATAAAAGCTCTTCAGAAGGCGAATTTCTTGGAAATAAAGCTTCTCGCAACACTTTTGGAGATATACAAAAACAGTAAAATACGGGTCACGCTGTGTACCCCCTACGGGGTCTATAATTATTTCCTTTATTAAGGTACACTAGTACCCCATACTATAACACCTTGTCCAATTACAACATTAAAGGTTAATATTTAGGTCTGATATTTGGCATTTTTCTTAACATTGAAAAATGCACTGTTTTAG
Organism: Parasteatoda lunata; assembly: GCA_949128135.1. Lineage (NCBI taxonomy): Eukaryota > Metazoa > Arthropoda > Arachnida > Araneae > Theridiidae > Parasteatoda > Parasteatoda lunata. The sequence continues at coordinate 9,860,990 of OX421974.1, read as the reverse complement.
ATATATATACAAAGTAAAGTGCGGGGTCCCACCGTGTACCCCCTATGGGGTCTATAATTATTTCCTTTGGTAGGGTACACTAGTACAAGGTAATATAACACCTGGTCTAATTACAACATTAAAAGTTCATATTAAGGTCTGATAGGACGCATTTTTCTTAACATTGTAAAATGCACTGCTTTAGGTATACATACATAGTAAAATGCGGGGTCACGCTGTATACCCCCTAAGGGCTGTATAATTATTTCCTTTGGTAGGGTACACTAGTACCAGGTAATATAACACCTGGTCCACTTAAAATATTAAGGGTCAATATTAAGGTCTGATAGGACGCTTTGTTAACATTGAGAAAAGACGTAGAATTTCTGCGTATAAAAGCTCTTCAGAAGGCGAATTTCTTCGAAATAGAGCTTCTCGCGACACTATTTTAGATATACAAAAAGAGTAAAATTCGGGGTCACGCCGTGTACCCCCTATGGGGTCTATAATTATTTCCTTCGGTGTTATATTACCATTACAAGGTAATATAACACCTGGTCCAATAAAAACATTAAAGGTTAATATTAAGCTCTGATAGGAGGCTTTGTTATTATTGAGAAATGACTTAGAATTTCTCCGTATAAAAGCTATTCGGAAAGCGAATTTCTGCGAAATAAGACTTTTCGCAACACTTTTGGAGATATACAAAAACAGTAAAATTCGGGGTCACGCTGTGTACCCCCTATGGGGTCTATAATTATTTCCTTTGGTAGGGTACACTAGTATCCCATAATACAATACCAGGTCCAATTACAACATTAAAGGTTAATATTAAGGTCTGATAGGAGGCATTTTTCTTAACATTGAAAAATGCACTGTTTTAGATATACATACAAAGTAAAGTGCGGGATCACACTGTGCACCCCCTATGGGGTGTAAAATTATTTCCTTCGGTAGGGTAAACTATTACAAGGTAATATAACACCTGGTCCAATTGAAACATGAAAGGTTAATATTAAGGTCTGATATTAGGCATTTTTCTTAACATTGAAAAATGCACTGTTTTAGATATATATACATAGTGAAGTGCGGGGTCCCACCGTGTACCCCCTATGGGATCTATAATTATATCCTTTGGTAGGGTACACTAGTACCCCGTAATATAAAACCTGGTCCAATTAATACATTAAAGGTTAATATTAAGGTCGAATAGGAGGCATTTTTCTTAACATTGAAAAATGCTTTGTTTTAGATATACAAAAACAGTAAAATTCGGGGACACGCTCTGTACCTTCTATGGGGTCTATAATTATTTCCTTTGGTAGGGTACACTAGTACCCCGTAAAATAATATCTGGTCCAATTACAACAATAAAGGTTATTATTAAGGTCTGATAGGAGGCATTTTTCTTAACATTGAAAAATGCATTGTTTTAGATATACAAAAACAGTAAAATTCGGGGTCACGCTGTGTACCCCCTATGGGGTCTATAATTATTTCCTTTATTAGGGTACACTAGTACCCCGTACTATAACACCTTGTCCAATTACAACATTAAAGGTTAATATTAAGGTCTGATAGGAGGCATTTTTCTTAACATTGAAAAATGCACTGTTTTAAATATACATACATAGTAAAATGCGGGGTCACACTGTGTACCCCCTATGGGCTCTTAATTTATTTCCTTTGGTAGGGTACACTAGTACCAGGTAATATAACACCTGGTCCACTTAAAATATTAAGGGTCAATATTAAGGTCTGATAGGAGGCATTGTTAACATTGAGAAAAGACTTTATATTGATCCGTATTAACGCTTTTCGGAAGGCGAATTTCCTCAAAATAAAGCTTCTCGCAACACTTTTGGAGATATACATACATAAAAAGTTTATTTCTCCTCTTGAAAAAAAGACTTAGAATTTCTGCCTATAAAAGCTCTTCAGAAGGCATATATCTTGGAAATAAAGCTTCTCGCAACACTTTTGGAGATATACAAAAACAGTAAAATTCAGGGTCACGCTATGTACCCCCTATGGGGTCTATAATTATTTCCTTTGGTAGGGTACACTATTACAAGGTAATATAACACCTGCTCCAATTGAAACATTAAAGGTTAATATTAAGGTCTGATATTAGGCATTTTTCTTAACATTGAAAAATGCACTGTTTTAGATATATATACATAGTAAAGTGCGGGGTCCCACCGAGTACCCCCTATGGGGTCTATAATTATTTCCTTTGGTAGGGTACACTAGTACAAGGTAATATAACACCTGGTCTAATTACAACATTAAAAGTTCATATTAAGGTCTGATAGGAGGCATTTTTCTTAACATTGTAAAATGCACTGTTTTAGGTATACATACATAGTAAAATGCGGGGTCACGCTGTATACCCCCTAAGGGCTGTATAATTATTTCCTTTAGTAGGGTACACTAGTACCAGGTAATATAACACCTGGTCCACTTAAAATATTAAGGGTCAATATTAAGGTCTGATAGGAGGCATTGTTAACATTGAGAAAAGACTTAGAATTTCTGCGTATAAAAGCTCTTCGGAAGGCGAATTTCTTCGAAATAAAGCTTCTCGCAACACTTATGGAGATATACAAAAACAGTAAAATTCGGGGTCACGCTGTGTACCCCCTGTGGGGTCTATAATTTTTTCCTTTGGTAGGGTACACTAGTACCAGGTAATATAACACCTGGTCCACTTAAAATATTAAGGGTCAATATTAAGGTCTGATAGGACGCTTTGTTAACATTGAGAAAAGACGTAGAATTTCTGCGTATAAACGCTCTTCAGAAGGCGAATTTCTTCGAAATAAAGCTTCTCGCAACACTTTTGAAGATATACAAAAACAGAAAAATTCGGCGTCGCGCTGTGTACCCTCTATAGGGTCTATAATTATATCCTTTGGTAGGGTACACTAGTACCCCGTAATATAATACCTGGTCCAATTACAACAATAAAGGTTAATATTGCGGTCTGATAGGAGGCATTTTTCTTAACATTGAAAAATGCATTGTTTTAGATATACAAAAACAGTAAAATTCGGGGTCACGCTGTGTACCCCCTATGGGGTCTATAATTATTTCCTTTATTAGGGCACACTAGTACCCCGTACTATAACACCTTGTCCAATTACAACATTAAAGGTTAATATTAAGGTCTGATATTAGGCATTATTCTTAACATTGAAAAATGCACTGTTTTAGATATATATACATAGTAAAGTGCGGAGTCCCACCGTGTACCCCCTATGGGGTCTATAATTATTTCCTTTGGTAGGGTACACTAGTACAATGTAATATAACACCTGGTCTAATTACAACATTAAAAGTTCATATTAAGGTCTGATAGGACGCATTTTTCTTAACATTGTAAAATGCACTGTTTTAGGTATACATACATAGTAAAATGCGGGGTCACGCTGTATACCCCCTAAGGGCTGTATAATTATTTCCTTTGGTAGGGTACACTAGTACCAGCTAATATAACACCTGGTCCACTTAAAATATTAAGGGTCAATATTAAGGTCTGATAGGACGCTTTGTTAACATTGAGAAAAGACGTAGAATTTCTGCGTATAAAAGCTCTTCAGAAGGCGAATTTCTTCGAAATAGAGCTTCTCGCGACACTATTTTAGATATACAAAAAGAGTAAAATTCGGGGTCACGCCGTGTACCCCCTATAGGGTCAATAATTATTTCCTTTGGTAGGGTACACTATTAAAAAGTAATATAACACCTGCTCCAATTGAAACAATAAAGGTTAATATTAAGGTCTGATAGGAGGCATTGTTAACATTGAGAAAAAGACATAGAATTTCTGCGTATAAAAGCTCTTCGGAAGGCGAATTTCTTCGAAATAAAGGTTCTCGCAAACTTTTTGGAGATATACAAAAACAGTAAAATTCGGGGTCACGCTGTGTACCCCCTATGGTGTCTATAATTTTTTTCTTAGGTAGGGTACACTAGAACACGGTAATATAACACCTGGTCCAATTACAATATTAAAGGTTAATATTAAGGTCTGATATGAAGCCATTTGTTAACAATGAGAAAAGACTTAAAATTGATCCGTATTAACGCTTTTCGGAAGGCGAATTTCCTCAAAATAAAGCTTCTCGCAACACTTTTGGAGATATACATACATAAAAAATTTATTTCTCCTCTTGAAAAAAGACTTAGAATTTCTGCCTGTAAAAGCTCTTCAGAAGGCGAATTTCTTGGAAATAAAGCTTCTCGCAACACTTTTGGAGATATACAAAAACAGTAAAATTCGGGGTCACGCTGTGTACCCCCTATGGGGTCTATAATTATTTCCTTTGGTATGGTACACTATTACAAGGTAATATAACACCTGCTCCAATTGAAACATTAAAAGTATATATTAAAGTCTGATATTAGGCATTTTTCTTAACATTGAAAAATGCACTGTTTTAGATATATACATAGTAAAGTGCGGGGTCCCACCGTGTACCCCCTATGGGGTCTATAATTATTTCCTTTGGTAGGGTACACTAGTACGAGGTAATATAACACCTGGTCTAATTACAACATTAAAAGTTCATATTAAGGTCTGATAGGAGGCATTTTTCTTAACATTGTAAAATGCACTGTTTTAGGTATACATACATAGTAAAATGCGGGATCACGCTGTATACCCCCTAAGGGCTGTATAATTATTTCCTTTGGTAGGGTACACTAGTACCAGGTAAAATAACACCTGGTCCACTAAAAATATTAAGGGTCAATATTAAGGTCTGATAGGACGCTTTGTTAACATTGAGAAAAGACGTAGAATTTCTGCGTATAAAAGCTCTTCAGAAGGCGAATTTCTTCGAAATAAAGCTTCTCGCAACACTTTTGGAGATATACAAAAACAGTAAAATTCGGCGTCGCGCTGTGTACCCTCTATAGGGTCTATAATTATATCCTTTGGTAGGGTACACTAGTACCCCGTAATATAATACCTGGTCCAATTACAACAATAAAGGTTAATATTAAGGTCTGATAGGAGGCATTTTTCTTAACATTGAAAAATGCATTGTTTTAGATATACAAAAACAGTAAAATTCGGGGTCACGCTGTGTACCCCCTATGGGGTCTATAATTATTTCCTTTATTAGGTTACACTAGTACCCCGTACTATAACACCTTGTCCAATTACAACATTAAAGGTTAATAGTAAGGTCTGATAGGAGGCATTTTTCTTAACATTGAAAAATGCACTGTTTTAAATATACATACATAGTAAAATGCGGGTTCACACTGTGTACCCCCTATGGGCTCTAAAATTATTTCCTTTGGTAGGGTACACTAGTACCCCGTAATATAACACCTGGTCCAATTACAACAATAAAGGTTAATATTAAGGTCTGATATGAAGCCATTTGTTAACAATGAGAAAAGACTTAAAATTGATCCGTATTAACACTTTTCGGAACACGAATTTCCTCAAAATAAAGCTTCTCGCATCACTTTTGGAGATATACATACATAAAAAATTTATTTCTCCTCTTGAAAAAAGACTTAGAATTTCTGCCTATAAAAGCTCTTCAGAAGGCGAATTTCTTGGAAATAAAGCTTCTCGCAACACTTTTGGAGATATACAAAAACAGTAAAATACGGGTCACGCTGTGTACCCCCTACGGGGTCTATAATTATTTCCTTTATTAAGGTACACTAGTACCCCATACTATAACACCTTGTCCAATTACAACATTAAAGGTTAATATTAAGGTCTGATATTTGGCATTTTTCTTAACATTGAAAAATGCACTGTTTTAGATATATATACAAAGTAAAGTGCGGGGTCCCACCGTGTACCCCCTATGGGGTCTATAATTATTTCCTTTGGTAGGGTACACTAGTACAAGGTAATATAACACCTGGTCTAATTACAACATTAAAAGTTCATATTAAGGTCTGATAGGACGCATTTTTCTTAACATTGCAAAATGCACTGTTTAAGGTATACATACATAGTAAAATGCGGGGTCACGCTGTATACCCCCTAAGGGCTGTATAATTATTTCCTTTGGTAGGGTACACTAGTACCAGGTAATATAACACCTGGTCCACATAAATTATTAAGGGTCAATATTAAGGTCTGATAGGACGCTTTGTTAACATTGAGAAAAGACGTAGAATTTCTGCGTATAAAAGCTCTTCAGAAGGCGAATTTCTTCGAAATAGAGCTTCTCGCGACACTATTTTAGATATACAAAAAGAGTAAAATTCGGGGTCACGCCGTGTACCCCCTATGGGGTCTATAATTATTTCCTTCGGTAGGATACACCATTACAAGGTAATATAACACCTGGTCCAGTAAAAACATTAAAGGTTAATATTAAGCTCTGATAGGAGGCTTTGTTATTATTGAGAAATGACTTAGAATTTCTCCGTATAAAAGCTATTCGGAAAGCGAATTTCTGCGAAATAAGACTTTTCGCAACACTTTTGGAGATATACAAAAACAGTAAAATTCGGGGTCACGCTGTGTACCCCCTATGGGGTCTATAATTATTTCCTTTGGTAGGGTACACTAGTATCCCATAATACAATACCAGGTCCAATTACAACATTAAAGGTTAATATTAAGGTCTGATAGGAGGCATTTTTCTTAACATTGAAAAATGCACTGTTTTAGATATACATACAAAGTAAAGTGCGGGATCACACTGTGCACCCCCTATGGGGTGTAAAATTATTTCCTTCGGTAGGGTAAACTATTACAAGGTAATATAACACCTGGTCCAATTGAAACATGAAAGGTTAATATTAAGGTCTGATATTAGGCATTTTTCTTAACATTGAAAAATGCACTGTTTTAGATATATATACATAGTGAAGTGCGGGGTCCCACCGTGTACCCCCTATGGGATCTATAATTATATCCTTTGGTAGGGTACACTAGTACCCCGTAATATAAAACCTGGTCCAATTAATACATTAAAGGTTAATATTAAGGTCTGATAGGAGGCATTTTTCTTAACATTGAAAAATGCTTTGTTTTAGATATACAAAAACAGTAAAATTCGGGGACACGCTCTGTACCCCCTATGGGGTCTATAATTATTTCCTTTGGTAGGGTACACAAGTACCCCGTACTATAATACCTTGTCCAATAACAACATTAAAGGTTAATATTAAGGTCTGATAGGAGGCATTTTTCTTAACATTGAAAAATGCACTGTTTTAAATATACATACATAGTAAAATGCGGGGACACACTGTGTACCCCCTATGGGATCTAAAATTATTTCCTTTGGTAGGGTACACTAGTACGAGGTAATATAACACCTGGTCAAATTACAACATTAAAAGTTCATATTAAGGTCTGATAGGAGGCATTTTTCTTAACATTGTAAAATGCACTGTTTTAGGTATACATACATAGTAAAATGCGGGGTCACGCTGTATACCCCCTAAGGGCTGTATAATTATTTCCTTTGGTAGGGTACACTAGTACCAGGTAAAATAACACCTGGTCCACTAAAAATATTAAGGGTCAATATTAAGGTCTGATAGGACGCTTTGTTAACATTGAGAAAAGACGTAGAATTTCTGCGTATAAAAGCTCTTCAGAAGGCGAATTTCTTCGAAATAAAGCTTCTCGCAACACTTTTGGAGATATACAAAAACAGTAAAATTCGGCGTCGCGCTGTGTACCCTCTATAGGGTCTATAATTATATCCTTTGGTAGGGTACACTAGTACCCCGTAATATAATACCTGGTCCAATTACAACAATAAAGGTTAATATTAAGGTCTGATAGGAGGCATTTTTCTTAACATTGAAAAATGCATTGTTTTAGATATACAAAAACAGTAAAATTCGGGGTCACGCTGTGTACCCCCTATGGGGTCTATAATTATTTACTTTATTAGGTTACACTAGTACCCCGTACTATAACACCTTGTCCAATTACAACATTAAAGGTTAATATTAAGGTCTGATAGGAGGCATTTTTCTTAACATTGAAAAATGCACTGTTTTAAATATACATACATAGTAAAATGCGGGTTCACACTGTGAACCCCCTATGGGGTGTATAATTATTTCCTTCGGTAGGGTAAACTATTACAAGGTAATATAACACCTGGTCCAATTGAAACATGAAAGGTTAATATTAAGGTCTGATATTAGGCATTTTTCTTAACATTGAAAAATGCTCTGAAAAGATATATATACATAGTAAAGTGCGGGGTCCCACCGTGTACCCCCTATGGGATCCATAATTATTTCCTTTGGTAGGGTACACTAGTACCAGGTAATATAACACCTGGTCCACTTAAAATATTAAGGGTCAATATTAAGGTCTGATAGGAGGCTTTGTTAACATTGAGAAAAGACGTAGAATTTCCGCGTATAAAAGCTCTTCAGAAGGCGAAATTCTTCGAAATAAAACTTCTGGCAACACTTTTGGAGATATACAAAAACAGTAAAATTCGGGGTCACGCTGTGTACCCCCTATGGGGTCTATAATTATTTCCTTTGGTAGGGTACACTAGTATCCCATAATATAATACCAAGTCCAATTACAACATTAAAGGTTAATATTAAGGTCTGATAGGAGGCATTTTTCTTAACATTGAAAAATGCACTGTTTTAGATATACATACATAGTAAAGTGCGGGATCACACTGTGCACCCCCGATGGGGTGTATAATTATTTCCTTCGGTAGGGTAAACTATTACAAGGTAATATAACACCTGGTCCAATTGAAACATGAAAGGTTAATATTATGATCTGATATTAGGCATTTTTCTTAACATTGAAAAATGCACTGTTTTAGATATATATACATAGTAAAGTGCGGGGTCCCACCGTGTACCCCCTATGGGATCTATAATTATATCCTTTGGTAGGGTACACTAGTACCCCGTAATATAAAACCTGGTCCAATTAATACATTAAAGGTTAATATTAAGGTCTGATAGGAGGCATTTTTCTTAACATTGAAAAATGCTTTGTTTTAGATATACAAAAACAGTAAAATTCGGGACACGCTCTGTACCCCCTATGGGGTCTATAATTATTTCCTTTGGTAGGGTACACTAGTACCAGGTAATATAACACCTGGTCCACTTAAAATATTAAGGGTCAGTATTAAGGTCTGATAGGAGGCATTGTTAACATTGAGAAAAGACTTAGAATTTCTGCGTATAAAAGCTCTTTGGAAGGCGAATTTCTTCGAAATAAAGCTGCTCGCAACACTTCTGGAGATATACCAAAACAGTAAAATTCGGGGTCACGCTGTGTACCCACTATGGGGTCTATAATTATTTCCTTTGGTAGGGTACACTATTACAAGGTAATATAACACCTTGTCCAATTACAACATTAAAGGTTAATATTAAGGTCTGATAGGAGGCATTTTTCTTAACATTGAAAAATGCACTGTTTTAAATATACATACATAGTAAAATGCGGGGTCACACTGTGTACCCCCTATGGGCTCTTAATTTATTTCCTTTGGTAGGGTACACTAGTACCAGGTAATATAACACCTGGTCCACTTAAAATATTAAGGGTCAATATTAAGGTCTGATAGGAGGCATTGTTAACATTGAGAAAAGACTTTATATTGATCCGTATTAACGCTTTTCGGAACGCGAATTTCCTCAAAATAAAGCTTCTCGCAACACTTTTGGAGATATACATACATAAAAAGTTTATTTCTCCTCTTGAAAAAAAGACTTAGAATTTCTGCCTATAAAAGCTCTTCAGAAGGCATATATCTTGGAAATAAAGCTTCTCGCAACACTTTTGGAGATATACAAAAACAGTAAAATTCGGGGTCACGCTGTGTACCCCCTATGGGGTCTATAATGATTTCCTTTGGTAGGGTACACTATTTCAAGGTAATATAACACCTGCTCCAATTGAAACATTAAAGGTTAATATTAAGGTCTGATATTAGGCATTTTTCTTAACATTGAAAAATGCACTGTTTTAGATATATATACATAGTAAACTGCGGGGTACCACCGTGTACCCCCTATGGGGTCTATAATTATTTCCTTTGGTAGGGTACACTACTACAAGGTAATATAACACCTGGTCTAATTACAACATTAAAAGTTCATATTAAGGTCTGATAGGAGGCATTTTTCTTAACATTGTAAAATGCACTGTTTTAGGTATACATACATAGTAAAATGCGGGGTCACGCTGTATACCCCCTAAGGGCTGTATAATTATTTCCTTTGGTAGGGTACACTAGTACCAGGTAATATAACACCTGGTCCACTTAAAATATTAAGGGTCAATATTAAGGTCTGATAGGAGGCATTGTTAACATTGAGAAAAGACTTAGAATTTCTGCGTATAAAAGCTCTTCGGAAGGCGAATTTCTTCGAAATAAAGCTTCTCGCAACACTTCTGGAGATATACAAAAACAGTAAAATTCGGGGTCACGCTGTGTACCCCCTATGGGGTCTATAATTTTTTCCTTTGGTAGGGTACACTAGAACATGGTAATATAACACCTGGTCTAATTACAACATTAAAGGTTAATATTAAGGTCTGATATGAAGCCATTTGTTAACAATGAGAAAAGACTTAATATTGATCCGTATTCATGCTTTTCGGAAGGCGAATTTCCTCAAAATAAAGCTTCTCGCATCACTTTTGGAGATATACATACATAAAAATTTTATTTCTCTTCTTGAAAAAAGACTTAGAATTTCTGCCTATAAAAGCTCTTCAGAAGGCGAATTTCTTGGAAATAGAGCTTCTCGCGACACTATTTTAGATATACAAAAACAGTAAAATTCGGGGTCATGCTGTGTACCCCCTATGGGGTCTATAATTATTTCCTTTGGTAGGGTACACTATTACAAGGTAATATAACACCTGCTCCAATTGAAACATTAAAGGTTAATATTAAGGTCTGATATTAGGCATTTTTCTTAACATTGAAAAATGCACTGTTTTAGATATATATACATAGTAAAGTGCGGGGTCCCACCGTGTACCCCCTATGGAGTCTATAATTATTTCCTTTGGTAGGGTACACTAGTACAAGGTAATATAACACCTGGTCTAATTACAACATTAAAAGTTCATATTAAGGTCTGATAGGAGGCATTTTTTTTAACATTGTAAAATGCACTGTTTTAGGTATACATACATAGTAAAATGCGGGGTCACGCTGTATACCCCCTAAGGGCTGTATAATTATTTCCTTTGGTAGGGTACACTAGTACCAGGTAATATAACACCTGGTCCACTTAAAATATTAAGGGTCAATATTAAGGTCTGATAGGACGCTTTGTTAACATTGAGAAAAGACGTAGAATTTCTGCGTATAAAAGCTCTTCAGAAGGCGAATTTCTTCGAAATAAAGCTTCTCGCAACACTTTTGGAGATATACAAAAACAGTAAAATTCGGCGTCGCGCTGCGTACCCTCTATAGGGTCTATAATTATATCCTTTGATAGGGTACACTAGTACCCCGTAATATAATACCTGGTCCAATTACAACAATAAAGGTTATTATTAAGGCCTGATAGGAGGCATTTTTCTTAACATTGAAAAATGCATTGTTTTAGATATACAAAAACAGTAAAATTCGGGGTCACGCTGTGTACCCCCTATGGGGTCTATAATTATTTCCTTTATTAGGGTACACTAGTACCCCGTAATATAATACCTGTTCCAATTACAACAATAAAGGTTAATATTAAGGTCTGATAGGAGGCATTTTTCTTAACATTGAAAAATGCACTGTTTTAAATATACATACATAGTAAAATGCGGGGTCACACTGTGTACCCCCTATGGGCTCTTAATTTATTTCCTTTGGTAGGGTACACTAGTACCCCGTAATATAACACCTGGTCCAATTACAACATTAAAGGTTAATATTAAGGTCTGATATGAAGCCATTTGTTAACAATGAGAAAAGACTTAATATTGATCCGTATTAACGCTTTTCGGAACGCGAATTTCCTCAAAATAAAGCTTCTCGCATCACTTTTGGAGATATACATACATAAAAAATTTATTTCTCTTCTTGAAAAAAAGACTTAGAATTTCTGCCTATAAAAGCTCTTCAGAAGGCGAATTTCTTGGAAATAGAGCTTCTCGCGACACTATTTTAGATATACAAAAAGAGTAAAATTCGGGGTCACGCCGTGTACCCCCTATAGGGTCTATAATTATTTCCTTTGGTAGGGTACACTATTACAAGGTAATATAACACCTGCTCCAATTGAAACATTAAAGGTTAATATTAAGGTCTGATATTAGGCATTTTTCTTAACATTGAAAAATGCACTGTTTTAGATATCTATACATAGTAAAGTGCGGGGTCCCACCATGTACCCCCTATGGGGTCTATAATTATTTCCTTTGGTAGGGTACACTAGTACAAGGTAATATAACACCTGGTCTAATTACAACATTAAAAGTTCATATTAAGGTCTGATAGGAGGCATTTTTCTTAACATTGTAAAATGCACTGTTTTAGGTATACATACATAGTAAAATGCGGGGTCACGCTGTATACCCCTTAAGGGTTGTATAATTATTTCCTTTGGTAGAGTACACTAGTACCAGGTAATATAACACCTGGTCCACTAAAAATATTAAGGGCCAATATTAAGGTCTGATAGGACGCTTTGTTAACATTGAGAAAAGACGTAGAATTTCTGTGTATAAAAGCTCTTCAGAAGGCGAATTTCTTCGAAATAAAGCTTCTCGCAACACTTTTGGAGATATACAAAAACAGTAAAATTCGGCGTCGCGCTGTGTACCCTCTATAGGGTCTATAATTATATCCTTTGGTAGGGTACACTAGTACCCCTAATATAATACCTGGTCCAATTACAACAATAAAGGTTAATATTAAGGTCTGATAGGAGGCATTTTTCTTAACATTGAAAAATGCATTGTTTTAGATATACAAAAACAGTAAAATTCGGGATCACGCTGTGTACCCCCTATGGGGTCTATAATTATTTCCTTTACTAGGGTACACTAGTACCCCGTACTATAACACCTTGTCCAATTACAACATTAAAGGTTAATATTAAGGTCTGATAGGAGGCATTTTTCTTAACATTGAAATAATGCACTGTTTTATATATACATACACAGTAAAGTTCGGGGTCACGCTGTGTACCCCCTATGGGTTCTATAATTATTTCCTTCGGTAGGGTACACTAGTACCAGGTAATATAACACCTGGTCCGCTTAAAATATTAAGGGTCAATATTAAGGTCTGATAGGAGGCATTGTTAACATTGAGAAAAGACTTAGAATTTCTGCGTATAAAAGCTCTTCGGAAGGCGAATTTCTTCAAAATAAAGCTTCTCGCAACACTTTTGGAGATATACAAAAACAGTAAAACTCGGGGTCACGCTGTGTACCCCCTATGGGGTCTATAATTTTTTCCTTTGGTAGGTTACACTAGTACCAGGTAATATAACACCTGGTCCACTTAAAATATTAAGGGTCAGTATTAAGGTCTGATAGGAGGCATTTTTCTTAACATTGAAATAATGCACTGATTTATATATACATACACAGTAAAGTTCGGGGTCACGCTGTGTACCCCCTATGGGGTCTATAATTATTTCCTTTGGTAGGGTACACTAGTACCAGGTAATATAACACCTGGTCCACTTAAAATATTAAGGGTCAATATTAAGGTCTGATAGGAGGCATTGTTAACATTGAGAAAAGACTTAAAATTGATCTGTATTAACGCTTTTCGGAAGGCGAATTTCCTCAAAATAAAGCTTCTCGCAACACTTTTGGAGATATACAAAAAGAGTAAAGTGCGGGGTCCCACCGTGTACCCCCTATGGGATCTATAATTATTTCCTTTGGTAGGGTACACTAGTACGAGGTAATATAACACCTGGTCTAATTACAACATTAAAAGTTCATATTAAGGTCTGATAGGAGGCATTTTTCTTAACATTGTAAAATGCACTGTTTTAGGTTTACATACATAGTAAAATGCGGGGTCACGCTGTATACCCCCTAAGGGCTGTATAATTATTTCCTTTGGTAGGGTACACTAGTACCAGGTAAAATAACACCTGGTCCACTAAAAATATTAAGGGTCAATATTAAGGTCTGATAGGACGCTTTGTTAACATTGAGAAAAGACTTTGAATTTCTTCGAAGACTTAGAAGACTTCGGAAGGCGAATTTCTTCGAAATAAAGCTGCTCGCAACACTTTTGGAGATATACAAAAACAGTAAAATTCGGCATCGCGCTGTGTACCCTCTATAGGGTCTATAATTATATCCTTTGGTAGGGTACACTAGTACCCCGTAATATAATACCAGGTCCAATAACAGCATTAAAGGTTAATATTAAGGTCTGATAGGAGGCATTTTTCTTAACATTGAAAAATGCATTGTTTTAGATATACAAAAACAGTAAAATTCGGGGTCACGCTGTGTACCCCCTATGGGGTCTATAATTATTTCCTTTATTAGGGTACACTAGTACCCCGTACTATAACACCTTGTCCAATAACAGCATTAAAGGTTAATATTAAGGTCTGATATTAGGCATTTTTCTTAACATTGAAAAATGCACTGTTTTAGATATATATACATAGTAAAGTGCGGGGTCCCACCGTGTACCCCCTATGGGGTCTATAATTATTTCCTTTGGTAGGGTAAACTATTACATGGTAATATAACACCTGGTCCACTTAAAATATTAAGGGTCAATATTAAGGTCTGATAGGACGCTTTGTTAACATTGAGAAAAGACGTTGAATTTCTGCGTATAAAAGCTCTTCAGAAGGCGAATTTCTTCGAAATAGAGCTTCTCGCGACACTATTTTAGATATACAAAAAGAGTAAAATTCGGGATCACGCCGTGTACCCCCTATAGGGTCTATAATTATTTCCTTTGGTAGGGTACACTATTAAAAGGTAATATAACTCCTGCTCCAATTGAAACAATAAAGGTTAATATTAAGGTCTGATATTAGGCATTTTTCTTAACATTGAAATAATGCACTGTTTTATATATACATACACAGTAAAGTTCGGGGTCACGCTGTGTACCCTCTATGGGGTCTATAATTATTTCCTTTGGTAGGGTACACTAGTACCAGGTAATATAACACCTGGTCTACTTAAAATATTAATGGTCAATATTAAGGTCTGATAGGAGGCATTGTTAACATTGAGAAAAGACTTAGAATTTCTGCGTATAAAAGCTCTTCGGAAGGCGAATTTCTTCGAAATAAAGCTTCTCGCAACACTTTTGGAGATAAACAAAAACAGTAAAATTCGGGGTCACGCTGTGTACCCCCTATGGGGTCTATAATTTTTTCCTTTGGTAGGGTACAGTAGTACAAGGTGATATAACACCTGGTCCAATTACAACATTAAAGGTTAATATTAAGGTCTGATATGAAGCCATTTGTTAACAATGAGAAAAGACTTAAAATTGATCCGTATTAACGCTTTTCGGAAGGCGAATTTCCTCAAAATAAAGCTTCTCGCTACACTTTTGGAGATATACATACATAAAAAATTTATTTCTCCCCTTGAAAAAAGACTTAGATATTCTGCCTATAAAAGCTCTTCAGAAGGCGAATTTCTTGGAAATAGAGCTTCTCGCGACACTATTTTAGATATACAAAAAGAGTAAAATTCGGGGTCACGCCGTGTACCCCCTATGGGGTCTATAATTATTTCCTTCGGTAGGATACACCATTACAAGGTAATATAACACCTGGTCCAATAAAAACATTAAAGGTTAATATTAAGCTCTGATAGGAGGCTTTGTTATTATTGAGAAATGACTTAGAATTTCTCCGTATAAAAGCTATTCGGAAAGCGAATTTCTGCGAAATAAGACTTTTCGCAGCACTTTTGGAGATATACAAAAACAGTAAAATTCGGGGTCACGCTGTGTACCCCCTATGGGGTCTATAATTATTTACTTTGGTAGGGTACACTAGTATCCCATAATATAATACCAGGTTCAATTACAACATTAAAGGTTAATATTAAGGTCTGATAGGAGGCATTTTTCTTAACATTGAAAAATGCACTGTTTTAGATATACATACATAGTAAAGTGCGGGATCACACTGTGCACCCCCTATGGGGTGTATAATTATTTCCTTCGGTAGGGTAAACTATTACAAGGTAATATAACACCTGGTCCAATTGAAACATGAAAGGTTAATATTAAGGTCTGATATTAGGCATTTTTCTTAACATTGAAAAATGCACTGTTTTAGATATATATACATAGTAAAGTGCGGGGTCCCACCGTGTACCCCCTATGGGATCCATAATTATTTCCTTTGGTAGGGTACACTAGTACCAGGTAATATAACACCTGGTCCACTTAAAATATTAAGGGTCAATATTAAGATCTGATAGGAGGCTTTGTTAACATTGAGAAAAGACGTAGAATTTCCGCGTATAAAAGCTCTTCAGAAGGAGAAATTCTTCGAAATAAAACTTCTGGCAATACTTTTGGAGATATACAAAAACAGTAAAATTCGGGGTCACGCTGTGTACCCCCTATGGGGTCTATAATTATTTCCTTTGGTAGGGTACACTAGTATCCCATAATATAATACCAGGTTAATTACAACATTAAAGGTTAATATTAAGGTCTGATAGGAGGCATTTTTCTTAACATTGAAAAATGCTTTGTTTTAGATATACAAAAACAGTAAAATTCGGGGACACGCTCTGTACCCCCTATGGGGTCTATAATTATTTCCTTTGGTAGGGTACACTAGTACCCCGTACTATAATACCTTGTCCAATAACAACATTAAAGGTTAATATTAAGGTCTGATAGGAGGCATTTTTCTTAACATTGAAAAATGCACTGTTTTAAATATACATACATAGTAAAATGCGGGGTCACACTGTGTACCCCCTATGGGCTCTAAAATTATTTCCTTTGGTAGGGTACACTAGTACCCCGTAATAAAATACCTGGTCCAATTACAACATTAAAGGTTAATATTAAGGTCTGATAGGAGGCATTATTCTTAACATTGAAATAATGCACTGTTTTATATATACACACACAGTAAAGTTCGGGGTCACGCTGTGTACCCTCTATGGGGTCTATAATTATTTCCTTTGGTAGGGTACACTAGTACCAGGTAATATAAAACCTGGTCCACTTAAAATATTAAGGTCTGATAGGAGGCATTGTTGACATTGAGAAAAGACTTAGAATTTCTGCGTATAAAAGCTCTTCGGAAGGCGAATTTCTTCGAAATAAAGCTTCTCGCAACACTTTCGGAGATATACAAAAACAGTAAAATTCGGGGTCACGCTGTGTACCCCCTATGGGGTCTATAAATTTTTCCTTTGGTAGGGTACACTAGTACAAGGTAATATAACACCTGGTCCAATTACAACATTAAAGGTTAATATTAAGGTCTGATATGAAGCCATTTGTTAACAATGAGAAAAGACTTAAAATTGATCCGTATTAACGCTTTTCGGAAGGCAAATTTCCTCAAAATAAAGCTTCTCGCAACACTTTTGGAGATTTATATACGTAAAAAATTTATTTCTCCTCTTGAAAAAAGACTTAGAATTTCTGCCTATAAAAGCTCTTCAGAAGGCGAATTTCTTGGAAATAGAGCTTTTCGCGACAATATTTTAGATATACAAAAAAAGTAAAATTCGGGGTCACGCCGTGTACCCCCTATTGGGTCTGTAATTTTTTCCTTTGCTAGGGTACACTAGTACAAGGTAATATAACACCTGGACCAATTACAACATTAAAGGTTAATATTAAGGTCTGATAGGAGGCATTTTTCTTAACATTGAAATAATGCACTGTTTTATATATAGATACACAGTAAAGTTCGGGGTCACACTGTGTACCCTCTATGGGGTCTATAATTATTTCCTTTGGTAGGGTACACTAGAACCAGGTAATATAACACCTCGTCCACTTAAAATATTAAGGGTCAATATTAAGGTCTGATATGAAGCCATTTGTTAACAATGAGAAAAGACTTAAAATTTCTCAGTATGAACGCTTTTCGGAAGGCGAATTTCCTGAAAATAAAGCTTCTCCCAACACTTTTTGAGATATACATACATAGAAAATATATTTCTCCTCTTGAAAAAAGACTTAGAATTTCTCCGTATAAAAGCTATTCGGAAAGCGAATTTCTGCGAAATAAGACTTTTCGCAACACTTTTGGAGATATACAAAAACAGTAAAATTCGGGGTCACGCTGTGTACCCCCTATGGGGTCTATAATTATTTCCTTTGGTAGGGTACACTAGTATCCCATAATATAATACCAGGTCCAATTACAACATCAAAGGTTAATATTAAGGTCTGATAGGAGGCATTTTTCTTAACATTGAAAAATGCACTGTTTTAGATATACATACATAGTAAAGTGCGGGATCACACTGTGCACCCCCTATGAGGTGTATAATTATTTCCTTCGGTAGGGTAAACTATTACAAGGTAATATAACACCTGGTCCAATTGAAACATGAAAGGTTAATATTAAGGTCTGATATTAGGCATTTTTCTTAACATTGAAAAATGCACTGTTTTAGATATATATACATAGTAAAGTGCGGGGTCCCACCGTGTACCCCCTATGGGATCTATAATTATTTCCTTTGGTAGGGTTCACTAGTACCAGGTAATATAACACCTGGTCCACTTAAAATATTAAGGGTCAATATTAAGGTCTGATAGGAGGCTTTGTTAACATTGAGAAAAGACGTAGAATTTCCGCGTATAAAAGCTCTTCAGAAGGCGAAATTCTTCGAAATAAATTTTCTGGCAACACTTTTGGAGATATACAAAAACAGTAAAATTCGGGGTCACGCTGTGTACCCCCTATGGGATCTATAATTATATCCTTTGGTAGGGTACACTAGTACCCCGTAATATAAAACCTGGTCCAATTAATACATTAAAGGTTAATATTAAGGTCTGATAGGAGGCATTTTTCTTAACATTGAAAAATGCTTTGTTTTAGATATACAAAAACAGTAAAATTCGGGGACACGCTTTGTACCCCCTATGGGGTCTATAATTATTTCCTTTGGTAGGGTACACTACTACCCCGTACTATACCTTGTCCAATAACAACATTAAAGGTTAATATTACGGTCTGATAGGAGGCATTTTTCTTAACATTGAAAAATGCACTGTTTTAAATATACATACATAGTAAAATGCGGGGTCACACTGTGTACCCCCTATGGGCTCTAAAATTATTTCCTTTGGTAGGGTACACTAGTACCCCGTAATATAATACCTGGTCCAATTACAACATTAAAGGTTAATATTAAGGTCTGATAGGAGACATTTTTCTTAACATTGAAATAATGCACTGTTTTATATATACACACACAGTAAAGTTCGGGGTCACGCTGTGTACCCTCTATGGGATCTATAATTATTTCCTTTGGTAGGGTACACTATTACAAGGTAATATAACACCTGCTCAAATTGAAACATTAAATGTTAATATTAAGGTCTGATAGGAGGCATTTTTCTTAACATTGAAAAATGCACTGTTTTAGATATACATACATAGTAAAGTGGGGGGTCACACTGTGAACCCCCTATGGGGTGTATAATTATTTCCTTCGGGAGGGTAAACTATTACAAGGTAATATAACACCTGGTGCAATTGAAACTTTAAAGGTTAATATTAAGGTCTGATATTAGGCATTTTTCTTAACATTGAAAAATGTACTGTTTTAGATATATATACATAGTAAAGTGCGGGGTCCCACCGTGTACTCCCTATGGGATCTATAATTATTTCCTTTGGTAAGGTACACTAGTACCAGGTAATATAACACCTGGTCCACTTAAAATATTAAGGGTCAATATTAAGGTCTGATAGGAGGCATTGTTAACATTGAGAAAAGACTTAGAATTTCTGCGTATAAAAGCTCTTCGGAAGGCGAATTTCTTCGAAATAAAGCTGCTCGCAACACTTCTGGAGATATACCAAAACAGTAAAATTCGGGGTCACGCTGTGTACCCCCTATTGGGTCTATAATTATTTCCTTTGGTAGGGTACACTAGTACCAGGTAATATAACACCTGGTCCAATTACAACATTAAAGGTTAATATTAAGGTCTGATATGAAGCCATTTGTTAACAATGAGAAAAGACTTAAAATTGATCCGTATTAACGCTTTTCGGAAGGCGAATTTCCTCAAAATAAAGCTTCTCGCAACACTTTTGGAGATATACATACATAAAAAATTTATTTCTCCTCTTGAAAAAAGACTTAGAATTTCTGCCTATAAAAGCTCTTCAGAAGGCGAATTTCTTGGAAATAAAGCTTCTCGCAACACTTTTGGAGATATACAAAAACAGTAAAATTCGGGGTCACGCTGTGTACCCCCTATGGGGTCTATAATTATTTCCTTTGGTATGGTACACTATTACAAGGTAATATAACACCTGCTCCAATTGAAACATTAAAAGTATATATTAAGGTCTGATATTAGGCATTTTTCTTAACATTGAAAAATGCACTGTTTTAGATATATACATAGTAAAGTGCGGGGTCCCACCGTGTACCCCCTATGGGGTCTATAATTATTTCCTTTGGTAGGGTACACTAGTACGAGGTAATATAACACCTTGTCCAAATACAACATTAAAGGTTAATATTAAGGTCTGATAGGAGGCATTTTTCTTAACATTGAAAAATGCACTGTTTTAAATATACATACATAGTAAAATGCGGGGTCACACTGTGTACCCCCTATGGGCTCTAAAATTATTTCCTTTGGTAGGGTACACTAGTACCCCGTAATATAACACCTGGACCAATTACAACAATAAATGTTAATATTAAGGTCTGATATGAAGCCATTTGTTAACAATGAGAAAAGACTTAAAATTGATCCGTATTAACGCTTTTCGGAACGCGAATTTCCTCAAAATAAATCTTCTCGCATCACTTTTGGAGATATACATACATAAAAAATTTATTTCTCCTCTTGAAAAAAGACTTAGAATTTCTGCCTATAAAAGCTCTTCAGAAGGCGAATTTCTTGGAAATAAAGCTTCTCGCAACACTTTTGGAGATATACAAAAACAGTAAAATTCGGCGTCGCGCTGTGTAACCTCTATAGGGTCTATAATTATATCCTTTGGTAGGGTACACTAGTACCCCGTAATATAATACCTGGTCCAATTACAACAATAAAGGTTAATATTAAGGTCTGATAGGAGGCATTTTTCTTAACATTGAAAAGTGCATTGTTTTAGATATACAAAAACAGTAAAATTCGGGGTCACGCTGTGTACCCCCTATGGGGTCTATAATTATTTCCTTTATTAGGGTACACTAGTACCCCGTACTATTACACCTTGTCCAATTACAACATTAAAGGTTAATATTAAGGTCTGATAGGAGGCATTTTTCTTAACATTGAAAAATGCACTGTTTTAAATATACATACATAGTAAAATGCGGGGTCACACTGTGTACCCCCTATGGGCTCTAAAATTATTTCCTTTGGTAGGGTACACTAGTACCCCGTAATATAACACCTGGTCCAATTACAACAATAAAGGTTAATATTAAGGTCTGATATGAAGCCATTTGTTAACAATGAGAAAAGACTTAAAATTGATCCGTATTAACGCTTTTCGGAACGCGAATTTCCTCAAAATAAAGCTTCTCGCATCACTTTTGGAGATATACATACATAAAAAATTTATTTCTCCTCTTGAAAAAAGACTTAGAATTTCTGCCTATAAAAGCTCTTCAGAAGGCGAATTTCTTGGAAATAAAGCTTCTCGCAACACTTTTGGAGATATACAAAAACAGTAAAATTCGGGGTCACGCTGTGTACCCCCTACGGGGTCTATAATTATTTCCTTTATTAGGGTACACTAGTACCCCGTACTATAACACCTTGTACAATTACAACATTAAAGGTTAATATTAAGGTCTGATATTAGGCATTTTTCTTAACATTGAAAAATGCACTGTTTTAGATATATATACATAGTAAAGTGCGGGGTCCCACCGTGTACCCCCTATGGTGTCTATAATTATTTCCTTTGGTAGGGTACACTAGTACAATGTAATATAACACCTGGTCTAATTACAACATTAAAAGTTCATATTAAGGTCTGATAGGACGCATTTTTCTTAACATTGTAAAATGCACTGTTTTAGGTATACATACATAGTAAAATGCGGGGTCACGCTGTATACCCCCTAAGGGCTGTATAATTATTTCCTTTGGTAGGGTACACTAGTACCAGGTAATATAACACCTGGTCCACTTAAAATATTAAGGGTCAATATTAAGGTCTGATAGGACGCTTTGTTAACATTGAGAAAAGACGTAGAATTTCTGCGTATAAAAGCTCTTCAGAAGGCGAATTTCTTCGAAATAGAGCTTCTCGCGAAACTATTTTAGATATACAAAAAGAGTAAAATTCGGGGTCACGCCGTGTACCCCCTATGGGATCTATAGTTATATCCTTTGGTAGGGTACACTAGTACCCCGTAATATAAAACCTGGTCCAATTAATACATTAAAGGTTAATATTAAGGTCTGATAGGAGGCATTTTTCTTAACATTGAAAAATGCTTTGTTTTAGATATACAAAAACAGTAAAATTCGGGGACACGCTCTGTACCCCCTATGGGGTCTATAATTATTTCCTTTGGTAGGGTACACTAGTACCCCGTACTATAATACCTTGTCCAATAACAACATTAAAGGTTAATATTAAGGTCTGATAGGAGGCATTTTTCTTAACATTGAAAAATGCACTGTTTTAAATATACATACATAGTAAAATGCGGGGTCACACTGTGTACCCCCTATGGGCTCTAAAATTATTTCCTTTGGTAGGTTACACTAGTACCCCGTAATATAATACCTGGTCCAGTTACAACATTAAAGGTTAATATTAAGGTCTGATAGGAGGCATTTTTCTTAACATTAAAATAATGCACTGTTTTATATATACACACACAGTAAAGTTCGGGGTCACGCTGTGTACCCTCTATGGGGTCTATAATTATTTCCTTTGGTAGGGTACACTAGTACCAGGTAATATAAAACCTGGTCCACTTAAAATATTAAGGTCTGATAGGAGGCATTGTTGACATTGAAAAAAGACTTAGAATTTCTGCTTATAAAAGCTCTTCAGAAGGCGAATTTCTTGGAAATAGAGCTTCTAGCGACGCTATTTTAGATATACAAAAAGAGTAAAATTCGGGGTCACGCTGTGTACCCCCTATGGGGTCTATAAATTTTTCCTTCGGTAGGGTTCACCATTACAAGGTAATATAACACCTGGTCTAATTAAAACATTAAAGGTTAATATTAAGCTCTGATAGGAGGCTTTGTTATTATTGAGAAAGGACTTAGGATTTTTCAGAATTAACGCTTTTCGGAAGGCGAATTTCCTCAAAATAAAGCTTCTCGCAACACTTTTTGAGATAAACAAAAACAGTAAAATTCGGGGTCACGCTGTGTAACCCCTATGGGGTCTGTAATTTTTTCCTTTGCTAGGGTACACTAGTACAAGGTAATATAACACCTGGACCAATTACAACATTAAAGGTTAATATTAAGGTCTGATAGGAGGCATTTTTCTTAACATTGAAATAATGCACTGTTTTATATATACATACACAGTAAAGTTCGGGGTCACGCTGTGTACCCCCTATGGGGTCTATAATTATTCCCTTTGGTATGGTACACTAGTACCAGGTAATATAACACCTGGTCCACTTAAAATATTAAGGGTCAATATTAAGGTCTAATAGGAGGCATTGTTAACATTGAGAAAAGACTTAGAATTTCTGCGTGTAAAAGCTCTTTGGAAGGCGAATTTCTTCGAAATAAAGCTTCTCGCAACACTTTTGGAGATATACAAAAACAGTAAAATTCGGGGTCACGCCGTGTACCCGCTATGGGGTCTATAGTTATTTCCTTTTTTAGGGTACACTATTACAAGGTAATATAACACCTGCTCCAATTGAAACATTAAAGGTTAATATTAAGGTCTGATATTAGGCATTTTTCTTAACATTGAAAAATGCACTGTTTTAGATATATATACACAGTAAAGTTCGGGGTCACGCTGTGTACCCCCTATGGGGTCTATAATTATTCCCTTTGGTATGGTACACTAGTACCAGGTAATATAACACCTGGTCCACTTAAAATACTAAGGGTCAATATTAAGGTTGATAGGAGGCTTTGTTAACTTTGAGAAAAGATGTAGAATTTCTATGTATAAAAGCTATTCGGAAGGCAAATTTCTGCGAAATAAGACTTTTCGCAACACTTTTGGAGATATACAAAAACAGTAAAATTCGGGGTCACGCTGTGTACCCCCTATGGGGTCTATAATTATTTCCTTTGGTAGGGTACACTAGTACCCCGTACTTTAATACCTTGTCCAATTACAACATTAAAGGTTAATATTAAGGTCTGATAGGAGTCTTTGCTATTATTGAGAAAGGACTTAACATTTCTCCGTATTAACGCTTTTCGGAAGGCGAATTTCTGCGAAATAAAGCGTCTCGCAACACTTTTTGAGATATACAAAAACAGTTAAATGCGGGGTCCCACCGTGTACCCTCTATGGGCTCTATAATTATTTCCTTTGGTAGGGTACACTAGTACCCCGTAGTATAATTCCTGGTCCAATTACAACATTAAAGGTTAATATTAAGGTCTGATATAAGGCATTTTCTTAACAATGAGCAAAGACTAAAAATTTCTCCGTATCAACGCTTTTCGGAAGGCGAATTTCTTCGAAATAAGACTTTTCGCATCACTATTTTATATATACATACATTGCGTGTCACACTGTGCACCCCCTATGGGATCTATAATTATTTACTGTGGTAGGGTACACTAGTACCCCGTAATATAATACCTGGTCCAATTAAAACATTAAAAGTTAATATTAAGGTCTGATAGGAGGCATTTTGTTTAGCATTGAAAAATGCACTGCTTTAGATATACAATAATAGTAAAATGCGGGGTCCCACTGTGTACCCCCTATGGGGTCTATAATTATTTCCTTTAGTAGGGTACACTACTACAAGGTAATATAACACCTAGTCCAATTAAAACATTAAAGGTTAATATTAAATTCTGATAGGAGGCATTTTTTTTAACATTGAAAAATGCACTGTTTTAGTTATACAATAATAGTAAAATGCGGGGTCCCACTGCGTACTCCCTATGGGGTCTATAATAATTTCCTTTGGTACGGTACACTAGAACAAGGTAATATACCACCTGGTCCAATTAACACTTTAAAGCTTAATATTAAGGTCTGATAGGAGGCATTTTGTTTAGCATTGAAAAATGCACTGCTTTAGATATACAATAATAGTAAAATGCGGGGTCCCACTGTGTACCCCCTATGGGGTCTATAATTATTTCCTTTAGTAGGGTACACTACTACAAGGTAATATAACACCTAGTCCAATTAAACATTAAAGGTTAATATTAAATTCTGATAGGAGGCATTTTGTTTAGCATTGAAAAATGCACTGCTTTAGATATACAATAATAGTAAAATTCGGGGTCACGCTGTGTACCCCCTATTGGGTCTATAATTATTTCCTTTGGTAGGGTACACTAGTACCAGGTAATATAACACCTGGTCCAATTACAACATTAAAGGTTAATATTAAGGTCTGATATGAAGCCATTTGTTAACAATGAGAAAAGACTTAAAATTGATCCGTATTAACGCTTTTCGGAAGGCGAATTTCCTCAAAATAAAGCTTCTCGCAACACTTTTGGAGATATACATACATAAAAAATTTATTTCTCCTCTTGAAAAAAGACTTAGAATTTCTGCCTATAAAAGCTCTTCAGAAGGCGAATTTCTTGGAAATAAAGCTTCTCGCAACACTTTTGGAGATATACAAAAACAGTAAAATTCGGGGTCACGCTGTGTACCCCCTATGGGGTCTATAATTATTTCCTTTGGTATGGTACACTATTACAAGGTAATATAACACCTGCTCCAATTGAAACATTAAAAGTATATATTAAGGTCTGATATTAGGCATTTTTCTTAACATTGAAAAATGCACTGTTTTAGATATATACATAGTAAAGTGCGGGGTCCCACCGTGTACCCCCTATGGGGTCTATAATTATTTCCTTTGGTAGGGTACACTAGTACGAGGTAATATAACACCTTGTCCAAATACAACATTAAAGGTTAATATTAAGGTCTGATAGGAGGCATTTTTCTTAACATTGAAAAATGCACTGTTTTAAATATACATACATAGTAAAATGCGGGGTCACACTGTGTACCCCCTATGGGCTCTAAAATTATTTCCTTTGGTAGGGTACACTAGTACCCCGTAATATAACACCTGGACCAATTACAACAATAAATGTTAATATTAAGGTCTGATATGAAGCCATTTGTTAACAATGAGAAAAGACTTAAAATTGATCCGTATTAACGCTTTTCGGAACGCGAATTTCCTCAAAATAAATCTTCTCGCATCACTTTTGGAGATATACATACATAAAAAATTTATTTCTCCTCTTGAAAAAAGACTTAGAATTTCTGCCTATAAAAGCTCTTCAGAAGGCGAATTTCTTGGAAATAAAGCTTCTCGCAACACTTTTGGAGATATACAAAAACAGTAAAATTCGGCGTCGCGCTGTGTAACCTCTATAGGGTCTATAATTATATCCTTTGGTAGGGTACACTAGTACCCCGTAATATAATACCTGGTCCAATTACAACAATAAAGGTTAATATTAAGGTCTGATAGGAGGCATTTTTCTTAACATTGAAAAGTGCATTGTTTTAGATATACAAAAACAGTAAAATTCGGGGTCACGCTGTGTACCCCCTATGGGGTCTATAATTATTTCCTTTATTAGGGTACACTAGTACCCCGTACTATTACACCTTGTCCAATTACAACATTAAAGGTTAATATTAAGGTCTGATAGGAGGCATTTTTCTTAACATTGAAAAATGCACTGTTTTAAATATACATACATAGTAAAATGCGGGGTCACACTGTGTACCCCCTATGGGCTCTAAAATTATTTCCTTTGGTAGGGTACACTAGTACCCCGTAATATAACACCTGGTCCAATTACAACAATAAAGGTTAATATTAAGGTCTGATATGAAGCCATTTGTTAACAATGAGAAAAGACTTAAAATTGATCCGTATTAACGCTTTTCGGAACGCGAATTTCCTCAAAATAAAGCTTCTCGCATCACTTTTGGAGATATACATACATAAAAAATTTATTTCTCCTCTTGAAAAAAGACTTAGAATTTCTGCCTATAAAAGCTCTTCAGAAGGCGAATTTCTTGGAAATAAAGCTTCTCGCAACACTTTTGGAGATATACAAAAACAGTAAAATTCGGGGTCACGCTGTGTACCCCCTACGGGGTCTATAATTATTTCCTTTATTAGGGTACACTAGTACCCCGTACTATAACACCTTGTACAATTACAACATTAAAGGTTAATATTAAGGTCTGATATTAGGCATTTTTCTTAACATTGAAAAATGCACTGTTTTAGATATATATACATAGTAAAGTGCGGGGTCCCACCGTGTACCCCCTATGGTGTCTATAATTATTTCCTTTGGTAGGGTACACTAGTACAATGTAATATAACACCTGGTCTAATTACAACATTAAAAGTTCATATTAAGGTCTGATAGGACGCATTTTTCTTAACATTGTAAAATGCACTGTTTTAGGTATACATACATAGTAAAATGCGGGGTCACGCTGTATACCCCCTAAGGGCTGTATAATTATTTCCTTTGGTAGGGTACACTAGTACCAGGTAATATAACACCTGGTCCACTTAAAATATTAAGGGTCAATATTAAGGTCTGATAGGACGCTTTGTTAACATTGAGAAAAGACGTAGAATTTCTGCGTATAAAAGCTCTTCAGAAGGCGAATTTCTTCGAAATAGAGCTTCTCGCGAAACTATTTTAGATATACAAAAAGAGTAAAATTCGGGGTCACGCCGTGTACCCCCTATGGGATCTATAGTTATATCCTTTGGTAGGGTACACTAGTACCCCGTAATATAAAACCTGGTCCAATTAATACATTAAAGGTTAATATTAAGGTCTGATAGGAGGCATTTTTCTTAACATTGAAAAATGCTTTGTTTTAGATATACAAAAACAGTAAAATTCGGGGACACGCTCTGTACCCCCTATGGGGTCTATAATTATTTCCTTTGGTAGGGTACACTAGTACCCCGTACTATAATACCTTGTCCAATAACAACATTAAAGGTTAATATTAAGGTCTGATAGGAGGCATTTTTCTTAACATTGAAAAATGCACTGTTTTAAATATACATACATAGTAAAATGCGGGGTCACACTGTGTACCCCCTATGGGCTCTAAAATTATTTCCTTTGGTAGGTTACACTAGTACCCCGTAATATAATACCTGGTCCAGTTACAACATTAAAGGTTAATATTAAGGTCTGATAGGAGGCATTTTTCTTAACATTAAAATAATGCACTGTTTTATATATACACACACAGTAAAGTTCGGGGTCACGCTGTGTACCCTCTATGGGGTC
This sequence comes from Parasteatoda lunata, assembly GCA_949128135.1. Taxonomy (NCBI): domain Eukaryota; kingdom Metazoa; phylum Arthropoda; class Arachnida; order Araneae; family Theridiidae; genus Parasteatoda; species Parasteatoda lunata. The sequence goes on along the minus strand of OX421974.1, from coordinate 9,832,413 downwards.
TATAATTATTTCCTTTGGTAGGGTACACTAGTACCAGGTAATATAAAACCTGGTCCACTTAAAATATTAAGGTCTGATAGGAGGCATTGTTGACATTGAAAAAAGACTTAGAATTTCTGCTTATAAAAGCTCTTCAGAAGGCGAATTTCTTGGAAATAGAGCTTCTAGCGACGCTATTTTAGATATACAAAAAGAGTAAAATTCGGGGTCACGCTGTGTACCCCCTATGGGGTCTATAAATTTTTCCTTCGGTAGGGTTCACCATTACAAGGTAATATAACACCTGGTCTAATTAAAACATTAAAGGTTAATATTAAGCTCTGATAGGAGGCTTTGTTATTATTGAGAAAGGACTTAGGATTTTTCAGAATTAACGCTTTTCGGAAGGCGAATTTCCTCAAAATAAAGCTTCTCGCAACACTTTTTGAGATAAACAAAAACAGTAAAATTCGGGGTCACGCTGTGTAACCCCTATGGGGTCTGTAATTTTTTCCTTTGCTAGGGTACACTAGTACAAGGTAATATAACACCTGGACCAATTACAACATTAAAGGTTAATATTAAGGTCTGATAGGAGGCATTTTTCTTAACATTGAAATAATGCACTGTTTTATATATACATACACAGTAAAGTTCGGGGTCACGCTGTGTACCCCCTATGGGGTCTATAATTATTCCCTTTGGTATGGTACACTAGTACCAGGTAATATAACACCTGGTCCACTTAAAATATTAAGGGTCAATATTAAGGTCTAATAGGAGGCATTGTTAACATTGAGAAAAGACTTAGAATTTCTGCGTGTAAAAGCTCTTTGGAAGGCGAATTTCTTCGAAATAAAGCTTCTCGCAACACTTTTGGAGATATACAAAAACAGTAAAATTCGGGGTCACGCCGTGTACCCCCTATGGGGTCTATAGTTATTTCCTTTTTTAGGGTACACTATTACAAGGTAATATAACACCTGCTCCAATTGAAACATTAAAGGTTAATATTAAGGTCTGATATTAGGCATTTTTCTTAACATTGAAAAATGCACTGTTTTAGATATATATACACAGTAAAGTTCGGGGTCACGCTGTGTACCCCCTATGGGGTCTATAATTATTCCCTTTGGTATGGTACACTAGTACCAGGTAATATAACACCTGGTCCACTTAAAATACTAAGGGTCAATATTAAGGTTGATAGGAGGCTTTGTTAACTTTGAGAAAAGATGTAGAATTTCTATGTATAAAAGCTATTCGGAAGGCAAATTTCTGCGAAATAAGACTTTTCGCAACACTTTTGGAGATATACAAAAACAGTAAAATTCGGGGTCACGCTGTGTACCCCCTATGGGGTCTATAATTATTTCCTTTGGTAGGGTACACTAGTACCCCGTACTTTAATACCTTGTCCAATTACAACATTAAAGGTTAATATTAAGGTCTGATAGGAGTCTTTGCTATTATTGAGAAAGGACTTAACATTTCTCCGTATTAACGCTTTTCGGAAGGCGAATTTCTGCGAAATAAAGCGTCTCGCAACACTTTTTGAGATATACAAAAACAGTTAAATGCGGGGTCCCACCGTGTACCCTCTATGGGCTCTATAATTATTTCCTTTGGTAGGGTACACTAGTACCCCGTAGTATAATTCCTGGTCCAATTACAACATTAAAGGTTAATATTAAGGTCTGATATAAGGCATTTTCTTAACAATGAGCAAAGACTAAAAATTTCTCCGTATCAACGCTTTTCGGAAGGCGAATTTCTTCGAAATAAGACTTTTCGCATCACTATTTTATATATACATACATTGCGTGTCACACTGTGCACCCCCTATGGGATCTATAATTATTTACTGTGGTAGGGTACACTAGTACCCCGTAATATAATACCTGGTCCAATTAAAACATTAAAAGTTAATATTAAGGTCTGATAGGAGGCATTTTGTTTAGCATTGAAAAATGCACTGCTTTAGATATACAATAATAGTAAAATGCGGGGTCCCACTGTGTACCCCCTATGGGGTCTATAATTATTTCCTTTAGTAGGGTACACTACTACAAGGTAATATAACACCTAGTCCAATTAAAACATTAAAGGTTAATATTAAATTCTGATAGGAGGCATTTTTTTTAACATTGAAAAATGCACTGTTTTAGTTATACAATAATAGTAAAATGCGGGGTCCCACTGCGTACTCCCTATGGGGTCTATAATAATTTCCTTTGGTACGGTACACTAGAACAAGGTAATATACCACCTGGTCCAATTAACACTTTAAAGCTTAATATTAAGGTCTGATAGGAGGCATTTTGTTTAGCATTGAAAAATGCACTGCTTTAGATATACAATAATAGTAAAATGCGGGGTCCCACTGTGTACCCCCTATGGGGTCTATAATTATTTCCTTTAGTAGGGTACACTACTACAAGGTAATATAACACCTAGTCCAATTAAACATTAAAGGTTAATATTAAATTCTGATAGGAGGCATTTTGTTTAGCATTGAAAAATGCACTGCTTTAGATATACAATAATAGTAAAATGCGGGGTCACACTTTGCACCCCCTATGGGGACTATAATTGTTTACTTTGGTAGGGTACACTAGTACCCCGTAATATAATACCTGGTCCAATTAAAACATTAAAGGTTAATATTAAGGTCTGATAGGAGGCATTTCGTTTAGCATTGAAAAATGCACTGCTTTAGATATACAATAATAGTAAAATGCAGGGTCACACTGTGTACCCCCTATGGGGTCTATAATTATTTCCTTTGGAAGGGTGCACTATTACAAAATAATATAACACCTGGTCCAATTAAAACATTAAAGGTTAATAATAAGGTCTGATAGGAGGCATTTTTCTTAACATTGAAAAATGCACTGTTTTAGATATATATACATAGTAAAGTGCGGGGTCCCACCGTGTACCCCCTATGGGCTCCAAAACTATTTCCTTTGGTAGGGTACACTAGTACACCGTAATATAATACCTGGTCCAATTGAAAAATTAAAGGTTAATATTAAGGTCTGATATGAAGCCTTTTGTTAACAATGAGAAAAGACCTAAAATTTCTCCGTATTAACGTTTTTCGGAAGGCGAATTTCCTCAAAATAAAGCTTCTCGCAACACTTTTTGAGGAATACATACATAGAAAATTTATTTCTCTTGAAGAAAGACCTAGAATTTCTCCGTATGAAAGCTATTCAGAAGGCGAATTACTTCGAAATAAGACTTTTCGTATCACTATTTCATATATACATACATTGCGGGGTCCCATCGTGTACCCCCTATGGGGTCTATAATTATTTTCTTTGGTCGGGTATATTAATAAAATGTAATAGAGCACCTGGTCCATTAAAAACATTAAAGGTTAATATTAAGGTCGGATAGGAGGCATTTTTTTTAACATTGAAAAATGCACTGTTTTAGATATACAATAATAGTAAAATGCGGGGTCCCACTGTGTACCTCCTATGGGATCTATAATTATTTCGTTTGGTAAGGTACACTAGTACCCCGTAATATAATATCTGGTCTAATTAAAATATCAAAGGTTAATATTAAGGTCTGATAGGAGGCATTTTGTTTAGCATTGAAAAATGCACTGTTTTAGATATACAATAATAGTAAAATGCGGGGTCACATTGTGTACCCCCTATGGGGTCTATAATTATTTCCTTTGGTAGGGTACACTATTACAAGGTAATATAATACCAGGTCCAATTAGAACATTAAAGGTTAATATTAAGGTCTGTTATGAAGCCTTTTGTTAACAATGAGAAAAGACTTAAAATTTCTCCGTATTAACGCTTTTCGTAAGGCGAATTTCCTCAAAATAAAGCTTCTCGCAACACTTTTGGAGGTATACATACATAGAAAGTTTATTTCTCTTGAAAAAAGACAGAATTTCTCCATATAAAAGCTATTCAGAAGGCGAATTTCTTCGAAATAAGACTTTTCGCATCACTATTTCATATATACATAGATTGCGGGGTCCCACCGTGTACCCCCTATGGGGTCTATAATTATTTTCTTTGTTCGGGTACACTAATACAATGCAATATAACACCTGGTCCAATTAAAACATTAAAGGTTAATATTGAGGTCTGATAGGAGGCATTTTTTTTTTAACATTGAAAAATGCACTGTTTTAGATATACAATAATAGTAAAATGCGGGGACCCACTGTGTACCCCCTATGGGGTCTATAATTATTTCCTTTTGTAGGATACACTAGTACCTGGTAATATATCACCTGGTCCAATTAGAACATTAAAGGTTAATATTAAGGTCTGATAAGAAGCCTTTTGTTAACAATGAGAAAAGACTTAAAATTTCTCCGTTTTAACGCTTTTGAAATGCGAATTTCCTGAAAATACAGCTTCTCGCAAAACTTTTTGAGGTATACATACATAGAAAATTTATTTCTCTTCAGAAAAGACTTAGAATTTCTCCGTATAAAAGCTATTCAAAAGGCGAATTTCTGCGAAATTAGACTTTTCGCATCACTATTTCAGATAGACATACATTGCGAGGTCACACTGTGTACCCCCTATGGGGTCTATAATTATTTTCTTTGGTAGAGTACACTATTACAGGGTAATATAACACCTGGTCCAATTAAAACATTAAAGGTTAATATTAAGGTCTTATAGGAGGCATTTTGTTTAGCATTGAAAAATGCAGTTTTAGATATACAATAATAGTAAAATGCGGGGTCCCACTGTGTACCCCCTATGGGGTCTATAATTATTTCCTTTGGTAGGGCACACTATTACAGGGTAATATAACAACTGGTCCAATTAAAACATTAAAGGTTAATATTAAGGTCTCATAGGAGGCATTTGTTTAACATTGAAAAATGCACTGTTATAGATATACAATAATAGTAAAATGCGGGGTCCCACTTTGTACTCCCTATGGGGTCTATAATTATTTCCTTTGGTTTGGTACACTAGGACAAGGTAATATAACACCTGGTCCAATTAAAACAATAAAGGTTAATATTAAGGTATGATATGAAGCCTTTTGTTAACAATGTGAAAAGACTTAGAATTTCTCCGTATAAAAGCTATTCAGAAGGCGAATTTCTGCGAAATAGAGCTTCTCGCAACACTATTTTAGATGTACAAAAACAGTAAAATGCGGGGTTACACTGTGTACCCCCTATGGGCTCTATAATTATATTCTTTGGTAGGGTACACTAGTACAAGGTAACATAACACCTGGTCCAATTAAAACATTAATGGTTAATATTAAGGTCTGATAGGAGGCTTTGTTAATATTGATAAAAGACTTAGAATTTTTCCGTATTAACGCTTTTCGGAAGGCGAATTTCCTCAAAATAAAGCTTCTCGCAACACTTTTTGAGGTATACATACATAGAAAATTTATTTCTCTTGAAAAAAGAATGAGAATTTCTCCGTATAAAAGCTATTCAGAAGGCGAATTTCTTCGAAATAAGACATTTCGCTTCACGATTTCAGATATACATACATTGCGGGGTCACACTGTGTACCCCCTATGGGGTCTATAATTTTTTCCTTTGGTAGGGTACACTAGTACAAGGTAATATAACACCTGGTCCAATTAAAACATTTAAGGTTAATATTAAGGTCTGATATGAGACTTTGTTAATATTGAGAAAAGGCTTAAAATTTCTCCGTATTAACGCTTTTCGGAAGGCGAATTTCCTCAAAATAAAGCTTCTCGCAACACTTTTTGAGGTATATATAAATAGAAAATTTATTTCTCTTGAGAAAAGATTAAGAATTTCTCCGTAAAAAAGCTATTCAGAAGGCGAATTTCTTCGAAATAAGACTTTTTGTATCACTATTTCATATATACATACATTGCGGGGTCCCATCGTGTACCCCCTATGGGGTCTATAATTATTTCCTTTGGTAGGGTACACTATTACAAGGTAATATAACACCTGGTCCAATTAAAACGTTAAAGGTTAATATTAAGGTCTGATAGGAGGCATTTTGTTTAGCATTGAAAAATTCACTGTTTTAGATATACAATAATAGTAAAATGCGGGGTCCCACTGTGTACCCCCTATGGGGACGATAATTATTTCCTTTGGTAGGGTACACTAGTATCCCGTAACATAATACCTGGTCCTATTAAAAAATTAAAGGTTAATATTAAGGTCTGATATGAAGCCTTTTGTTAACAATGAGAAAAGACCTAAAATTTCTCCGTATTAACGCTTTTCGGAAGGCGAATTTCCTCAAAATAAAGCTTCTCGCAACACTTTTTGAGGTATATATAAATAGAAAATTTATTTCTCTTGAGAAAAGATTAAGAATTTCTTCGTATAAAAGCTATTCAGAAGGCGAATTTCTTCGAAATAAGACTTTTCGTATCACTATTTCATATATACATACATTGCGGGGTCCCATCGTGTACCCCCTATGGGGTCTATAATTATTTCCTTTGGTCGAGTAAATTAATACAATGTTATATAACACCTGGTCCAATTAAAACATTAAAGGTTAATATTAAGGTCGGATAGGAGGCATTTTTTTTAACATTGAAAAATGCACTGTTTTAGATATACAATAATAGTAAAATGCGGGGTCCTACTGTGTACCTCCTATGGGATCTATAATTATTTCCTTTGGTAGGGTACACTAGTACCCCGTAATATAATACCTGGTCCAATTAAAATATCAAAGGTTAATATTAAGGTCTGATAGGAGGCATTTTGTTTAGCATTGAAAAATGCACTGTTTCAGATATACAATAATAGTAAAATGCGGGGTCACACTGTGTACCCCCTATGGGGTCTATAATTAATTCCTTTGATAGTATACACTATTACAAGGTAATATATTACCAGGTCCAATTAGAACATTAAACGTTAATATTAAGGTCTGTTATGAAGCCTTTTGTTAACAATGAGAAAAGACTTAAAATTTCTCCGTATTAACGCTTTTCGGAAGGCGAATTTCTTCAAAATAAAGCTTCTCGCAGCACTTTTTGAGGTATACTTACATAGAAAATTTATTTCTCTTGAAATAAGACTTAGAATTTCTCTGTATAAAAGCTATTCAGAAGGCGAATTTCTTCGAAATAAGACTTTTCGCATCACTATTTCATATATACATACATTGCGGGGTCCCACTGTGTACCCCCTATGGGGTCTATAATTATTTTCTTTGGTCGGGTACACTAATACAATGTAATATAACACCTGGTCCAATTAAACCTTTTCTCTTGAAAAAAGATTTAGAATTTCTCCGTATAAAAGTTATTCAGAAGGCGAATTTCTTCGAAATAAGACTTTTCGCATCACTATTTCAGATAGACATACATTGCGGGGACACACTGTGTACCCCCTATGCGGTCTATAATTATTTCCTTTGGTAGGGTACACTATTACAAGGTAATATAACACCTGGTCCAATTAAAACATTAAAGGTTAATATTAAGGTCTGATAGGAGGCTTTGTTAATATTGAGAAAAGACTTAGAATTTCTCCGTATAAAAGCTATTCAGAAGGCGAATTTCTGCGAAATAGAGCTTCTGGCAACACTATTTTAGATATACAAAAACAGTAAAATGCGGGATCACATTGTGTACCTCTTATGGGGTCTATAATTATTTCATTTGGTAGGGTACACTAGTACCCCATAATATAATACCTGGTCCAATTAAAACATTAAAGGTTAATATTAAGGTCTGATATGAACAGAGGCGTATCTATGGAAAGAAGCGCCCAGGCAAATCTCGCATTGGCGCCCTTCCTTAAATATTAGTAATCTCTTTTTTTTATGCGATGCGAAATGAAAGTATTGTTTGAAGTATTTAGGCCTTTTGGTACTATTGCAAAAAGAGCCGTGTGGCTCAGGGGATAAAGCATTCGCCTTCCAACGAGGTGACCCGGGTTCGATTCCCAGCTATTCTAAGACGGTGTTGACGTAAAATATCCTCTTTGACGGATCATTGGTTACCTTTACCATCAGACTAACCGCGGGAGGCTTTCGTGCTCCTCCTCTCCGTGTAACGCAATTGCGGATGAGCTCAATCAAAAAAGTTCTCAGCGAAGGCAAATTTCTACAAATTGCTCGATACAGGAGTTCCCTTGTCTTCTGAATTGGTTTCAAAATTACATGGGTACGAAGTTGAACAACAGCTGTCGCAAACTGAAACAATTGGATCGGCTGCTCAACAACGGTTATAAAATTTTCCAAAAATATTGCATTGCAATTTTTTTTAAATAGAGTAATAAATAAATAAAAATTAACTATAACAATAAAATTATTTTTTTTAATTGTAATGCATTCACGTGTGTTCGAAATCAGCATTACTTAGAAATGAAAAAAGTCTGCTTTATCATATTTAAGGAAGATTCTCTTGCGTTTCTTCCACTGTCAATAAAAATCCTAACAATTTGTTTAATTAAGCAACAAATATAATTAGGAAACAAAAATACGCACACGCATCAAATGTCTCTGGGTTAAAGTAGAACTATAACATAACCGCATGATTATCCATTATTTTCCAAATTTAAACTGAATAAAATTGATTGTTTTTAAAAATAATCCTTTGCTAGTACCAAAACAATAAAATCATTGCGATATAATAAATTCATTAAAGATCACAGTGTAAATAATTACGATTTGTTAAGATAATTACAAATAAAATAGCTACAATTAAAAGTTATATTTTGGTTAGTTTTTTATTTACAAAAAACCGATGTTCTTAATATAATTAAGTTTTACAAACATTATATAATAACCGATAGTAAGAAAAAATATACATATAATTAAATACAGAACTCTAGACCAAATAGCGACAATAGTACATTCTTTAATGAGAAATAAATTAGAGGAAGTTGACGTCTTAGTTTAAGAATATCAAGAAATAATTGATTTTTTAACAGTGAAAACAAAAAGGCAAAAAGTTGAGAAATAGACCAACAAAAAAAAAAAATCAAATTATGAAAAATTCTCTTCGCATCAGAATGGAACAAATTAGAGAAAAGGCAGAAAAAAATTAAACAGATTTGAAATATAAGTTTTTAGACGTTCAGTGCGCAAAAATAAATAAACGGACTACCCTGATAACTTTTGATATGATAATCAGATCTTCACGTTCTTCTCATGTTCAATGGTTCAAGGAAGTGACTTAAAATATGCTAATTAATAAGTGCAGGGGCAATACTTCAAGTTACGAAATCAGACACTAAAACTTACTTTCTCTGAATAAACATGCCATTTTTTCGACTGATTCGGATTTCTGTACGCCTAAGTATTGGGGGTAACTTAACCGCAATATGAGAAATAACTCCAGAGCTTTTCAATCGTATTTTAAAAAAAGTTTCCCTGAATTATAAAGGCCATTTGTTAATAAATAACTTTTCGTAAATATTTATTATTTTATTTATAATAGTCGTAAAAAAACTCAATTGTAAGTCATAAATTTTTTACATCGTTTTAAAAGAAGGTAATTTAACAAGGAAAAATACTATATTTTAGCGAAATTGATCAAATAGTTCCTAAGAAATCAAATTTTAAATATCCGACTTTTTTGAAATTCTATTTCTCAGGAATCCTAACTCCATATTCGAACTACATGAATTTAGACCAACGTGTATAACAGGGAAGAAAAAAAATTTAAAAAAAAAATAATCAAAATTAATTAGTTTTAAAAGTTGCTTTTTAGGAAGAAGAGAAATATAAATGGTTGGAATATTTGAGGAAAAGAGGGTTTTTTTTGTATCTTTATGAAAATACATTATAAGAATGCGCATACTTCATTATTAAATAAGATCTAATTTTTCAATACATAAAATGCTTATTATTTTTTTTATATTCTTAAAATAAAGGCAATTATTTAATAAAAAATAATTATGGTAATTGTTACTTTATTGATAATTTTTTTTCAAGTTACTAAACTCTTGTAGTGGTTGGCTTTAAACAACATATTATAGCCTTAATATTATTTTGTTACCATTTAACTTTGATTATAAGAAATAAATATATAAAGTACACTTTATGAACCCTTTTAAAAACAGTATAACAATTTTTTTCAAGTAATATAATATGTAGTGATATAAATATACTGTAAGTGATATGTATTGTAAAAGACTTATAAAATTTTTAAAAAAAGTAATTATTCAATCTAATATATATTTGTTTTGTTTTTTTGAAAAAAAAGGAAGAATATTGTAATCTGAAATAAAAGAAAAGGTATAGGGGAAAGATTACAAAATTTTGTGCCCGAGAAGCTATGGAAGGGTGTTCCATAACTCAAAGAAAGGTTGATAAATATTAAATAAATGTAATTTAAAGTACAAAACAAACATGTCTTTATAAATTAAAAAAAAATCTATTTGTAAGTAAAAGGATTATTGAAACTTACACTTAAAGCATTGTTACTTAATATAACCATTCAAAGGAAAGAAAAAAAAACAAGTGGTTAAACTCAAAATCTATCTATTTATGAATAGAAAGAAAAGCATTTATCGGTTGTTGGAAACTTATGTGCTGAACGTAATGAATGTTACTTACTAAACACAAAATTATTTACTTATCGCAATTATTTTTCAGGAAACTTGAAAAATTATGATCCCACTAACATTAGAAATTTCAAAATTCGTTGTTTTTTTATTACGTATTAATTATAATTAGTATTTAATTATACAATATATAATTATTAATACAAAAAATCTATGTTCATATTAAATGTATTGTCATAAAACAGGAACAATAAAAACTAAAAATTATTATAAATTCTAATTTATAAGATTAAAAGGAGGGAGAACCACTCGATCTACATATACAGAGAGATGCTAACTTGCAACTTAATAGGGAACTTTTTTCTAGTGGTAGCAAAATTTATGTTTAAATGTTTTATTCTTGGTTTATGTAAATTTGATTTAAAATTATATTTTCTGCCACTACGTATGTATAATTCGAAAATTTCCATGAAACACAATTCTACTCCTGTTATCTCGTGGTATTAAGAATTTTAAATTTTACCAAAAATATCTAAAATTTTGCAAGGTTTAGTTTTTAACTCTCTACCACTTAATAAAATATTTCGAAGAAATCTTAGCAGTTGACATCATTTCTAGAAAATATAACGAACGCATATAACGCTAACTAATAATTTAAGTATAATGCATTAGTTTAAATATTTAGGAAATGATTACTTACAATCAAAGAAAATCCTTGTAGTACACGTTGTTCACTTAAATATATGAATCAACTATAAAAGCCCAGAAGCTGCATCAAAATATATTATAAAAATCTAAAGACTTTAAATATTTGATTTTCTTTACTTAAATTTTGAAACATTTACTAAAACGAGCAGAATTTTTTTTATGAGCACCTAACTACTTCTAACGCCTTCCCTTTATTTTTCAAAATAGTGGGGTGTATTCATCATTAAATTGTTTCATTGGTTTAAATTATTTGTTGAGCGAGGCAGAGGAACCTCCTATTTTTATTATTTCACACTTTAGTGGAGGTGATTCCCAACATGGGTTGCAAAAATCTCCTGTTGTGGAAGGATTCACGCTAATTTATAGAAGGGTTCTATTTGAAATCTATTCAGCAGTTGTGGAAAACGTTTTTCAAAGAGATTTTAACCCCTGATAAAATTGAAGATTTACAAGCATTTCACTACAGAATAATTAGTCTATGCTAGACTGAGACGCCCCATGGTTTTCACATCTCTCTGTCCTTTGGTCATCACCATCTGGCCATCTGGTTTTTCTGCCTGAAGGGGTTCCATCCATTTCCTCCCTGAAAAATTGTTCTTTTAACTGGAGATCTCACTTTCCTTAAGATAAGGGGAGAAAAATTTCTTTACATTTCTCACCAACTTTTGAACTTCCGAAGTTTCTTTCGTTCACCTTTCATTTTTTTAGTCTGTTGTTGTTGTACTACTAATTTTTTCATATAGATAAGTATTTTAAATTTAAAGATTCAGCTTATATTACTATAATTTAATTTTAACATACAGCATTTTCAATTATACTTAAATAATATCAAACAATCAAAGTAGAAAAGCATTTTTTCAAGTAAATTATATTAAATTTAAATGAATGTCTGAGTAAACTATTTTAAATAAACGAAATCAATAAATATTATTTTTAGGATTTGTTTTCTGTTCTTATTATAAAAAAGGACACGATTTTAAATAAATACGTTATGTATTGCCGTGGAAAAAGGCATTGACTTACATCTATATATTTGCTACTCAAGAGCTATAACATCATACATAGTGCTACAATACACATTCAATGCAATTCTACATTATACATTCTTAAAGCTAGTACATATTCTATACTTTTGTAAAGTTAAGTTTGTGCTTTATTCTTCGTTTTTAGTAAAAAAAAAAAAAAAAAGGAAATTCATAATACACTAAAAAGAAGAGAAAAAAAATTAAATTCCCTGTAATTTTCTATAATGAATAATGAGCTTACATTTTGTCTTTTCATTTTATCAGCGATAACTTAAATTCATTCTATTACAGCTTTGACGTATCGTGAAGCTACATTTTAGAAAGAAAAAAAATTAAATTCCTTTTAATTTAAATATGGGAGCCCCGATGGCTCAGGGGATGGAGCGGTCGCCTTTCAATGAGGCGAACCGGGTTTGAAATCCAGTTGATACGAATTCCGCCTCCGGCTTGCACCGACCACAGTGCTGACGTGAAATACTCTCAGTTGTGGACGGATCATGAGTTAGAGTCCCCTTGCCGTCAGTGGGAGGTTCTCGTGGTCTTCCTCTCCAATTAACGCAAATGCGGGTTAGCTCCACCAAAAAGTCCTCCACGAAGGCAAATTTCACCCATTACTCGATACAAGAGTTCCCTTGTCTTCTGGTTTGGGTTCAAAATTGCAAGGCTTCGGAATTGGGTCGGCTGTCAACGACGGTTATAAAATTAAACATAGGGTTAAAAGTTTTTTGGTCAAAGGATTTTGATGGACATTAAATGTCAATTGTTTAGGAAATTCTCTGAAATTAAAAATATTTTATTGGAATGTATCGAAAAGTTAGTAAAGAGAATTATAATTATTAAAAACTCTGCATTATTCTTTAAATTACGATATTATAATTAAAATTTAGTTTTGGCCGAAATCGTCGTAAATATAATAGTAGAAAAGAAAAAGCTACTTTTTATTACTGATTTATTTTAGTATTTATCGTGAATGTATTCATGAACATTAAAATTTTTCATTTATTTCGAATCCTCTGTTGCTTAACTTGAAAGTATAATGAAAGAAAAAGTGTCTAGTGAATGAATGTCGAAACGTGTATGAATTGTTATCACACAGACGTCAAGACGTTTAAAAAGAGTTGGTATGTGCAGCGTTTCTCAACCTTTTAGTATTCGCGGCCCAGTTTATAATCATAATTTTCATCGCCCCCCCCCTTACAGTAAAATGCATACAACAATACAACAATAATGTATATGGGTATTTTGAGTTATTTTTAACTAACTGTCATAACAAAAGTAAAGTAAAAGCCAGCAGCAATTGAGATTATAAAAACTATGTTTGGAGATAATTTATCAAAACATTTGCAGTCCATACCTCTTTGAAATGATGCTGTTGCTAGTCAAATTGGTGATATAGCTGAAGATGTATAGTGTCAGCTTTTCTTGAAGTTGCGTGACGAATTGTTTTCAATACAGCTTGATGAACAAGCAGCAGATACAGCAAAATATATTAATAAAGCTGCTCATTTAATTGCCCATGTTCGATTTTGTGATAATATATAAGTAGTAAAACGACTCAAAACAACAGCGCTCGCATTATTTGCTATTTCAAATGATTTTATGAATGAGGCAATCATAGAATGCAAAAATTACGTCGAAATATGAACCGATGGTGCTCGTTCAATGTCTGGAAGATTCTAAAGTATAGAAGCACTTGTAAAACAAAAATGGCCTCAATACGTCTGAACACATTGCATGATCCACAGAGAAGCTTTGACTTCGAAATAAATGAGTCCTGGTTTAAATATTGTGTTAAGTACGGTTGTAATCGTAGTAAATTATATAAAAATTAGACCCTCAGATCGAGAACCTTTTCTGCACTTTGTAAAGACATGGGTTCAGTATATTCAGCTTTACTATTTAATTGCGAGGCAAGATGATTATCACGTGAGAAATTTTTGCAACGTGTTTATTAATTAAGAGAAGAAATCACCATTTTTCTAGAAGATAAGACCGGAAGCTGAGAATTTTCGCGATTGTTTATTTGTGATGAAATTGAGCTACTTGGTCGTCATATTCGAGAAATTAAATAACTTGAATCTTCTACTCCAAGGAGCAAATAGACATAAGTTGGGTACTAGGGATAAAGTTAAAGCTTTTTGTAGAAAATTGGAATTATGGGGCAGAAATGTAAAGCAAAAAAACCTAACAATGTTTACAAATGTGGATGATTGTACTAAAATTTATAAGGCTGAATAAGAAGAACATGTAAAAGCTGTTTTGTAACCATTGAAAATCATTTAGCCATGCTGGCAAAGAATTTTAAAAAGTATTTTTTACTGACAACAAACTGATAGCAAGTTACGAGTTGATTAGGGATTCATTTCATAAGACTCGCGAAGAACTCTCAATTGATGAGGAAGAAAACTTCATAGACTTCACGACGAGTGGCGAAACCAAAAAACAATTTAGTAATAAATCACTATTTGAAAGTAAAGGATGATTTTTCTGCAATAAAAACAGGGGCATTTCGTATTCTATTACCATTTTCAACATCCTACTTTTGTTACACTAGATTTTCTGCTGTGGCTTCTTTGAAGACAAAATATAGATCTCGGCTAAATATAGAAACAGAACTGAGAGTGACTATTTCTAATATTAAGCTTTACCTCGAAAAACTTTGCTCTGCAAGACAGGCCCAAGGAAGTCACTAATAATTATTAAATTTGTTTTTAATTTAGTATGTTTTGATGGTTGAGCCTAAGGTGGCCAGTGTTCCTAAAGTAGCCCACTCCCCAAAAGTAGAATTATTTTTATTTTGAATCACAAGATGGCCCTGCTGCATTGTAAATCTTGTATCTGAGGTGCCCGTGGCTGAATTGGAAGAGATTTCCTTCAATGGCCTTCATTGTATGAAGTGATTTAATTTTTTGCAGTTGTCATTCTAATTTCCGGGTAGGAAGATATTATTATTTATATGCGTTTAAATTCTTAGAACTTTGAGTTATGATGTGTTTTCTGAAGATTTATTTCTTTTTCTTTAACCACATTACTTTAATTTGAATTAATCTATCAGATTAATAGTTTTAAGTCTTGCAAATGGTGACCATATTGTCGCTTTGAAACCAAACCGTAGTAACTCAAAAAAGTTGAAAAATGAGATATTTGGGTCATTTTGTGTAAAAAAATATACCCTTTTAGAGAAACAACGTGTTATCTTCATAAGTCCCATAAAAATTAATTTAGAGAGCAGATAAATCTGATATCGCAATAGCGCGATGCACGTTATTGACAAGTTTGAAATCACTCTCCTGAAAAACTTGCTTTTTTGAGTTACCACGGTTTAGTTTCAAAGCGACGATATGCATGTTTCCAAGGTGCCCCGACACCTGTGCCACTTTGGAGACACGTGGGCCACCTTCGGAAGCAAACGTGAAATCTATAAATGAATTAATTATAAATCAGTACGTAGTATATTATTTCTCAAAAAGGAATGATTTAATTGAATATTTGAATTGAATTGAATTGATTTATTTAATTTTAAGCAAATGTGGAACTTAGGTATTTTTTAAATTTTTATAATATTTTGACGTTTTCGGCACTTTAGTAGAGTTTGCGATATTTTGTTTCAAGTTTTTTATTTTGTTTGCATTAAAAGCAATTTTTCAGGTATTTTTTGGTATTTTCATAGTAGTTATGAGTGTTTTTGTGGTAAATTCTGGTATTTTCTTGTAAATTTGGGTATTTTTATACTAGTTATGGGTTAGGTTAGTTAACTCTGGTATAGTTATTTTTAACTCCTACTTATTAGTTATGGTTAGTTAACCCTTTTGAAAGAACTAACTCCGTAATTCTTGTTTTATTCTAATGAGTTAACTCAAAAGAATAACTAGTGACGTCACACAAGAACTATCAATGTAAATGATATATAAACAAATTTACACTCTAAAAACAAATATATTTTTTAAAGTCAGAAAACTTGTCCCTACCAGCGAGACACTTAAAGTGCCTTTTTAAAAGACGTTTGTCAGTCCAAGAATGTCTGTTTGTACCCTAAAATAGAGCAAAAAAACGTGTAACGAAACTATTTAATTTCTAGCTTATTTTCTAGAATAATAGTAAAATATACACAAAAAATTATTAAATGTTATAACATATATGCATGACTTTCCTGCGGGTAAGTAGATAGCTTATAGGAAAACAACGAAAAAGAAAAGCTTATAAGCTGCAAACTTTAGAATTCTGTATATTATTTTGGTAATTTAATTTTAAACAAGCTAGCACGGTTTTGTTATCAACTTTTCCTGGGTTACAAACAGGCATGAATATTTTCAAAAATAACGTAATTTTGGCGATAGTCGGCATTCCACTGCATTCATTTTCTGAATATCGTGTTGGCGATGTCGGTCGGCATTGTACAACATTTGTAAATGCTGAGAAATATCGACCGACATTCCGCAACGTCTCTTACAATATCGAACAATATCTTTTTTGCTATATTGAAAATACGTTATAAAAGGGGTCCATTTTTATATTGTACAATATTTCGCTACGATATTGTACAATGTGCGAAGCTGAGTTTTTACGATATCGTATTGGAGATATGTGCTACTTGGGTTTAGCACAATATTGTGGGCCCCCTATTAAGCCTATAATTGTTTCCCCTGGTAGGGTACATTAGTTAACGTCACGGTAATATAATACCTAGTCCAATATAAATATTATGGGTCAGTATTAAGAGGAGATATAGGCTTTTGATATAATAAAGAATATTAACTTCGAATTTCCTCATTTCAGCGCTAGTGAACGCAATCTTTATATGTATATATACACACCCAGGTAGCAATATACGTTTTTTTTCACCCAACAAAAACCTTTTCATGTAAACCTAAAAAGGGTTTTTTACACGGTTTACGTGTAAACCTTCTTACCTTAAAACGAGGTCTGCGACAATCTGCTCTATTCTACGCACATTACCCTATAATCCAAAACCTTGGGGAAAAACCTTCTACATAACAACCTTAAACCGAGGTTGTCTTAGGGTTTTCAAGCGGAAAAAAAACCTTGAATAAAGCTAGTTCTAAGATGAAAATCATCTTAAATCTACATAATTATAAGGTTTGCAGCGTTTCGTATGCTCAGCTAAAATCTACCTTGTCATGAGATTTTCATTGACAATGCAATTTAATACTATTGCTAGTGTACGTCAGCTAAAACGTCATACTGAACGTGATGTCATCTCTCCCACGATTGTATGACAGCGGGTTTTATTATTTGTTTTATATTTTACTTCTTATAGCTTCTCAGTCCGAGGAAAATTCTCCTTTCCATCAATTTTGCTTGATTATTTTGGGGAAAATAGTCATTTTTTATCAGTCTATTTTACCTTGCTGTAAGAACTTAGCGATTTACTAGTTAAAATATCGTTTAATATGAATTTTTTTTATTCAACGATTTGATTAATGAAAACACAAAATAAATAGAACATATCTAATACTTAAAGTGGGTCTGCGTATTTTCTTCTTTCTTATTCAGAAATTTATGTGGTGTGAGAAGTTTTGATGAGTGCAAAAGTGTTCAGTATTTTATATATCAAAGAAAATTAACATGAAATATCTTCTGTTGTCAAAATAAATAAAATGCAACTGATTATTTATCTCTTACTTAATATGTATGATATGATAAATGTAGGAAATTTAATGATAACAAAATATTTTTTTAAAGAATTCGTTTAATGAATGTAGAAATTCAAAAACTATTTTTTTAATCCACAACAACAAATAAATATTATGATTATCATAACAATTAGTATATGACAAGTGCATTAGTACAAATCATATATGCTATAATTATATTAGGTATTTTGTTCATATATAAAAATATTATCTGTATAATAACCATTAGTGAATAATACAAAACAGATATACCATAATTAAATCAACTATTTCGTCAATACATAAACAAATGATATTATAGGTATAATAACCACCAGTGACTACACAACATATTTAACATGAAGGAATTGGCGAAACAATCTTCATTCAAATAAGTTACTTCCTTGTCAGATATGCTCCTTTCTCTGAAAGATAAGAGGAAATTTTTGTGTGCGTATATTGAATGAAATTTTATGCATATACACATGAATTGTATCTACGTACATAGACACAAACATATATTGTACGTACAAGAATACATGCGTACATTATATGTATACAGGTGCATACACACGTATAAATAAAAATGCATGCATACACACAGAGTATATAATTATATATATGTGGTTACTTTAAATATCGTTGTATGAATAACATTGTTATTAGATAGTAAATGCATATAGTACATGCACACGTGAGTACATTGTATGTCATATGGATGTAGAATGAATAAATTATTTGTTGAAAACAAAAAGCAGGCCACTTTGAAAAATTTTTGATCTAATGATCGGTTGTTTTTATCGATCGGTCGTAATGGTTAATGCGACATGCACTAATGATTGTTCATCGTTAGTGCATGTCGCACTAACGATGAACAATGGGCTATTGGTGTAGAGTTGGGAAACATTCCTAAGGATGATTTGAAGACACAATTTTGATCCTCTGCAGAGAGGATGGACCTGCGCGTGAAGTCGAGCTCTTATAGTTGAAAAGTTTAATTAGAATAGATACCGCACACCTTTGATTCCTTTGCAGGTTGATCAAAGTGATCACCCATTCACACACTGACCGTAGCCAGTGATCCTTGACTTCGGTGTTCTACTGGGAACCGTGTCTTAAACTTCACTCTACTGCAAGATGATCTAATGATCGGATATTTACGTTCTCGAACTCAATCTTAAGGGTTCAAAGAATCTCAAAATTAATTAATGCAAACCATATTTTAAGTTATGAAATTAGACAAAAATAAAACGTACTTTCTCTGAAAACCATAACTTTTTTCGACAGATGCACATTTCTGACCCACAAAATAGAGAGGATAGCCGTAATCTGGGAATTATGGTCCCAATAATAGTTTGGTCAAAAGAGCCGTCCTACGGGTATTCGCAATCCGAGATAAATCATCCCAACAGTGTGGGCTGATTCCAAAGCTTAGACTCCTTGATGTTAATTTTACTTTTTGCGTATTTCACAATGTCTTAAGAACCTTCTGAACGAATTAAAATAATTTTTCATACAAATATAAAATTCGTTTATCCAAAGATGATTCTTTGCGAAATATAACTTTTAGTAAATATTTACTTTTTTAAATTTTATTTTATAATAGCCGAAAAATTTTTGAATGTTAAAGTATAAAATTTCTTATAACATTTTAAAGAAGGAAATTTTAAATGGCAAAATACAACATTTGAGTAAAATGGATCGAATAGTTCCTGAAAAATCGAATTTTGGAAAAAGTCGCATTTTTAGGAGCTATTCGATTGATTTCGTTCAAATTTTGCGTTTTGCCATTTAAAATTGTTTAACTTAAAAATTTTTTAGACTATCATTGAATAAATAATAAAAAATAATTTTTTTGACTAAAATTTATATTTTGCATGGAATTAGCTTTGGAAAAACGAATTTTTTAATTGAGTGCAAATTGATGAAAAGTTGATGAAAAAAACTATGGGTCTAGGTTTGGAATCCACCCAGCTTTAGAACGGGTACCAGCTTGTCAGGGAAATAAAGGCGGTAGGTGCACGATGCTGATTTTATTTTCACCATCTCTCCTCGTCAGTCATAAATCGTGGAGTCTTAATATCGATGATCCTCTAGTTCACAATAGACTGTTGAGCGAATTTTTTCTGTATATAAATATTTTAAATAAAATTCTCTTCGTGCGGATATTTTATTGCTATACCATAATTAGGTCTGCAATAAGGTAAAATGAACGAGATAAAGTCACACATTTTAAAGGAGCCGTAACCCATAGGACCCCTAAAGCCAAATTCAAGAAAAAATAAAATTTGTTAAAAAATATTAAAGAGTCAATTTTAAACTCCTGATTCAATTTTTAAAAAATTTTATTCATTTTTTTATTGATTGTTCGAATGAAAAGTTTCTAAAAAAGAACTATTACCTTGTATTTGTGTCGAGAAACCTTTAAAAGAAAGTTCTCGTATTGTACTTTCGCAGACCTTAGAAAACAATCCAAAAACATGGTCTAATGCTCGTTTATTTGCTTTCCCTTAAATGAGGTCATTTACAAAATATTTTCTTATTATTTATTAATATTTTCGCTGAAAAGGTTAATATTTGCTTTATTTCGTTTCCTTTGAAAAAGATTTTCGCTTAATATTTCTGCTAACCTAATCATGACAACAAACAAAAATGCAAAAAATGAGGTTTACAATTTACTTGTTTTTAAACCTAAATAACAATATTTTTATAAAAAGCTTTAAAAATCGTTTAGTTTTCCTGTAAGGAGGAAAGGTTGGAAATTGCAATATTTTTACGTCATTGAAAAAAGGTTTTACTGCAAACCTTTTCGTGACAATGAAAATAAAGTTAAAACACAAGGTTGTCACATGCTTTCTGGGACAGTAACCAATAGGACCACATTGAGGGCCCCCTATTAAGCCTATAATTGTTTCCCCTCGTAGGATACATTAGTATACGGTAATATAATTACAAGTTCAATATAAATATTATGGGTCAATATTAAAAGGAGATATAGGCCTTTGTTATAATATAGAATACTGACTTCGAATTACCTCATTTTAGCGATATTTAACTCAATCTTTATATGTATATCTACACAGAAACCTTTAGGACCATATTGTGGGTCCCCTATTCTATAATTTATCCTTATTTTTCGAAAATTTAGGGGTCCTCTGGAGTGTCCCTCATTCCAGAATGCTAGTAAAGTCCAATCTTTATCTCTGTAGAATCCAGCATTTAATGATATCCCGGATAGCAAAATAAAGTTTATTTTCTCTCAGCAAAAAACTTTTAATGTAAACCTAAAAAGGTTTTTCATGTGATTTATGTGTAAACCTTCAAACCTTAAAACGAGATCGTTCACAATCTGCTCTATTCCACGCACATTACCCTAACTCGAACCCTCGTAAAACAACCTTCTATATAAAAACCTTAAATCAAGGTTTTCTTAACATGAAAAAATCCTTAAATAAAGCTAGTCTTAAGGTGAAAATAATCTTAAATCTAGGTAATATTAAGGTTTCTTTTCGCAACATCTTTGTATGCTCAGCTAAAAACCACCTTGTCATGAAATTTTAATGGACAATACAATTTAATATCTCTAGTGTGACGTCAGCTAAAACGTTATTATGAAACTTAAAGTGACCATTTTCCTTAAGTGACAATACTTTTCAAAAAAGCTTTAAAAATAATTTTTAATCCTTTTAGGATGAAAGGTTTGAAACTGCAATATTTTTGCTTTATTGAAAAAAGGTTTTTAGTACAAACATTTTCATGAATATAAAAAGAAAATTCCGACACAAGGTTGTCATAAGGTTAGATGCTTTCTGGGATCATAAACTTAAGATTGAATATACCGAATAAGATTGAATAAACCGAGGATTGAAGGATAATTGTCCTTCAATCCTCGGACCGAACTCAAATCCCTCTACAAATTATTACAAACCAACCGTTTCTGACTTAACTGCATATTTCTGCTAGATATCTAGCCTCAACCATAATCTTCATTAACAGAAACACACCAGGGATCCTAAAGACTCCATGAAACACACTAAACTAACGCAGATAGCTCGTCGCACTGTCGCATTTTTCTACAATCTAAATACTTTTGGAAGTGAATTTTTGGAAGTGAACTTAAAGTAAATTTGTGAACTCTGAACTGATTTATTATAATGAGTAAACGTTATTTATGAGGAAGGATTTGTTTTAATATCGCTTGTATTTTTCTATATTATGTGTCATTACATGGTGCCTGGGGACATAATCAAACTTAACGTTGGCGGAACGAGGTGAAAAATATAATTGTATATTTTGTTGCAAAGAATTAATACATTTTCGAAATTTTGTAAAAATAAAAAAAAAAATTGTGATTGGTTTTATTAATTATTATTAAAGGTTTATATATTTAACATATAATTTTCTTTTATTTGGGAAATTTATAAAAAATTTTCGAATTTTTATAAAATTATAATAAAAAATATTACTCATTTAAATAATAATGACCTAGTATTTTATAGTTAAAAGTACTAGTACTCTATTCCTGCAATTATTTACAATTTTTTTTTAATGA
Source organism: Parasteatoda lunata (assembly GCA_949128135.1). Taxonomy (NCBI): domain Eukaryota; kingdom Metazoa; phylum Arthropoda; class Arachnida; order Araneae; family Theridiidae; genus Parasteatoda; species Parasteatoda lunata. Next base: position 9,810,030 of record OX421974.1, on the reverse strand, counting down.
CTAGTCTTATTCTGAATGCTTAACTAGGTCAAACCTGGAATTAATCAAAACCATAAAATGATGAAATATTTACAGATTATAAGGAAAAGTAAATATTTTAGGCGCCACATTATTCACTGAATGTCTTGTAGTATTTTCTTTTGCTCTGTTGTTACTGTAGACAGAAAAATTAATTTATCTTTTATGTATCTTTATCTATGAAATAAGTCTTTTTTTTTTACTGAGCCTATTGCTTGTGGGCTTTGCAGTTCATCTTGGCAGATATTTTCGTATTGTGATATGTTGCGCCAACTACAATCGCCAAGGTGCCAAATAGATTTTAAACTTGCAAATTTTAAAAAAAAAAATTCATGTTGTAGATGTTTGCCCGGGGGTTGGCTACGCGTTATACATTTCCAGTTGGTCCCTTTCTGTGATATTTTTTTTAGTTTTTCGCAGGCCCCTGCCCGGAAAATGCCAAGACTTGGCGATTTTTCTGCTGCAGATCAGGATACGGAAATCTCCCCCCACCAGGACCTGGCTTTCTCTTCTAAGGGGTCTAGTGCGGTGGCAATTTGAATTAAGGTATGACCCTACTGGGTTTGGCTGGGTGGATTACCTGCTGGGTTGAAAATTTTAACCTTATAGCATGTGCTGAATGAAGCAGCTTGCATTATCTTTTCATTTTTCAAAATAAAAAGTAGTTAATTGAAAATTGAGTTTTTTTACATGAGGACTTGAAACCTTTAATTGTAAAAAATTTGTCAACCCTGACTGAAATGTTGAAGAGCTATTTACCTAATTTAAGCAAATACAGCTTTCTTATCATTTAGAATGATATTAAGTAAAAAATAATAGTTTGAAACAGGGTTGAAGTTTTTGCTGGCAAAAAGGGTTTTTTGCCAGGATAGTGGCAAAAACCAAATTATCTAAATTGCTGATTAAATATTATTACAAAATACTTGAAGGTATACAAAATACTTGAATTTTTCTCAGGACTGAAACAGGGTTGCCACTACACAGGGAAAACCTGGAAAATACAGGGAATTTAAAAATCACCTAAAATAACAGGGAAAATGCAGGGAATTTTGTTTCTTATTTTTGTCATTTAAAAAATAGTGACCCCTCAAAGCATACTCTATGGGATATTTAGCCATGATATTTAAGCTATACTAAACTGTATTTAATATACTATAGCATTATTTAAGTATGTTCTGCTGTTTTTCCAGCAACTAAAACTAATAAATATAGTTTGCCCAATATAGCTCACAAGAGAGCACAGTAATTGTTGTTTCCTCTTAATATAATGTGTATAAAAAATGTGTACAGGGAATTTTTTTTTCTAGATTTGAGTGGCAACCCTGTGAAATCAGTCCTGAGAAAAAGTCTGTGGTCTAAAATTTATCCTCCAATTAATATCTATTTTCAATTTGTTTTTTAAATAACTTTCAAAAAATATTTTTTCTTTTTTTATCTTAAAAAATTAAAATAAATATTTCCTTGTTATAAGTAATTGAAAGAGTCTATTATTACTTTTTAATAATTATTGCTGTATCCCCTTGTTAATGTCCCTGCGGCAGAATCGCAGCAACATTGTCGCAGAACGCTACAGAGTTCTTGCAGAAAGATCTTTTATTTGGAAAGCAAAAAAGTTAGGTTTTTTTTGATCTGCAGAATTCTTGGAAATACCTTTCGAGCATATCGGAGGTGCAACAATAACTTTTTGCTAAGAATAAAAAAATTCCGCAATGACTGTCTAGCTAGAATCAGATTCGTGTTATAAAATGTTATTTCTAAATCGCAAAAATTTTTAAAAAGTTAACTATACAAATATATTTTTTTTGGAACAGGAGAATATATATTAGAAGTATTCTTTTAGATGTAGATTTAAAAAAAATTTTGCATTTATATTTAAAAATATATACACACTGTTCTATTCTATACATGAAGGCTTTTGTAAACAGAAAGTGCTTCTGTTACTTTAAATTATATATTTGCTACTATTAAAAATGCATTTGAGAGAATTATTGCAGAAAGCTCGAAAAAATTCTGACATAGAGCTGCAGAGTTCTTGCAGAGAGAAAAAATTTTCTTTTGAAAAATAAAGCAAAATTAAACTTATTTCTACAGAAATTTGCACATAATATTTCTATCATGCATTTACATAACTTTTGATGTGCTCAATTTACGCTGATAGTATCGTAAATAGATATAATGTTTCAATTGTATGTTTTGTGGTTATTGATTTTCACATAGATTTTAAATATCCTGATCAAACAATATGTCGAATCATGCATTATTGGATCAAATTTTTAGCAGTTATTGTTTTCTCCATAGTTTTTAAATCCTATATTTTTTATATGATATTATTTATTACAGCAACCTAATCTCGAAACACGCATTTCAGGAGTCTGATTCGTGTGGTTTCGATCTTTTTTTTCACCAATTACTACTACGGGTTTCATGATTTTTAATCATTGTTTCATTGTGATGATTATTACAAAATGTGAAGAAGGAAATAATTTGTACGTCTTTCTCCCAAACAAAATGTGAGAATTTCACCCGTAATATTAAAATAAAAAATTCTTACATGTTCAATTAAAAGAAAATCTTTTTTGTAAACACAGCACTTTTGTTATTTCATATGTTAGCAAAAAACCCACCTACCCAGTAAAACCTGGCAGGTTTTACTAGGCAAAACCTACTCTGAAAACCCCAGTCAAACTCTCTCTAAAGTGAGTTTTTCTAAAATTGATTTCTTTTTTATCCTCTGTTATATTAAAGAGCTATTCTATTGAAATATATATATGTATATAGCCTCAAAAAATGAACCTATGGTGAACAAAACTAACAACAGCTATAATAAGCCTTTGTCCAGCCTTCCTTTTATTTTAGAAAACAGGTGTTTAGAGACTGGAGAGTCACCTTGCTGGCTAGATTTGACTGTATGGCCATTGATTGATTAGTCAGTGCCTTTGATTCGTTTTGTTTGCAAAAAAAATCCTCAAATATTTTTTTAATATTAAAATAGAAATAAAAAAGTAATCCCTGTGTTAAACTAAGTTTCAAATGTGTGATGTAGGTAAGTACAGGGCCGTCTTAATAGCATGCAGGGCCCCCGGGCAAAGAAGTTTTGGGCCCTTATAACATGTCATATTGCTTAAAATCGAACTAGAAAACCTCACATACATAAAATAAAGCATTATTTACATATGCAATAATTTGAACAAATTTAAATACATTTTGATTTAAATGTATTTAATTTGTTTTTAGTAGACCCAAAATAACTGAATTCACATAAAAATTACGTAGAAAAATAGATTTCGGTTGCCTTTTAAATTTTCTCTGGTGGTAAACTATTCCAATTATTGTCGTTTGCAAGATAATCAATCACTATTTGTAGCAAGAAAAACAAAATACACACTTTATACAATTTATTTTAAAAAATATATAAGGTAATTTTGTTTAGTCTTAGTTTTTTTTTAACACAATTTATAAAAATTAAGATTCTCAAGGGCCCCCTGAGTGCCTGGGGCTCCCGGTCACTGCCCGGGTGTGCCCATGCGTAAAGACGGTACTGGGTAAGTACATATAACATTTTGTATTGTGCTGTCAGAAGAAACTTTATTCAGACTTTTGCACCAATTTATTTGTATTAATTAGGTACACTTTAATTACCTATATGTTAAGTCAATTCATAAAATTAAACTTAATTATTATTATAAGCTTTTTTTTAAATAAGGTACTTATCCCTGACCTCTCTTCTGAAAAATTATTCAGAAAAACCCATCCGGGTTGGGTTTTTCTGGAAAAACCTGGATTTTTTGCAACCCTGTTTATACAGCAATTATTGTAATGAGTCAAAAAAGTTCTATGTTGATAATTTTTTAGAGTGGTACCCTTGCTTTAATCAAAATTTTCTTTTTTATTGTGATTTTTCACAATAGAAGCTAAAATTGTTGTTACTGCCAGACTGTTATTCTTAGCAGTAGCAAATACATATTTAATGTTAAAATAACCTTAAAAGCATAAAAGTTAAAATGAAATGCCGTTGCAAATTTTGACATCATTAACAACACAAAATGTTGATATCTATAGTGTAAAGAAGGGAAATATAGGAGCAGATGGGGAGATTTCCTTAACTTGACCTGTGGCAGAAGAATCACAGATTCTTGGCAACTTCCGGCAAACTTGGCAAACATCTACAATTGAACAGTTCTCCTTAAATATTTTCAGTTTACTTAAACAAAATGTCATTGAGCAATTACTAGAGCTAATATAGGCGGTTTTTTTTAGTTTCTGCCAGTTTTTACCGGTTATAACCAGTTTCTCCCAGTGGCATGGCAAAAACCAGTTTTTGCCGGCAAAAAGCCAACCCTGGTTTAATTTTGCATACTTCAAGAGCAAAAGTTTTTGTTCCATTAGAAAAAATTTGCCTCAATGTTGAAGGCTAATAATTTTTTAGCTTGTTATAGAATACAATTTTTGTACCTTTAATGTTTCTATTTTGACAGTTTCTTTAAAAATTGTTAAAATGACAGACTTGTTACAATAGGCTGTACTGGTTACATTTAGCTTTTACTGTATTTTTTTATTATGCTTATGCTTCATCATGTCATTGTAGTAATATCGTAGTTAATTATGTTTCTTAATATGTGCAGATTTGCAACATCTCGCCAAACATTAACATGGGTGCCAGATTCTTTTTTTACCAGGTAAGAACAATTTTTATCTAAAATCTCTCAAAATTTAGTAAAATTACCTTTTAAAATTAAAAATTTATATTTTATTGTTAAAAGTTTGCTTTAAGGTTTTACTAGTTTTGAAAGGGAAGAAAAATGTCTTTACTCATTAAAATAAAAAGAAGTAGGATATTTCCTAAATTTTTAATACAGTACAATGTCCCATATCTGGATGTCCATTTACCGGTCTATTTTCCGTACACTTTTTGACAATCAAAATAAACAAAACTCTTTTCTTTTTAATTTTTTTTTTACACTTGCGATTTGTTTTTTAAAAAGTAGACACTCTACTTTCTGATTTTTTCAAGACTTGGGATTTTTGTCTGATTTTAATCCGATTGCCGCTACAATAGGGGAAGAAAAGAAATTATATGAAATTCGGCAGTTCACTGCACTCACATTGATGCATAACAGAATCAATTCAAAATCAGAGTGTGAAAAAATTTCACTACACTTTTTGACAATCAAAATAAACAAAACTCTTTTCTTTTTAATTTTTTTTTTTACACTTGCGATTTGTTTTTTAAAAAGTAGACACTCTACTTTCTGATTTTTTCAAGACTTGGGATTTTTGTCTGATTTTAATCCGATTGCCGCTACAATCGGGGAAGAAAAGAAATTATATGAAATTCGGCAGTTCACTGCACTCACATTGATGCATAACAGAATCAAGTCAAAATCAGAGTGTGCAAAAATTTCACGTTTTGTGGATTTGAGATGAGATTGTCCCGAGTAAAGCGGGTCAATGAGTGATTCTTCAAAAGTGCAATTTGGAATAATTTTAAAAAATGAAATTGAAATTTTAAAAATTGTGTTTAAATCCTAAACTGTTGAAAATTAGATCGACAAAGCCATGTGGACAATAAAATCATCATAAATCAGATGCATCAAAAAGTGTAATTCTAAATAAATGCGCTATTTTAAATTCCTCGAAGTACGATAATTAAAGAACTATGTAAATAGGTAGCAATAACTAACAAATCGTAAGTACGTGTGGGATTCCAGATGAATCGTCAATAATTAAACGCAAAATACGCGATTCAAAGTTTGCCAAACGAAATAGTATCGTATTAAAATATTGACATTTTAAAAACTAAATGAAAATCCATTTTTATAACTACTGGAAAAAACGGTCATCCAAACATCACAGATTAACTGTGGCATTGATACTACTGGGAATTCATAATAGTTTAAGAGTTCTAAGGAAATATCCAATTATGTATAAGTAAAAAGAAACTCTCATGTAGTATATGAATTTAAACTAAAGTAAAACAATTGGTTGGAGATCTCTTATGTAAACATCATTGAAATCTCACCAGTGCTTATATTTGATTGGCTCCTAATGAGCTTCATTTCACACTTTATACACTATCATCCTATACTGGGCAGAAATGTGTAGTTTAAATATAAAAAAGTTGTTCGTAATGAAGATCTGAATGTTGATAATTAAATTTTTATTAATTTAGCATGCTGAGCGGAAGAATATCAACTTTAAAGGATGAAACTGGAGCTGTAAGTTTATTTTTGCTTTTATTGTCTATTATTTTAGATTTTAAAAAAATCAAAAAAAATCGACCATGTTATTTAATGAATTTGCTCTTTCTAATGAACTTTTTCCTTCTGTATTTTTGTATTAGAATTTGTTTACCATTTAATTTCTTTACTTTTAGTACATCCTCGATTTAATTCTAGTTGATATTTTGATTCACTTCTCTATGTATATAAAAGCGAAAGTCTATCTGCTGTATGTTTGTTACAAATAACTCAAGAACAAGAGTGCTGATTAGGATCATCTATTTTTATACAGTTTGCAAAGTTTTATGAGTACAGGTTAAATTTTCCTACATATCTTTTGAAGGTCTTCACTGATAGGCATGGCAATTTGTGTTAAAGTTTGCTTCTATTTTTTTGGATCATTCAGAGATATTTCCATCCCTTGATGTTGAGTTGTTCTTACCAAAAAAACTTATTCTACCAATGTTCTTAAGTAAGCTGTTAAGGTAACATTTTTACAGAATGTTGGGAATTGTAAAAAGTCATTAAGTTTTTTTTTTTCTTTTTCTAAATTTTTCCAAGTCATGTATTTATAGCAAGTTTAATCAATGATATACTTTCCCTTTTGTTTGATGACCTTGTGCCATTGTTTGGTGAGCTTAATAACTATCATTGTTGAAGGTATTTGCAAAAAGCTAAGCAAGGTTTAACATTATTTCATGCAAGAAGTTTTGAAGAGAGCAAAATAAGTGGAAGTCTGTCAGCATACAGTCAGGCGAGAAAGGTGGGTGGGATAACATCCTAAAGATCTTTTATTTTATTCACGTTAAATTTCAGCAATAGAAATATTGTTATTCACTTAAAAAGTAACTTAAATGTCATCAAAATATTTTAATGCTGAGTGTCAATTCATCAGTCAGTCTATTCTGCAAGTCAATCTGAAAAGTTGTTCTTGTGAAACAAATTGTTCAAATTTGTCTAAAGTTTTAATGTCACAAATATTGATTTCAGGTCTTAAATGTTTCATAACTTTTGTGTATTATATAAAAAAGTCTACCTTTTTTTTGCATTTAATTTTTTTTGTACTGAAAAATATTTATTTTTTAGATTTTTATTGATCGAGATCCTAAGTTGTTTCACATTATTCTAAATTTTATGAGGACAAAAGACATTGACCTGAGGTAAATTCTTATTAAACTTTTATTTTTATTTTTCCTTGAATATTAAAATTAATGTTTAGAGTTTGAAAATATTGAAGAAATGTTCCTGCAGTGAATAAATTTTTTTTGACTATGTCAACTTTAAAAGAAATATTAATATTTAAATGTTATAAATTAATAAATTGAAATATATAAATCAATCTTTTGTGTATCCCTAAAAGTATACAAACTTATGTGTATAAATAACAACACAAAATTTGTAAATCCCTGTGTCAAATTCACAACGACATTGTTACAGAAGGTTACATAGATCTAGCAGAAAGATTTTTCTTTTGGAAAAAAAAAAATTATACCGAAAATTTTAGGGAGATTTATTTTTTCACTAGAATTATAATCAAACTATGCCTTTCTCAAGCATCAGAGGAAAAAAGAAATGCTTGAGATTTTTTTATTCTCATGTGAAAATAATGAAAAATAAAAGAATAATGAAGTAAAAAAAAAAAACAATTCTGCTGAAATTTTCGGAAAAAAAAATTTTTGCTACAGAATTATATTTAAAAGATTTCTCAGTTGATATTATTTCTACTCGTAGAATTTGAATTGTGCATTTAAATAATCACTTTTTGACAAACTCAATTTATGCCTATAATATCATAAATCCTTGTAATCCTTTTTAATGCAATGGTTATATCGATGTATGTAATGCAATGATTTTATCAGGGTTCATTCCAGACGAGGTTTACGGGGCGCCCCGCCCCGTATGCCCTTTTGATGAAAAATTTCCGCCCTGTTGCCCTTTACTCCTTTTATCCCGCCCTGATATAATAAAATGCGTTTAATAAAAATCTAGTTTTGTAACTTTCGTTTTTCCCTTTGTCTTCTAGAAGATAAATTTGCAAGCCATGTGCAGAAACATGGATTTTAAAATTTTAGAAATTTATGTTAAAACTATTTCTTATAATAAACAATACTATAATATAGTCAAAATACAATTTTATATCATTTTTTATCAAATCTATACAAATTCAAAAGAAAAAAAACTTAAATACATTTTTAAAAAAATATTCTGAGGAATATTTTACTGATCATTTAACCAACTGAATTTTTGACTAAAGTGCCAAATGCTTATTAAATCCCTAATTTAAATGCAATATGATAGCAACCTGAGAAATTCAAAAGTGGTGGAAAACTTGAATTTTTAAACTGCTCACTGTTTGTTGCTTAAGTAATCTTTTTCGATAAAAAAAAAGATAACTTTTACTATATAAAAAAAATCTAAGAATTAATAAAATGAAATAATAAAGTACATTACCAAATAAGTATTGAATTTTATTTTGAACTATAAGTTTTGTTTTTATTTTAGGCTTTTGTTGAAAACTTATAAATTTTTTTTTCAATTAAAACATTTAATTTGAATTTATATTATTTAATTATGTATTAATTTTTTTCTTACTTTCATTATGCGAGCATTGCAGTTTTTTTTAGTTTTTTTTATAAGAATTTATTTTTAAAATGAATTTTTATATTGCATAATTTGATAAAAATGGCATTTTTTCTTTTTTTAAAAGTATAAGTTGTTTTGTTTTTTTTTCCGAATGAATTCTAATAATTGAACAACTTTAATTTTCTACAAATATATTACTATCTTTATTGATAATAAAAAAAATAGAACACTAATGTTAAAAGAAATTACTACATTTGCCATTAACGTGTCTAAATACATATGCGGCCCTTCATTAGTCAACCTGCTGTGCAAGTGTCCCTATACTCAAAAAGGTTGTGCACCCCTAAATTATCAGATCTGATATATACTGTATAAGTTAAAGATGAATGTGAAGTTAGATATTATTGCTGCAACTGAATTCAAGTATACAAATTCCAGTATGCTTTCTTTAAAATGACTGGAAGTATGAATTTTATTTTGCAATTTTTTTTTTTGGAAATATTGTTTTTCTTGTATATACTTCAGAACTTCGTTTTCAACAATTTATTCAACAATTTTCGCAGTTTATCTTCAAGATTAATATTCATATTTTATCTGAAAATAGTTATTCTAATCATCAACTCGAGATAGAAAGACATATTTGAAAAATTTCAATTGTTTCCCCATGTCTTTCAAAGGTATGTGTAAAATTTTAAATATATTTTTAGTGAACTAAGAAATATTGAGATACAGGAAAAAAAGCTTGTTTGAGTTTTTTTTTCTTCTAATTTTTCAATTCAAACTGGAGCCTTTTTTCCTCGGAAAATTGTAGTTATGCATTTAATAATTACCTATAATTGTGATTAGTGATAAAAGTAAACTTATACATAATTATTAATTTAAATTATGCAAAGAAGGCTAAGGTATCTGCCCTTTTTATAAAATACAATGCCCTTTTTTAAACTTGCTGCCCTTTTTTTTTTTTTTTTTTTGAAGTATAGTGCCCTTTTCAATTTTTAGCACCCTGCCCTTTTTTTAGTCTAGAATGAACCCTAATTTTATTACAACAACCAAATCTTGAAAGGAAACAAGCATTTAGTAACCCCTTTTTTTGTTGGAAATAGTGTGACCCATCAGTCAGATCTTCCTGTTTATTACGCTTTTTCCTCACTTAACAGGAAGTGAAATTTTAAGTAAAAGCTTGTCACCTTTTGTATAACTCTTTAAATGTTTATTTTAAGGAGTCTTATATGCACAACTAAACTTGTGATTGTTCTTTTATGTTAATGATATGAACAATGCCCAGGATATTATGAATAGGTTCACGGCGCAACCACGTTATGTATAAATAACTCAGATGTTGCGTCATCATTTATTTCCCCTTTTACAGATGTTGCGTCATCATTTATTTCCCCTTTTACAGATGTTCATAATGTTATCTTTGCCAGTTCGTTTATTTGCACATAGATTTTATAACGTTTTTATTAACACTATTTTTACACTATTAACGTTAGCGCTATTTTTTCTGTAAGCAATACTCATATTCTTTTAATGTTTACGAATTTTATTTAATATTTATTGTTTTAAATATTCCATTTATTTTTTTCTTTTAGCAATATTGATATTACCATTCTAAGGCATGAAGCTGAGTTTTATGGAATATCTCCTCTTGGTAAGTTAAAGCTTTATCAAAATATTGTATGAAGTTTTGATTTTACAGGGTTCCCACGGTCCTTAAAAGTCCTTAAAAACTGCTTAGTTTTTATTTTGAAAATTAAGGGCCCTTAAAAGTACTTAATTTTGATTCAAGGTTCTTAAAAAGTCCTTAATTTCTAGTATTGCTAGTTGGTTGGAACAATTTTTTTATCTTAGGAAAATATCCACTGTTGAAAAGTACGTCTGTCGCCTAGAATGAGACCCTGCATTGAGGGTAGAACATTTTGAATGCATGTGGGAGTAGGGGTTACAAGCGAGTGGAAGAAAACAGGCCATTATTGATTTTTTATTTATTTCATTAAAATATTCTTTCTTTCTGGACCATTTTTAAAGAAAAAAATTTGTGTGGGGAGAAAGGAACATGATACTACAGGTGGGTAGAGGTCTTACTTATTTTTAGACAGTACTTAGGTACTCTATCACCTTTTACATCCATAGGATTCAAGAAATTCAATTCTTCTGATAGCACACATGGTGGCTTTGATACTTCAATTGTTAGAAATGCCAGGAAAGTGTGTTTTTAATAATTTATGGATACTTAATATAAGGAATGGCTAACAGCATCTAGTGATCGTCACAATTTTTTCATTGTATTATATTTTCTTCTGAAATTGAATTTTATTAATTACTCTATTTTTTAATATTAGGGATATTATGAATATTCGGCGAAGTATAATTTTAATCAGGAAAGTCACTTTCGTCGTTTTATCATTGACACTTTTTTTTTTAAAAAAGAGTGAAATGTTTGCAGTTTTTTTTTTTTTTTTTATAGCGTGGCATTTTAACAGTGTTCTTGATATATTTTATCTCCACTTTTTCTTTTAAAGTTATACAGATAATTAGATAACTGGTAAAATTGAAAATTTATTTTCTACGTTGCAAGTTTTGTTTTAGAATTTAGGAAAATTTTCTGTTTCTCTTTTGCTTTTTTGATTAATTGTGTTTGTGTTTTTTATTTTTTTTATTTATATATTTATTTTTATTATTATTTTGATAGCATACTTTAAAGAGCCTTCTTTTTCGTCATTTTCAATGTTAAATTTTTCTTAATTGAAAATGGTTTTTTGTTTTTACTTCTGTTTGGCTTTACCATTTAAAAAAAAAAAAAAAAAAAAACTAAGAACTTTTGTTTTTGTTATGATGCAGCAATTTTAACGAGCACTATTCTTAGACATTTTTAAATGGATATATCGCGTATTACCGACTTTTTATCAAATTATCGGCAGGCCGATATAATAACTTTTATTTTAGGCTATGTATCAGGAATCTGATCCAAGGCGACGCTCGCAGTTTAACAAGCGAGGATTCTTGCCTATGCTAACACTATCACTGCGCTGACGAAGACTATTTTGATTTTGTCTAGCTGCGAAGATTTTGATAACATTTTTAGCTACGAAGATGATGTTTGTTTTATGATGATGAATGTCAAAGAGCGAGGATCAGTGCTAAAATATAGAATGCGATGCATAGTTTCTTTATGTGCCATTTTTGACCTTGAGATTTTAAGATTTTTGAAGATAATTTTCAACAGGACTTATTTTGCGATTGCTGTGCGTTTCATTTCGGCGGAATATAACGTTTCAAGTAAATTATTTTCAGTGAGACTTTTCCTACTTAGCGATCGTTGCGCGTTATTTCGTCACTATTTTTTTTTTTTTTTGTCAAGATTTAACGTTGCGAATTATTTTCAGCAGACCTACCGTTACTTGGCGATCGCTGTTATCTTAAATTTTCGTTAATATATTAATGAAAAGAAATCATGAATTAAAAAAAAGATTCTTTATTGATTTTTTTAAAAAAGGATACAATTTAATATTTTATATATTTTGTATTTAAGTAATTTATACTTTGTCATGAAAAGTTAGTTTTTTTTTTTTTTTTTTAATTTGTTTAATTCACGTAAATATAATAATTCGATAGAATTTGATTAGTTTTTAAACCAATAAATTTTCACTCCCTTTTAGTTTAAATATAATTAAAACAAAGTCTTCATTTAAATGATTTGCTTTTATTTTTGAGGAAATTAAAACAAAGTTTGCGTTCTTTCTTTCTTTTTTTTTTAAAAAAAAAAAATTTGGCTGTTAGTTAAAATGACTAAATTTTTTTAAGTTAAATAAAAAGGTAAGCAATATTTTAACGCTTTTCAATAAATTAACACTAATACTCTTAAATATAGAGTATTTTTTCAAAATTCCTTCAATATGTGTTCGTTTAATAATTTGTTAGATAGTCAGTATTATTTTTAAACATTTAAATCTTTAGTGTATTTCATTTTCAAAAGGGAAAATAACAATAAATAAATAAATAAATTTACATTTATTTTTACATTAAAACCATTTGACCCTTAGTCAATAAAACTTTATTATTTTAAATAAGTAATTAACAAAAGCCTAACGGTGCTTCAAAAGCACATTTTTTTTCAACAAATAATTTAAAAAATGTTTTATTTAAGTGGACATTTCTTTTTTTTTTTCTAAATTTTTAATGTATGTAAAATATTTTGTAACAGTTTTATTATTATTTTTAAAAAATCGAAGTCATTTTTGATTTTTAAAAAAAGTTAAAATAAAGCTTGTGTTTGTTTTTACTTTAAGACAGTCTTAAGTCAATCCATCTTTATTTTAATTCAAAAAATTAAGCAATGCTATTGATGTTATAGAAAAAAAAAAATTTTTGAATTAACATTTTCTTTTTTCTTAGATTTATTTCTCTTATTGATTTAAAGATTTATGATTGATAAATTTCAAGCATATGTTAAATCGCGATGTCTGACTGACGATTTATTACGATATAAAATTTATTACAACGCCCAGGCCTATTTTTACATAAACAGCAATAATTCTCGAGGATTAATAATTTTTAAAAATGTTGTTTGATCACTGGGTAGGCCGCCGATTTATTTTTCCGGATATTTGACTATTCGACAAAATCACTATTCGTTATTCCCTATTTTATAATAATAATAATAGTAGTATATATATAAATCCATATTTCCAATTTTTATTACCTTTGATTTATATGACAAATTATTGTTTTATAATTTCAGACAATACTTAAATTATTAGGAACAAAATTTTTTATGGTATATTATTTTAGTTCCTTTAGTATCTATATGAGACACAATACTTTTTAATAGAATAAATTCTAATTCCTCAGAGGTGCAGTATTACCCATCAATGAAAGCATACAATTTTTTATAACTAAAAGCAGACTATTTTATAAAGATTTTTATCTCTTTTTATAAATGATTTGTTTCTGATTTCACTACGTTTTGTTGTTTTTTTCCCTTCATTCACAATAAATTTTGTACTTAATTAATTATTTCATTTCGTTTTCAATTTTTAGATGTGGAATTTTTTCATTTTTATTTCAATTGATCATTTCATCCTGCCTTGTCCTGTGTTTCAATATTTATGTTAGCACTTATTTTAATTATCAATTCTGTTTCTCAGTTCTTAATTTTAATTAGTAAGTTTTCTTTGTAGTTTATTTATTTCTTTTTTTCCTGATTGTTAGGTACTAAATATATTCCGATTTTAGTCATTAAATTTTTTATATTTTGTGATTTTAATAAATCTTTAGTTTATTGTAATTAGGTTTTACTTAGTCTAAAATAATTGTCTTAACTTCAATAAACTTATATTTGTTAGTTTCTTTTTCTCTTGGTTTAGTATTAGTCACTCAAAATAATATTTTTATTAATTTAATGAATTTACCTTTTTAATTTATATATTTCTATCTGTTTACTCAGTTTTTTTCTATTTTTAAACTAGAAAATCTTAATGTTTAATAAGCATTCTTTGAGTTTTTCTTTTTTTCTTTATATTCTTAAAAGCTTACGTGAGGGGATTAAATGCAATTTAATTTTAATTAAATACAGATTATTTGTATTAAGCATTTCTTTATTTAGTTGTTTTTTTTTTTTTTTAAATTTTTTAAAGGATGACTGATTTGAAGAAAAACTATTCCATTTTTTTAATCTATTATTATTACTCTATGATGTTTTATTTGATGATAAATCATCATTATGCCATTTTTAAGGTCCTTAATTTTTAGAAAAAAAGTCCTTAATTTTTTGATAAAAGTCCTTAAAAGTGCTTAATTTTTTTCTTTCATAAAAGAGTGGGAACCCTGTTTTATATGCCATGAATTATGCATATGAATAAAATGTTTAATCTTTTACATTATTATATAGGCCAAAATTAACAGTTGCATACCAGCCAAGTCTCCTGTTTTTTAACGAAAACTCCTGTATTTTACGACAATCTCCTGTTTACCTGTATATTCTCAAATTTCTCGGTATTCGTTGAAAAAATTAAAATAAAAAAAAAATTGGTGATAAAATATACACTTATGGCACTAATACTTCTCTTAATCCTCAACAGATGGTGCTAATGCCAGTACTGAAGTATGTTGAGTGTTAATTGTTTAGGTCGAGCCATAATGGCTCAGGGGATAGAGCTTTTGCCTTCCAATGAGGTAAACCCAGGTTCTAATCACAGCGATGATTGGTCGATACACATTCCGCATCCAACTTGCACCGCCCACAGTGCAGACGTAAAATATCCTCAGTGGTAGGCGGATCACAGGTAAGAGTCTCCTTGTCGTCAGGCTAACCGTAGAAGGTTTTTCTTTTTTTCATCTCCATGTGACTCAAATGTGGGTTAGTTCCATCGAAAAGTTCTCCACGAAGGCAAATTTCTTCTTATACTTGATCCAGGAGTTCCAGTCTTCTGGATTAGGTTCAAAATTACAAGGCTGCGAAGTTGGACATCAGTAGTCATAAACCTGAAATTGGGTTGACTGTTCAACAATGGTTAGAAAATAAAATAAAATTAATTAATGTAAATCAGGAGACATAAAAAAAATCTAAGTGTTATGCTTCCTCTTTTTTATAATTTGGTTATATTTGATCAAATTTTTTTTCCTCTCTTCCTTTCTTTTAAAAAAATTAAAAACCTTTTTACTGTGAACAGTGGAATGGTTTCTAATTTTGAGTGTTAATTTAATTTGCCAGTGAAGCTAGGAACTAGGGATGCCAACTAGTTGCTCTTTGTGGGAAAATTTCTTCTTATAGTAGCGAAGTTTATATTTTAATGTATGAATCTTTGTTCAGTAAATTTTTTCCCACCATTATATATAAATGTTTCAAAGGTTCATATGTACTACTACTTTCAGTGTAAAGCTTTTAAAATTTCAGCAAAATTCTGAAAGCTTTGGCTTTTAATTTTCTTCCTCTCTATTAAATATTTTGGAAAAAGCATAGCTGTTGGCAGCCCTGATTTTGTTAAGTCATTTTAACTATATATGATGTTATTTTTCAGTGAAACGGCTCATACTTTGTGAAGATTTAAACCGGTCTTCCTGCGGAGATGTGTTATTTCATGGATATTTACCTCCAGCTAGTATGTGATTTTTCTTTTCTTTCCTTGGAAAAGAAATTTAAATGTCTATTTTCATTATTATTTTATACTAAATGTTGCTGTTGTCATAAATTTTCTGTTAAGCCCTGAATTTATTTATTTCTAAATATAAAGGGGATGTAGTTGTTGTAAAATGTTTTTTTTTTTTTTTTTTTTTTTTTCTTTTTTTTTTTTTTAAATTTTTTATTTCAAATGCCCACTTGTGTTAACATTTCATCAATTCAGGCATTTACAGTGCAGATTTGTTGGCCACTCTTTCAGGGGCACCATATTAGGTGAGCTAGCGTTGCTCCCACAGTAAGGACAGATAGTACAGAGAATGAAAGAACATCCATGCCTTGTCCGGGGGTTCGAACCAAGAACCTCTCAGATGCAAGGTCAGTTCCCTGAGCCCTTGTAAAAATGTAATGTAATGTAAAAATGGAAATGTACCTTGTTGTCTGTAAAATGTAATTATATACATTTATAAACTTGTATCAATGTTAATTTCTGCTATCCTTTAAGAACTTTTGAAAGCTGTTTATTCTAACCAAACACCTCTGCTTGCCACTGTTCGCATCCAACCCCTTTGTGTCGTATACAAAATTGTTCTATTAATTCATTATTAAATTTATTTATTAAATATTTTATGTCATTATGACAACAAAGAAACTTTCTTTGTTTCCAGCTGCTCCTTCATATGATGGCGTTCCAAAAAGTGGAGAGCTTAGAGAATCTACACATTCAAGAACTGAAAACAGTAGTCAGACAAATTCAACAAATAGTAGTACTGTAGCTGCTGCCGATTCAAGGCCAGGACTAGTATTTCGAATCATGCCTGACCACCAAAGAACTGCTTCAGTATCGGCAATCCGACCACCCGATGCCTGGCCTCCACATTCATCACTGTCACGAAGCTCTTCGGACATTCGAAATATTGGTAGAGGACATTCTAGGGCATCGTCTTTAGACATGAGACATTCCAGAAACTCTTCAGCAGATTTAAGCAAAGCACTTAAAAATGACATTGGATACTTGTTTAACAGTTCAAGTACGATTCATGCCTGTAATTCTATTTTGGTTTCTTGCATTAGAAGCACTTCCTCTGTTACATAGTCAAATATAGTTGAACCTCGTTAAGGTGAAATTGTTGGGACTATCGTAATTATTTATGTTAACAAGATTTTATTGTATCCGATACATGAAGAAAACAATTTATTATGTACTATTAGTGCATATTATGTACCAAACAAATTAAAATAAGCTTGCAAATTTTAACAACTTCATTAAACTGTTTTATTTATTTGCCCATCTGCTACTTCTAACAGAGGATAATAGAAAGAGCATTCCTCAAAATGAATGATTGGCATTTTATTCACATGCTTCTTATCTGTGTTGTGACCAGTTTCCTTTTATGTTAAGTGATATTCAGCTTGAAAATTTCATGTTAAACATGTTAAATACAGTAGTAATTGATTGCTGGCTCATGGGACCAAACACATGTTTCATGTAAAGCAATATTTCACACTAAGCGATTTTGCGTTAATGAGGTTTGACTGTATCAAGTTCTTATATTTGGTTATATGCTAGGCATGTTATTTACAGGGTTCGAACAGACTCCTTAGAAACTCCTTGGAAATAAAAAGGTCTCCAATGAGTACTTGGAACTACTTAGATTTCCAAATTAGTCCTTAGAAACTCCTTAGATTATTGTGTTGCATAGATAAACTTACTGTCCGCTGATGAATTTGCTGTCCAAGCAGGGGAATGAAATGATATGACTTAGCTGTCAAAATCTAATAGTTTAAGAAAAACTTTAAAAGAAAAAAAAATTTAATTGCAAGAGTTATAAGAAAAAAATAACAGCAAATAATTTTAATTTTATATGTTACAAGCAAACTTAATTAATGATTTACTGTTTTTTTTTCTTTGTTTAAAATGCCTTAGATTTTATGTATTCAAATTTAAAAATATAAAATTAGTAGATTTTTATGTTTATCTTTAACATCTGTACTATGTACTTTAACAAAATTTATTGAAATATTTGAAGCTGGAAAATGTATTTATGTATGAAAGTGATAACTTTATTTATTTTTCTTGATGAAGTTTGACAAAGTCAAAATTTATTTTAAGAGGGCTAGAAAAAAATATCTTATGCGAAATATACATTTTTGCAAGTTCTTTATAGTAACTGCTTTTTGATTTTTAAAAAAAAAAAAAAACTCTAGTTATCTTTTACGCAAAGTTTTTAAATTTTGAACTGCTTGGATACTCCTTGCATTTCTTCTTCTGATCTCTGTATGAACCCAGTATTTAACAACACTTTAAAAAGTTACTCCCTAATATTGTTTTGCAATTTTCAGCACTTATTTTGTACTAATCCTTCTAATTTTATTCATTGATTATATATTTCTTAGTTTATGTATTTTAAGGCTCATCACTGGGCACCATGACTGAGATTCAAACCTGGGCCACCTCATTGGGAGGTGAACTCTGAATCCGCTGAGCCACAGTAGCTCTACAATTGGATACCTGCTGGTGACGTCTCACATGGATATATTGTGACATTTATTTGCGCCTCAATTCAGGAACCAGTCTGGTTTGACATACATGTTTGGTGTTCCTTGCAGGTGTCCAATTGAATCTGATCCGAAAATTCGATCAGTGTGATAATAAACCAAGCCTAACAACTATAAACGTCAATGCGCCACGCACAGCTATGTGATTTCAGCAGTCCTCTTCTACCCAAGTTGCAATATGCAATTACTAAACAATGCAAAAAACCCCGTGGCGATGCGGCGACAATGTCGCAGAACGTTACCGAGTTCTTGCAGAAAATTTTTTCCTTTGGGAAGTAAAAATTTAGCTTTCTTTTTCTACAGAAATTTTCGAAAGATTTTATCTTTTCTTCAGAATTATATTCTAAAGATGCCTTTCTCACGCATTGGAGTGGGGAAAAAAATGCTTATGATTTTTCTATTCTCAGTTGAGAATAATGAAAAATAAAGAAAAATGAAGTAAAAAATTTGGTTTCCTTTTTTGGAGAAATTTTCATTCTATTTTTTTCATGCAATTATTACTACTGATTTATACATAGCTTTTAAAATCCAATATTTTTAAAACTATATTATTTATTACAACAACAGAATCTGGAAATGAAAACACGCATTTAGAAACCACTTTTTGAAGAGTCCGATTCGCGTGATTTCGCCGTTGATCTTTTTTTTTTCGGTAGTTACTGCTACAGATTTCACTATTTTTTTTATTTTTTTAATATGATGATGAATTACAAAATGCTAGAAAAGGAAATAATTAGTGTGTCATCTTCCTACAAAATCTGAGAATATAGCCCATAATAATAAAATAAAAAAAAATTCATATTTAACTTTTAAAAAAAATTTTTTTGATCCAGATTTTTTTATTTTTTTAAGTTCTGTTACTTTTAATTAGTAACATATATATTTGTTATTTTTAAGTAACTTGCAGAAAGATATTAATATTAGAGAGGTATGTCGCAGAAAGCCAGAAAAAATTCTTTTAGTTTTGAGCATTTAATTTTGAATGATAAACTCAAAAATTTTAAAGTAGCAAAATAAGTCGTTTGTTTTTAATCTAAAAGGCATGTATTGTTTCTCTACTCCAAGAACTCCCCCCCCCCCCCCCACCACAAAGTCTGTGGCCGCTTGCTGCTATGGAAACCAGAATAGCACATTTCAGGGAAGGTAGTTTCTCTTCACTCAAGGGCTAATACAATAGACCGAGAAAAAAAAATTCTCTTTCTCTCGCTAACCAGAGCCGAAACCTGTCCTAAACAATGACCCTACTTCAAATAGTTATACCTCATTACCATAGTCACCGCCATGGGTCCAGACAATTGGCTTACTTTAGACAAACTATCTAAGTCTCTGTGATAAAATTGTAAGTTATGCCTTTAAGCAGGTTGAAAAATTATTGAAATGTGTATCTCTTCTATTCTAGGTTCTTGGACAGACCCCCTTCGTGTACGTATAGTTAAAGGGCACCATAACTGGATTGCCGTGGCTTATGCTCACTTTGTTAGCTGTTATAGGTAATTGACAGGCAGGGTTTACTGCTATAAATTGTTTAAAAAGTTTGTATTGTTATTAATCAGACCTTTTTGAGGTCGCCACTCCACAGGACTTAGTAAATACCGGAAATTTGAAAAATCACCTAAATTAAAGGGGAATTTAAAGTTTTTCTTCAGAAACTCTGAAAATACAGGGAATTTTGTTTCTTATTTCCATCTTTTAAAAAATGGTGACCAAAGTGCAGTCTAACATATTTAAGGATAATATTTCAGCTATACTAAACTAGTTCACTTACTACAGCATTATTTGTTTTAAGTATATTCAGCTTTTCCTTTTTCTTCTAAGTTTTTTCAGCATTTATAACTAGTATAGTGAACCCAATACAGCTCATACAGGAGCACAGTGATTGTGTTTTTCCTCTTAATATATTATGTATTAGGAAAATGCAGGGAATTTTTTTCTCTCCAGATTTGAGTGACAACCCTGTTAGTAACTTAAGCATTGAAAGTTAAGTAAAATAATTCACATGTAGATTAAGGTGTATTTATGTCATTATGTAGTGAAGAAAATCCTTCTTTCCTTGAAAGTTAGAGTAAAAATTCAATGTAATTACGAGGACATATCCCGGCATTGTACGTCGATAACGAGTTTGAAAAAATACATTTTCCCCTATTAAAGTGAGAAATGCTACACAAAATAAGGAAAATAATATTTTTATTTATTTTTAGCATCAATACATCCTACATTTAGCATTCTACAATACATTTAGCATTCTACACTACGGAGTGCTGAAAGCTCTCTGCCTATACATCCAGGTTTTTGGCATATTTGAAGCCTTATGGCTCACAACGTAATCATTGCGTTTTGAGACACTCAGGTTGTTCAGTATTTCTTGTTGCATGTTTTTGTTACCTGATTTATTATTTATATATAAGAAGAGAGTGGAATGATAACACATAACCAATCACAGAAGACTTCTGGTTAGTAGCGCACGAAACAGCCAATCAAAATTGAGAACGCATGTGTGTGAAAAGGTAATAATTTTTAATAATGCTGTCAAAAAATACAAAATGCAAACTGACCTCAATTATTACGTAAAGCTGTAAAAAGACCAAACGGTTATTTATGCAAGCGATTATATATGATTATTATGAACTAAACTTTATGCAAACGATTGTTTATGACGTCATTAGATAAAAGTTATCATTAACGCAATATTATCCAGTGTTTATTAATAATTTTGAGTGGCAATGTAAAAAGATAGTTGTTCTAAAGTTTTATAATAGAATGTTTGTTTTGATAGAACGCAGTTATTTATTTTAGAATTCCAATATATTTTAATAGCTTTGATAAATCGGGTAGAGTTATTGGAGTATATATAAGTTTATAATGCTGATAATAAGCACCTCTAACATTTTACAGTCCTATCATATTCTCTCTTGATGATGTTGGTGCAGAAAAACTGCCAGCTAATCTCAGGGAAAACGACTTTAATTTTGTTCGCGAAGCAAACAAAAATGTCATTGCGTAGCAATTATCGGGGGTTGGCGAGCAGGGGGCGGAGCCCTCTAGTTTAAGAGAAGAATCGTCATTTGAGGACTTGCCATTTTAGGACATAAGAATTGTTGTTTGAAAAAGAAATCGTTATAAAGCACTACTTACCTTGTTAATAATATACTAACTTCGAAATTTAAACTTAAATGATAATTTGTGAAATAAACTTTATCCAGGGACGTGATTCTCCCTCGGATTCACGGAATTCCGCTTTTTTTCAGATTTTTCCATTTTCCCTGCTAATTTCTGCGGAATTTTTTTTTTTGCGCAAGTTAAAATATTTTATGGGGAATTTAATTTTCCGCAGAACGAACGTATTGAAGTCCACATTCTTCCCTCTGAAGTTTCTCTAAAAATCATTTCCTTGGGATAAAACTGGTTGACCTTTATACAGGGATAAGAGTTTTTTGCTTTTTTCTCTCGAATTTCAGCCTTTTTATCAAAAACTCCGATTCTCTAAAAGTTTCGTTTTTTTTTTTAAAGTATCCCCCTTTTTTAAATAAATTCAGTCGTTGAAATTAAAGAATTATATTTATTTACGATTTTCAAAGATGAACAGAAAATTCAAACTACGTCCTAGCTGCTAACCCTTCCGCATTTTTACTTATTTTAGCTATTTTCTCCAATTTTACGCACAGAAGATTTCAGTATTTTTATCTGTCCTGCCAGATACCACATATTTTTGTAATTCAGACGTTGCTGTTTCCTATTTTCTGGCGTGAAAGCAAACTAAAAAAAAATAAGAGGTGGATTTGCGTTGAAAATATTTATTTACTCATTCAATTAATCTTGTAAATTTTTTTTTATTATGTCCAACAAAAAACAATACAAACAAGCCTTTAGAAATCCTAAGTCCAGACTCTGCAAATATCTCGATTCTTATTCACGCGATTTTAACATCAATCATTGATTTTCATATTTACCTGATTTAAAAGGTGCACATTTTCTTATATACACTATTTAAATATCGTACATTATGATTCTTATTTACAAGATTTAAAAATCCAATATCGCATTTTGTATTTATGCATTTTTAAAATCGCGAGTTTATTATCAAACATCGATTTTCGTATTTACCTGATTCAAAAGTTGAACGTTGCGATTCTTATTCAGGCGATTTAAATATCGTACATTGCGATTCTTATTTACGAGATTTATAAATCCAATATCGCGATTTGTATTTACGCGCTTTTAAAACCCTATGCAGCGATTCGTATTCACGCAAGCTTAAAATCCAATGTCGTGATTCCTTTTTGCGATTGTAATATCAAACATCGGGAGTTTATTATCAAACATCGATTTTCGTATTTACCTGATTCAAAAGTTGAACGTTGCGATTCTTATTCAGGCGATTTAAATATCGTACATTGCGATTCTTATTTACGAGATTTATAAATCCAATATCGCGATTTGTATTTACGCGCTTTTAAAACCCTATGCAGCGATTCGTATTCACGCAAGCTTAAAATCCAATGTCGTGATTCGTTTTTGCGGTTGTAATATCAAACATTGATTTTCGTATTTATACATGCTTTAAAAATTAGACATTGGGATTCGTATTCGCGCAATTTAAAAATTATGCATCGTGTACGTGATCAAAAAATTACGCATCGTGGATTTGTATTTTTGCATTTTTTAAATTCGATATAGAGTTTCATATTCACGTGATTTAGAAGCCTCATATCGGGATTCATATTTTCTCAATTTAAAATCATGCATGTGATTCACGTTTATACATTCATACAATTTTAAAATTAATCATCGAGATTTATAATCGCATGGTTTACAAGTTTAAAAATCGCACTTTTTTTGGTCAAATTTTTGGATATATATATATATATATTTATTCATTCTTCGATTTCCTCTTTTTTACTTTCTGACCACTCTCATCCCTGACTTAATCTTGCTGTTGGAAAAATATGCTAACACTAACGTATGATGGTGCACGACTTGCAACAAGAACAAACAGTAATGAACAAGTTCAAATCAAAACTGCCAAAAAAGTGGGTTCTTTCTAAATCCAGCACTATTTTTAACAAGACATTTATAAATAACTGAAGCAAAATTTTCACTTTACACACATCAGAATTACTTAATATCTTAAAAAATACAGAAAATATCGCTTTGCAGTAAGCTGTATACTTTCTACCCGGAAATGAAGCAAGTCAAGAGATTGTTATTGTTTACATTTATATTGAAAACACCATCCATAGACAGCCCCTTTGTTTATAAAACAAGTGTGTAGGTGATCATGTGCAAAGTTATCTTCATTCTTCCAAAGAAATAATGTAGCTATTTTCGGGATACCTAATGCACACTTCAAAAACAGCCATACCTTGGGTTCCCACAAGCCTTGAATAATGGTTAATAACTTAATTGTAAATTTAGGTTAAAAGTTTCCATTAAAATTTTTTTTTTTTCAAATGCCATGTTAACATTTAGTTAGGAGTTTCGGAAAAAATTTTATGCTGTTATTCTTTATTTTAAAAAAAATAGCATAATAGTAGTAATTACAAATATATTCAATAATCATGTCACTTTTTAAGGCTCTTTAGGAGTGATAATACACCTCTTACTACTCTTCTTGAATATGTCAAGTGCAAACTTTATTGGGTAAGAAAACACAACACAAAAAGTATCGTAATTGCAACTTGTTTAAATAAATGTTGAAAACAAAATGATTTAATAATATATTTATTGATCAGAAAAGAATACAGTGAAGCTTCTTGAGGGTGACTACTTCTCAGTTCCACAATAAGATGGAGGTTTGTAATTTCTTACTGGTTACCTCCCTCCATTGACTTCAAAATGCTATCGAAGGTACATGTTTTGGGGCAAACAATTTTAATTTTAGTCAGTGTCATTTTCTTGGTGCGGAAATGCCATTTCTGTTGGCATCATGAAAACTGGGTCGTTTAATAAAATTTAGCCTCATTAGAAATGATCTCTTATATAATTATGTGTAAAAACAAATTCACCTATCAAGAATGATAGAACTATTTTACATAAATAAACAATCATTTTTTGTTTGTTTAAGTTTGCATTTAATTTTATATCATAAAAATTAGTTAGCTTTAAAAGATGAGAAGAGGTTTGTTTGTTTCAGATGCTTGTTTTTTCTGAGATAACTTTTTTTTAAAATTTAACTTTCAACTCTAAAACTAAATCATCGTATTTAGCGCACTTGGACTGCAACACTCGGATGTCTATCTCTTGCAGAGATTGTCAAAAAGAGCTGTTTAAATAAAAGCCTCAACCAAATATTTTGAACCCCTTTTTATCTACCTATTTGTTTTGTTAATATTTTATATTAAGAAAGATATTTTCTCATATCTCCTTATTTGACCTTTTCCGCGTATTTTGCAGAGGTTCTGCCCGGTTGGTCTCGTTTCGCCTAAATTTTTTTTTTTTTTTAAACACAAAGTCTATGGAAACAATTCCATGCCTACCGAAAATGGTCGCAAATAAAAGAGGTTGCTGCATAGAGGTGGTCTTTCCTGAATGTTTCACTGTATTGAATTTTAATTTTTTATGTTTTAGATTACGAGATTCTGCAGGCTGGCAACTAGCATTCATGAGTCCTTATATTGATCCAGTAGTTGACAGAATAGCTTTAAATGCTAAAGTCGTGTCTAATCCTGTGGAAAACAGTACTAAAATGCTGGCAATTGCTAATAGCTGTCAAGTTAGACTTTGGGGAATTTCTGAAGATGGAAGCAAGTCTGAAATCGGTTTGTAAAGTTTTAAGTTAATTCATCACTTGCGGTTATTTTTTTAAAAAAAAATTTATTTAAATTAAAAAACTATTTGCAAAAAGTTGGGCTTTGTGCTACGTTTCTTTTTTACATTATACTGTAACTTTTTTGCTTTCTTTATCATACTGATACATAATATGATTAACCACATTGTTGAAATCAATTGTTATTAACAGAGCCTGTATTTTAATGACCCACAAATGCTCTTAATAGCATTATTTCTTCCATAAATTGACACACGTTTGATTTTATTATACTGTGGGGAAGGTAGATATTGACAATGTCAACCTTCATCTATGAAAAGGTACCCTAACATAGAATCAAGTTAAATGTCTTATATACTAGGGAATTGAAATTGTATTTTTGTAGTGGTAGATACACTACAATACATATAATATATGTTGGTAAAAATGTATATTAAGTGAAATTGAGAAGCGATTTTCATTCAAATTTGTAATAATTGTTAAATGGGGAAAGAATTGGCATATGGATAAAACTTGGTCTTGGGAAATCTTGATAAAAAGGAATAATATTAGATAAACTTCATATAAAAAATTGATTCAATATCAAAAAAGTCTAAAATGTAAAAATATGCATGGGAGTGACCTCAAATGTGTGAATACAAAATACCCTAAAATGAAAAAATATTCCATTAAGGTGTGCTAAAAAAGTAAAAAAAGCACTAGAAGAGAAATAATATAAAAAGAAAATTTTTATCAAAACCTGGTATCATGTTCTATACTATGTTCAGCAAAAATAAACATGAAGCTTTGCTGCTTATTACCATCTTTTGCTGTATCTTCATTGAATCAGTGTTTCTTTTCATGTTGACTACTAGTCAGCATTGTTTGTTGATTGTAATCAGCTAAAAATTATGCTGAGGTGTCTGTTTACTTTCGTTATCATTTTTTTCCAAACAGAACTATTACAGTGCAGAACCACTTATCCGGAAATCAGAAAACCAGATAATCGGAATGAAATTCGGAACCGGAAATTAATTTTCTTCCATTAAAAAAAAATTTTTTTTCCTGCAAGATTTTGAACCCATTTTGTTATTTACAGCGTACGGCATATCGAGTTGACGAAAGAACTGATTTAGAGGACGGATCAAAAGCTGTTTGTAGACAAATCTCACATAAGCACAAATAGCTTATATATGTTATTAATGTTAATAATAGCATACATAAGCCTGTATATAATTTTTATTTCATAATTTCTTTCCTTATTTAAACTTAAGTGCATTATTATTTATAATTTTTTATTATTTCTAAAACTATTTAAAAAAAATTTTGTTAGTTTCGTTTTCTAAAACATTAAAAAAACTGCATTTTGTAGCGATTCAGAAAACCGGAAAAATCAGTGATCCGGAATCGCGATGGTCCCGATCGTTCCGGATGATCGGTTCTCTACTGTATTTGGTACAGTGCACAAAAAAATTATAAGACTGACCTGAATAACTTTTGGTCTAATGATTGGATATTCATAATCAAGGACTCAATCTTGATGGTTTAAGGGTTAAATATGTTAATCAATTAATGCAGGCAATATTTTAAGTTACAAAATCAGACAAGGAAACATACTTTCTCTGAATAAACATAAATTTCTTCGACCTATTCGGATTTCTGACCCCCAAAACATAGGAAGTAACTTTAATCTAAGAAATATGGCCCCAATAGTTCAACCTGGATGGAGGGTTAAGGGGTAAAGAGTTTGCACCCCTTAATGTTAATTTTATTTTTTGCATATTTTGTCATACCTTAAGAACTTTTTAAGCAAATTAAAAACAATTTTCATGCAATTCTAAAATTTGTTTATCTAAAGATAATTTCATGCGAAGAATAACTTTTAGTAAATATTAATTATTTTTTATTTTGCTTAATAATAGTTGGAAAAATTTTAAATTGTAATGTATATAATTTTTTAAAATCCTTTTAAAGAATGTAATTATACATATCAAAATACTAAAAACTGAGCAAAATGGGTCAAACAGTTCCTGAGAAATTGAAAATTAAAAACACTAACTTTTTAAAATTAAATTTCTAAGAAGCTATTTGATTTTGCTCAAATTTTGTATTTCACTATGTAAAATAGTATGTAAAATTACATTCTTTGAAATGTAGTAAAAATTTCATGCCTTACAATAAAAAAATTTTTCAACTATTGTTAAATAAAATAATAAATATTTACTGAAAGCTTTTTCTTGCATAGAATTTTCTTCGTATTTATAAATTTTATAATTGCGTGCAAAATATTTTCAATTCGCGTAAAAAGTTATTCAGATATAGCAAAATACCCAAAAAGTGAAATTAACATTGAGGGGTCCAAACTTTGGACTGCTCTCCTGACCAAATTATTGGGACCATATTTCCCAGATTGCAGCTACACCCTATATTTTGAGGGTCAGAATTCCAACTACGTCAAAAAAGATCCGTTTATTTGAAAAAGTTTTTGTGTCTGATTTTGTAACTTAAAATATTGTCTGCACTAATTAATTTACACTTTGAAGTCACCCCCACAAACCATTGAGTTCTAGAATAAGAAGATGTAATCAATAAATCAAAAGATATTCAGGGTGGTCTTTTTTATTTTGTGCACTGTGCATTATTATTTATATTGTGTTATTACTGCTATAATTATCACACCACCATATATTTATTGTAGAGACTATTATTATTCTTTTTTCTCATCTCCTGAAAATTTTACATATCTATTATAGCAAAAACAGAATTTAATAGCTGAAACTATCTGTAATTATACTTTTGAAATTAACTAAATTTCTTTATTTTATTTACTAGATTTTCTAAAAAAATTAAAAATCTTGGTATTATATAATTAAAAATATATTTTAAAAAATTGGAATTGAAAAAAAAAATTTCTATATCACTACAAGCTTATTATTTTATATACAAAAAGATTTAATAATTAATACAAGTATTCATAAAAGCTCTTAAATTCAAATCTATTTATTTTTATTGAATTTTGTTTCTTTCTCAGCATCTGTCAGAGGTTAGGTCCATAGCTGCCAACTTGTATGGTTGTTGAGAGGAAGTTTTCTTAGAGGTCGCAACATATATGTTTCTGTGTTTTAGTTAGGATATTAGATTTATAATCACTCTATCTATTATTGAGGATAAATTCATTATAATGACATCTATTATTTAAGCAGTTATGCTTTTAAATGTTAAGTAAATTGATTATTTTTGGAAAATCCTTCTGAATTTCCTTTCCATTGATCGTCAAAGCTGGCAGCTTTACAAATTTTCTCCACTTGATCCTATCCTGCCTTATTTTTTAATAATATAGTATGCTAATAGTTTAAATGTTGATAACTAGTTTGCAACCTGACTTAATTCCTGTTCATTTCCAGGAACGTTTCAGTTTACAACACCTGTTGATCATTTATTTTTTATTGGTAGTCAACTTGTTGCATTGAGTCACACTGGCAAAGTTGGAGTTTGGCATGCTATGACCCAGCATTGGCAAGTATGTAAAATAGTATTTAAATTCTGCATAATTATTTTTATAACTCCTTGGATATTTTCAGCAGGGATTGAATCATAAAATTTGTCTAACTTATTAACAGTGTTCTTGTGTTACCGTGCACGGTAAGCGTAGATTTTATGAATTACTGCTGCTAAATAAAATTTTTCACTGATTAGCAAGAATGTAAAATATCTGACAGCATAGTGGTGCAAAATTTTTTTTGACAAGAGGGCCATCAGACTATACAATTGATTCTTCAAGGGCAATTAAGGGGCAACTTTTGAAGACTGACTGAACTTGTAAGAAATTTGAAAATTTTGTTGGTTGAAGTTTTTTGTTTGTTTTTTTTAAATGGCGGGCACTTGTGGTCTATTTTCCATTGGTCTCAGAAAGGCAAGAATTGCTACTATCTTATCATTACCCAGTGGGCACCTGTGACTGAGCCATGGCGGCTGAGTAGTGTCACCCACATCATACAACCGCAAACCTGTTTACAGGGCAGGTTAAAAAAAAAAAAGGACATAAAGCACAGAGAGAGAAAAAGTTACATACAGTGGGATTCGGACCCGCAACCACTGGTCCAGTACAGTAACAACTGGACCAGTGATCAGCTTGTTTATTATAGTAAAGAATGGATAATGCCAACGAACAGCTGTAGCAAAAAAGGAGAAAAAGAAGGTTAGCAGATCAAGGAAGAATGTGGGAAAAGTGAGGATAAGTTTTAGAACAAATTTGGCAACAATCAATCTTGAAAGAATTAAAAGATATATGAGTAATGACGTTAAATTGTACGACTGACTTTTGCATGACATTAAGATGTTTTAGATAGATCTTTATGATGACTAAATGTGTTTTGTTTTTTTTAAAAAAAAGTTTTAAATCTGGATCACATTTAAAGTTTTTTTTTTTTCGCTTCGTCATAAAATAGCTCTTTATATTTGAAAAGTTGCTGTAAGTGTTGGGTCAGGTTCTGGCAGAACTTATTCAAGTTTCTGTAAATATTTAGACACATTGTTTTACTTCAGTTAAAAAAAAAAATCTCTTAAACATTCATAAAACATGTCACAGTGTAAAAATAATTTAAAAGCTTGCACTCTGTTTTCAATAAAATAAAAATCAAATATTTTTTACTGCACGTGAATTAAAATTTTTGCTCTTAAATAAATCCTATTGATCTATATTCATTTTTAAAAAAATTCAGGATTAAAAAAGTTTATTCAAATAATTCAAATTTATAAATAAAACTTGAAATTTTTTAGTCAGTTTACATAAGGAATTTTTTGTTTGTTTAAAAAAAAGTTATGAGGTTTTCTAAAGCAATTTTCAAATTATTTTTTTATTAGGAAGCTGGGGGCTGCATAGAAACCATTAAAAGGTTACATTTGGCCCCTCTCTGGGTTATAGGTTAAGTACCCCTATGTAAGTGTGAACAAATTCTGCAAATTTGCTTTTATTTCTTTATTATGACAAGAATTATATAAAAATGAGAAAAAGTTTTAATATTGCTCTTGCGATATCATTTTTAGATGCTTTATCAGTTATTACAACAACAAAAAAATTTATTCATGAAGATATTAAAAGTTAATTGATCTTCATATACCTTTTCGAAATCAATATGTAGAATCTGTAAAAACCTATATGCTATTTTTATGCTAGATACTATAACAGGGTTCCCACAGTCCTTAAAAGTCCTTAAAAACTGCTTAATTTTATTTTGGAAAATAAGGGCCCTTAAAAGTACTTAGTTTTGGTACAAGGTTCTTAAAAGTGCTTAATTTTTCAGCATCACTATAGTTGATAGGGACAATTTTTCAGTTCAATGTTTTAAAACAAAAAGTCGTTCTTTTATCACCTAGAATTAGATCATGCATGGAGAGTGAAACATTTTAGAGAGACAAGATGTGTGTGAGATGGCTACAGGTAAGGAGAAGAAAGCATGCCTTTTTATTAATATATTGGTTCTTTCATTAATATATTCTGCCTCGAATAATACTCTATGAGAAGAGTGACATTCTAAAAGAAAAGAATAGAGTGTGGACAAGGGAAATGCTGCAGATGGAAGAGATAGTCAGAATTCAAGCAATTC
This sequence comes from Parasteatoda lunata, assembly GCA_949128135.1. NCBI lineage: Eukaryota > Metazoa > Arthropoda > Arachnida > Araneae > Theridiidae > Parasteatoda > Parasteatoda lunata. Next base: position 9,779,187 of record OX421974.1, on the reverse strand, counting down.
AGTTCTACTCTTAATGCATCTGCTAATAGGAATAAAGTAAAACCCTAAGAAAAGAAGTATGAGAAAAAAAAATTTTGAACTAGAATCCGTAACGAAAATTATTTCCAAAAATCTTGGAAGAATTAAATAAATTTGTCTAATATTTCAGTGTGTAATAAGAATAAGTAACTGTAAATTTATAAAAAGCAGCAACATTTTTCAAAATTCATGATTGTATTAAAAATTAGACAGATATGTAATAAACAGGGTTTGAAAAATCCCATCCCACCTAGGTTTGTTATCAAAAACCTGAGATTTATTGAGTTTTTGAAGAAAAACCTAGAGTTTTTTCAAAAATACTTTAAATTTTTTTTTCTGTGTACTAAATAATGCACGATTTGCTCCTAACAAGAAAGTTAAATATTAGGTAACTATTTATAACTCGTTTTGCTGCAATGTAAAATTTTTTTAAAAGTTTTAGATTGTTATACAGTTAGATTGTTTTTGTTTCTTAAGGATAAGCAGATTGTTACATAAAAATTTAAATCTACTCAATTAAAAGATCCCAAACTTTTTGTTATTAATGTCAATTAGAATAAAATTCAAACTTAGATTTTAATAATCATTTTTCTCAGTTAACATTGCAACTTAATATACTGTTTCTTTTTTTCTTTTTTATATATTTTTTTTACGTTTCTATTCAGCTTTTGGTTGCTTTAAAATTAGTAAATGTTTTTCGTCAGATTGTTTAGTAATATTAAAGTTAATTCCTAATATCAGTTTTGGCTGGAAATAATTGTAAAGCTCATCTTGAAAGTAAATATAACACATTTGCTGTGGAGGAAAAATTTCAAAATGGCTAAGTTACACATTATTCAATATGTTTTTCATAAACTTTTTCATTGGTTTTTTTCAAAACTATTAATCCACCATAAAAATAAAATATCAAATCACAATAATATTATAGAATAATATTAAGAATTATACAGGATGATAAAGAAATATTACAAGTAAATGTCTATAAATTATGTAAAAATAAATAATTTATAAATCTTTGTTAATTTAGTAACCTTACCAATTTTCTAGCCATAAGACTGCGTTGACCTTTGAAAAATCATTTTAGACCCTATTATTAATATGTTTCACAGAGAACTATTAAAAAACATATTTAGAACATTATAGTTTCAGGGTTGCCACAGACTACTAAAATGCGACTATTTGCTACTGTTTTCGGCCTTAGGCGACTATGGCGACTTTTTTTTGCCTGAAAAGGCTTAAAAAGCAACTATTTTCAGGAATAGGCGACTATTGGGAGACTTTTTTACTTTTAGAGAAGTTTTTTCCCAAAAATGAATGTTACTTTTCAGAATGTTAATAAAAGAAAGCAAACTTTCATACAATCATTTAGGTCCAAAAAAGCCAAAAATTTAAATTTCCATTAGATTTAATAAAGCACTTGTTATTTTTTCTCTCTGAGGAGCAGTTTTGTTATTTTTAATTTTTTTTCTCCTTTTATTAACATTCATATTTTATTATAATTTGACTTTTATTCATTAATCATTTTTAATTTAAAAAAATGAAATAAAGCTTGGGTTTGCTTTTACTTTGACTTCTTTATTATTTTAATTGAAAAAATTAAGCAATGATATTGATGTCATAGTAGAATATGTTTAGAATTAATATTTTCTTTTGTAATAGATTTATTCCTTTTTATTTATTTTTGATTGATTTAAAGATTTCCCATAGGTAATTTTTGAACAAATGCTAAATCGCGATACATCGCTATATCACGATGTCTAACTGACGATGTATCACGATTTAAAATTTCTGACATCACCCAGTCCTAATCATAGTATTTGACAATTAAGCTATAATTTTAGTTATTTGGCTACTATTTTTGATACATTTTTGTTCCTGTTCAGGCAACTATTTTCATAGTTTTAGGCAACTATTTTCATGGTTGAGGCTACTAAAAGCAACTATTTTTGTTAATTTTTTATTGCGGCAACCCTGTAGTTTGAAAATTATAAATATTAAACATAATTGTATTTTTATTCTATCAAAATTTTATAAAAATATTTATTGCAATGAATTTTTAATAAATATATATTAAGTTAAGCCTAATGAAAAAAAAGTGGAATGATTCAAGGTGCTTAGATATTAGCATGACCCGTTTTTACTTAAAATAGGACTTAATTTGACATGACATAGTTAAGAAAACTACTCTCGTGCATAACTCTAAAACTACTCTCGTGCATAACTCTAAATTCAACTTCTTAGTATTAATTTTTTTTAAAATATATACCCTTATAAATGAAACATTTTGTTGGCAGAACTGAATATTTACCAAGATTGGGCCACAGCTGAATATGTGATGCATGTCTAGTAGCGAAATATAAAAACTCGTAATAATTTTTTCAATATTTTTCCAATATCTTTATTTACTCTTTTTTTAATATATTTCTGCAATTTTACAATTCAATTTCAATAAAATGATTGAAAAGGGAATACAGATAATTTTCATAGATGTCGTTAATCCTTAACAATCTGAAAATGTTTTTAAAAAACCCGACCCGGGTTTGCAAAAATTGTCTGGTTCCTACTTTGGTGAGCCCTGAAACAATTATTAAAACAATTTTATCAGTACTTACATTATAATAAAATTGTTTTTTATTATTTTGTTTTATTATTGATTTTTAAGAAAGTTAAATAGTTAGCACTGTCACTGGCGGTATATATTTATTCGATAATAAACAATCATACTATTTTTAAGGTCCTTAATTTTCTTTTAAAAAGTCCTTAATTTTTTCAAACGAAAGTGCTTAATTTTTGCTTTGTTAAAAGAGTGGGAACCCTGTATAATGTGTTCAATCTAAGTCTTCAATAAAAGGATAAATACATAAATAAAAAAGATATGTATTTACACATTACAATACATCAATTTATAAAATCTTATGTCTAGTATATTTACGGAAATCTGCCTGTAAGTAAAAGTTTTGAGTATTTTTAACTCACTATTTTGTAAGGAATTTATGGTACATGGTGTTCTTTAAGTATGGTTAGTCAAACATGCATTCAGGGTTGCCACTCTACAGGTAAAATGCAAGGAGTTTTTCTTTACAAACAGGGAAATTGTTTTTTATTTTCGTCTTTTAAAAAATGGTGACCACTCAAAGTGGGATATTTAAGGAAGCTATTTCAGCTATACTGAACTATTTTATTATATCATTATTTAAGCATGTTCAGTGTATCAAAGTTTTTCCAGCAATTAAAACTAGTATAGTTAACCCAATATAGCTCACACAAAAGAACAGTTATTGTTGTTTCCTCTTAATACGATGTGTATAACACGTTCTGGGAAAACGCAGGGAATTTTTTTTTCTTTCCAAATTTGAGTTGCAACCCTGATGTTATTTAAATAGTATCAAGGCAAATTTAAATTTTTAAATTTTTCTTATTGTATTTAATTTTTCAGATTCAAGATGTTAATCCTATTACAAGTTTTGACACAGCCGGTTCTTTTTTGCTTTTGGGCTGCAATGATGCATCCATTTATTATATAGGTGAAGATAATTTAATTTTTATAACTGTTTTTCTATTTAAAAAAAGTATTTTCTTTCTTTAAAATAAAATGAATGATAATTTAAAAAGAATTCAATATTGTAATTTGCAATAATTATAAATAATACTTCAATAAAATTGAAGTAACAAAATTAAAGAAAATATAAATTACATAGATTTCTCTGCCTTAAAAGAATACAAATGTTTTTTTTTTTTTTTGTGTGTATGTGTTCAGTGCTATCTGATTCCTCTGCACCTCTTGGACAAGACACGTGGATGCCACTTTTTAGTCCTCAGGACTGAAATCAGATTTGGAAGAAAAAAAAATCTAAGAGTAGGCTAAATATTAACATAGTTATTTTTCATAATTATTGCAAAATGATCAAGTAATGATGACGCAACACAGTGAAAAAACAGGTATATTGGACTTCAGATCGTGATTGCTTAAACAAAATTTGTACTATTGTTATATCTAAATTTGATTTAGTTTCCTTTTTTTTTCCCAACATTTTGAAAAGCTGGCCAAAGTTAATTTAAGATTTTTTTATTTTCATTGATTTTTAATTTTTTTTATTTTATTTTATTTATTATTAGGATTTTTTTTTTTTTTTTTTTTTTTTTTGAAAAAAAAAAAAAAAAAAAAAAAAAAAAAAAGAAATTTATAGAGATGAGGCCAAAGATAAAGAATATGAATAGCTTCATGAGAAAATTAGTGGTTTATTATACAATGATTGGTGTAAAGAGTTGTAGAAACTTAGCTGTTATTGTTATTTTGTTGTAAAAAATAAATTAATAAAATTTTAAAAAAGTGTTTTAGAAAAATAATTAAATCACTGATTTAGTTATTTTTCACATATTAATTAATTGACACAATTATTTAATTGATTTAGGGTGACCTGGGGTAATTCCTGATGAAAAAATGCAAACATCTATTTTATGGAAAAACTATTCAAGATAGAATTTTAATATACACTGGATATATGAGATGAGTCTTATGCTACCTTCTTTTGTTTGAAAATCTAATTAGAATTCAAAAGATTTTAAATTTTAGTGATCAGGAATTATCCCATCTCTTGATCATTTCTGGGGTAATTCCTGATCACTTCTGGGGTAATTACTGATGACCAGTTTTTAAAGTGAAGGGGCTGTTTAAAAATAATTATACAATGGTAATTAACATATAAGACAGCAAGATCAAACAAATAAACTAAAAAGATATGTGTAAGCAGCTAATAAAACAATTTATTTAAAAACAAGAATAAAGATTAACACTTAAAATTTTCCAAAAATCTTTGCATTGTGCCATACATTTTAGGCAAGCAGCTAACTCATTCTCATGTTCTGCTGGAATATAAGAAAGAGTTCCCACATAGGTTACTTTTGCTGGATTTTTTAACTTCATTAAGTGAGAGTGTAAAGTTAAGTAAGCTATGTCAACAGCTCTGACAGCAGCTCTTGCGCTGAAATTTTCATTTTCAATCATTAAAAGAAATTCACTAATTTTGCTTTCTAGAAGCTAAGTATCCTTTTTAGGCTTATAATTTCTCACCATATTTATAATAGGCTAATTTATAAACTTAAAAATTATTCTAACAATGTACACACATAAAATTAAGATAGAAGCAAGGTAAGACAAAACAGAAATGGCGCAAATCAGAACACATTTGTCTTCTATAAAGTTAAAAACAAATTTTGTGACAGTTAAAATATATTTTATAGGTGTTCCACTTAATAAATATGAACTGTTATTTAAGAAAAGACAATTAGCTATTTATTGGCTATTTTTTATACTGTTTTTAAGAAAAAATGACAATGATCAGGAATTACCCCAGTGATCAATAATTACCCCATGTGTAGGGGGCAACATTTGATATAGTTTCTTATAATTAATTATAATGTTTACAGTAGATGTGAAACAATTAAACAAAAGCTTACACTATTTTTGTATCAAAGAAAAAGAAAGTAACTCAAAATATCTACTTATTTTGTTAGATTATACAAAAAACTATTATTAAGTAAATGTAGTTATACTTTAGTAAAATGTATAAGCTTTCTTGTCCATGTCTCAAATTTAAAAAAAAAAAAAAAAAAAATTTAATAAAACTAAGATGATCATTATTTACCCCAGAAACAGAGTGATCGTGAATTACCCCGGGTCACCCTAATTATAATATATGAGCCATTATTCTGACAAGGTACATTTTGAAAGCAGTGAGCTATAAATTTCTGAAAATTTTGGTTAACAATGCTGGACAAATTTTTTTTTTTAGCAATGAATGAAAATTCGCCCATCTAACCTGAATTTTCTAATCTCATGTGTTTTTGCATTACTTTACTAACAACATACTTTTATGAAGACAGTCTTGCTTCAGAATACTTTTTAAGCAATATGTAATAGAGTTACAGAATGCTCTTGATATCTCGAAAACCTTGTTATGTCAAACAAGTATTTTCTCTTGGCATTGTATATCCACCTAAGGTTAATTTGATTTCCTATGTCGAAGGGTTTCTTCTTAAAAGCTTATTATGTCTTTTTTTTTTTTTTTAATAGAAAATGAAATCTTTTGAAAAAATTGCAATGTATGTTAATTGTAATCCAATTTTTTTTCTGTTTAAAGCATAATTATTTTTGTCTTACTTTTAAAAATAGTTCTAATTTTTGTATTTAGACTTATAGCCAACTATCATTAAATACATATTTATTAGTAGTTATTCTTATGTCTCATTAATCTACTTTTTAGAATATATTTTTCTACTTTTTAGAACATATTGAGTTCTGAACTTGCTATCTCAAAATTTTTTTAGAGTCATTTTAACTTTTAGATATCGAGAGTATACTGTAATTGTGTTGTTTTTAAAGTGGTATTATCTAAGTATTTTGTTAAACAAGATTTTATCTTTGATTTTCAACATTAATATGAATGTTATAATAGTTAAATTTTGTGGTTATGATTTAATTTGTTTCAGATATGCAAAAATTTCCATTAAGGATGAAAGATAATGATCTTTTGGTGACTGAACTGTATCACGATCCATCCAATGATATCATCACGGCAATAAGTGTTTACTTGACACCTAAGACTAGTAAGATATTTTCACTCATTTTATCATATAGCTCTCATTGACAAAAAAAATTTTTTTGTTACTTTCTTGTTTGATTAATGTTCTGCCCATTTTACTGTTAATTGGACTTTTTATAAGTATTTTTAGTTTTCTACATGCACCCTTTTTTTTAATTCAGTAAACACTGTATCATGTAATACAATTGTTTAAGTTCTTTGTTCAGTCTGTATTTCACTATGGCTTTGCAAATTTTAAAATTTTTATGCTATTTTTATTTTTCAGATCAATTAGAACATATTTTATTAATATTTAGCTGCTCTTATTTAACTTATTTCAACTACATAATTCAATAGATTTGCTTAACTTTCCACCTATATTTATTTAAAGAATAACTCATTTGTAATATTAATTATTTTTATAATAATATTAATTATATATATTTTTTTTATCAAATAAAACATATTTTACTAACATTTAGCTGTTTTTATTAATTTATTTCAGCTACATTTTTCAATAGGTTTTCTTAACTTTATACCCACATTTACTTTTTTTTAAAGTAATTCAGATGTAATATAAATTATATTTTATTTTCAGATCAAATTAAAACATATTTTATTAATATTTAGCTGCTCTTATTAACTTATTTCAACTACATAATTCAATAGATTTGCTTAACTTTCTACCAAATGCTCAGGTTTTAACAACCAAATTAAGTTATTCTTATCTAAAATTTTCAGTTATGTAAACTCCTAATAGAGTTTTTCTGTTGTTAAGATTGTAGAAACAATTGTTGTTGTAGATAGTAGAAAAACCTAATATTTCTTTACAAGTTAGTAGTTATAAAATTTCACTTCTTTTTTGTGAAATTGAATTGATTGATTTGTTTCAAAATTATTTAATTTCTTAATAATGTTTGCATTAGTTTAAAACATTTTTATAAAAAAAAAAGAAAAAAAAAAACTGCGAAATATTAGTTTGCAGAAAGTTTAACTATGATTAAATTGGATCTTGTTACATTTTGCATGAAAATTCACAATACTTAAGAAATGCAAAACGTTCTCTCTCTAAATTCAGAGAAATTCTGGAATGTTTAGGGAAATTTACTCTCAACTCTGGAAGTTTTTGAAACATCTGCAATAAGAATTCTATTGAATATGACATCACCATACTTGCACACAATTTTATTGTGAGAGTTTTAATCTAATATTGGGCACTCTTATGTGACTAACTATAAATGATGAAAACTTATCCAGGGGCACTTTCAGTTATTTCTTTTGTCATCAGTTCCTTTTAAATCAATATTTTAAGTTTTAAAACATTAGTATAATAAAAGTTTTTTTTTTTTCTTACCCAATTGTTATCTTATCTGTTACAAAATTAACGATGAAAATATTTAAAATATATACAGTAGAAAACCATTTATCCGGTACCCAGAAAACCGGGAAAAATTTTGCTCGATTTTCCCGTCATTTTAAACTAGAACGATTATGAAAAAAAGCGGAAATTAGACTCATCCTTGAAGTTGAGTAGAGGAAAATGTGAGAAAGGGGAGAATTTTTTTCCCCGTTTACCCAGAGAAACGTCATTTCTTCCGTGACCTTAAAGATCTTTAGATCTAGAGGGGGCAGGGAAGGGACGAATGTTTTATTTTCTGAATGTTTTATTTTCTACCCGTCAATTAAACTCAAAGGAGTGGCTTGCTGATTTAGATTTATGAGGGGGTGGGGGAAATGCGTTGCACCTGCATATCATTGAACAGAAGATGGAAGAGAAAAATATATTTATCTATTTGACATCGATTAATAAAAATAAAATATTTTTCTTTTGAATAAATTCTGATTGTTTGGGAGTGCGGTGTCATTTGCAAGTTTTTCTTGATGTGAAATCACATCTGCTTTCGTTAAGAGTCTTGTTTTTATAAAAAAAAATAATAAAAGGAGAATTGTTTATTAATTTAAACATACGATTATTTTATGAAGCAGATTGCAGTTTTGTTTTTCTGATTCCACTACGTTTGATTTTTTTCCTTTTCACTATAAATTTCGCACTCAATAAATTTCTTTTTCTTCATAATTTTATCATTAGTTTTTTTTTTTTTTTTTTTAATTCCGTTGATCTTATTGATCTTGCCTTGTTCCGGGTTTTAATATTTATGTTAGTGCCTTTTTTAACTATCGTTTCGGTTCGATAATTTTCAAGTGCTTTTTTTTAGATTAATAAGTTTTCCTTTTATTTTATCGTCCCTCCCCTGTATAATTAGGTATGAAATATATTGCGTTATTTAATCATTGGTTTTGTTTATATTAGTTAATTTAGGAATTGTAATTAATTAATATGAGAATTTTGTATTTTTTAAACTTGTTTTTCTTGTCTAAACTTGTAAGTGTTTTTATACTTTTAAATGTTATTTTTCTACAATTTTTTTTTTTAAATATTTAGGAGTGCTTTTCTTTCTTCTCTTACTTTAAAATGTGTTAGACTTTTCCTTGTAATTCGGGTTCGATAAAACATCGATTAACGACACTTTTTAGTCGATCTAGAAAACCGGGAAATTCAGACATCCGGGATAGCGATGGTCCTGAGCATCCCGGATAATTGGTTCTCTACTGTATATACAGCGTGCGTAGCGTTTTTAAAAAGTGCTTAAAGGTGCTAATTTTTTATTTATGTTTTTTAAAAGCGCTCTTTTTATTTGGGGTTTGTAAAAAGTTCTTAGTTTTCTATCTTTCAATAATAAAAAGAGATTTTTCTTTGTCATGTCAATTGCCGTTATAAATTACATAAAAAGCATGATTTTCACAATTTTCTCTGCAATATTTATCAAAAACTAGTTATTTTATAATGATTTTGTTAAGTTTTTGAAAATGTTTTTGCATTTTCTTGTTTTTATGCTAATAAATTTGGAACTTTAAGCGATAGGAAAAAAAATTCTTACTGCACATATCCTAGTTATGAATTTGTTTTTTTGGAAAGTGATTAAAAATATTTTTTGAGTGTTTTAAAAGTGCTTAAAAGGTGCTTATTTTTTGCTGTAAAAGCTGACTATGCACCCTGTATAAAGAATAAAATGATTGTTAAGTGTTTTTTATAAGATACTTGTTTTTGTATTTCTATTTTCAATAGTTACACAAGGATTGGATAATGTGCAATTTGACACATTTTTATTGGTAGTTATTTTCTATTTTAATCACCACCATTTTGGTTTTTGACAGTAGTTTTCAAAACAAAGAGTTTTTATGTTAAAATAATTCAAGAACTTAATTGATGGAACACTTGTAACATTTCATGTATATTAATTTAAAGATGCCTCATGTTTACAATAGCTAATAGTGATCCTTATGCCCAAAAATTGTCAAAAGCTATTTCAAAAGTGTTTTTTAACATGACGGTTGAAATCAGATAAAATTAGCCAACCCTGCTTAATTATGATATTAAGTGCTTAAAAATAATCTTTGAGTCCTTGAAAAGTCCTTAAAAGGTGCTTATTTTTTATGGAATAATGTGGCTACGCACCCTGATATATATTTTTGTTTTATATGAAAAATTTATGTATGAAATAATGAACAATTTTTGCCTAAAAATTGACTCATTTTGATTAAAAAATTTTCTTTTGTATTTAGGTAAAAATTTTTAATACTTTGAAATGTGTATGCAAATTTTTAAATGACAATTCAAATTATTTAGATTTAAATCATGAAAAATTGGGAAACTTTTTTTTTACTCTGAAAATATCCAGAAATGTAATTTTGTTTACAAAATGGCCACCTGGAATTGAAAACTTTTTCTTCTTTACTTTTGTTTACTTAGTATATTGTAACTTCAAATTATTTTCATCATTTGACTTTTACAAAACAATAAAATTGTTATTTATTTTGAAACTACCCAACAAAAACACATGCAGGACCATTTGCAATTATTAGACTCACTATAAGATTCTGCCACATCTTTTCTTTCGTTTCGTGCTCAGTTCGGCCCCGTACTAAATTTTCTTCTTTAAGCGCTGTACACTTATTTCAATCTTCATGATATTTCGCGGTTTTAAAATATTTTGACTTTCACGGTGACCTTTGCTTTAGCTTTTTTTACGTGGTGAAAGATCGCCTTTTTTACCCATGATGAAAATGTTCCAATTGATTATTTATACACTGTACACAAAATAAACAAATAAACACACCTCATAAAGCCGCAGAAACACATCCACAACTGACACACTAGAGAATGTGACTGAAACCGTTTTGCACTTGTTTACGTTTGTATATCAATTAATTAAAATTGTAATGCTATACGTTAAGAATAAATACAAATAGGAAGTACATGAAAACCCATTACAAGTATGTTTAAATATAAAAGTATTGCATATAAACTCTTGCAAAACATGTGATTATTAAAAAGCTACATTGCATCTAATAATTTGGTCAAGCAGTATCTTATTTGGATTTAAAAAGTTAAAAGTAAATATAGCTCACAAAATATTTATCTTTTGTTTTAGGTCTTTGTGGTAACTGGATTGAAATAGCATATGGCACCAGTTCAGGAACAGTTCGTGTTATTGTTCAGCATCCAGAAACTGTTGGTCATGGACCGCAACTATTTCAAACTTTTACAGTTCACAGAAGTCCTGTTACTAAAGTTGTACTCTCTGAAAAATTTCTTATATCAGGTTTGTACTGTGCTTGTAATATATAATGTGCTTGTTGTTTGTAATATATTTTTGTGATTTTTATTTTTAAAAAAAATGGAAGTTTCTGTTGCTGTGTTCAATAATTTTCACCGACCCTCTAGAACTAATTATGTAAATGTAATATTTTTGTGCTATATGTAAAAATGTATTGATTTATCAGGGGTTAAATTTTTCAGCCTTTTGATGGATTTAAGTCTTTAAAAAAAATTAAGATGTGTGAGATAGACATAGATAACAATCAAAAGCATTAAGGGACGATAAAAAAGACCATAACTCAAGCTTTCTATTAATTATTACTAAATACATTTTCTTTATTTTTCAATTATGTGCCTTGCTAACGGAAATACCTTTATAATTAATTACTTAAGTATTAACTTTAACAAAATATTTTTTTTTTTCTAAAAGTATTGTCTTTTTTTTTTTAAATTGGAGTAAATAAAAACTATATACGAGAATTAAGATAAATTAGGTCTGTTTTTTACTAAGTTGATTTAAAAAGCAAAACTTTTTTTAATGAAAAGTTCACGATTCTTTAATAAAGTAAGATTATTTTTTATAATTTTATTTTTGAAACAATCATCATTTATATTAATTTATATTTTTTGTTGCCAATTTCATTACTTTTTACTTGATTTGGGATTCGCCTATTTTTATTCTAAGAGATTTTGTCTTTAAAATGTTTTCACCTTTGTTACTTATAGTTTTTGCTACACTTAGGGTCCTTCTTCTCTTATAGATTTGTTCTGTTATTTGTTATTTTCAGTCTATCTCACCAATAAAGATAAAACCTTTCTTTGCTTTTCCCAGCCAAAAATTCCAATTTTTTTTAATCATATTTTAGTAGGTAAACCTGAGTTACCCTCTTTTTCAATTTTGTGCCCTTTGAATGCTATAAGTGTTTTATTTTATAATCTTCTGGTATTCTAAGCACTTGGTGGAGCCAACTCTTGCTATATGTTATGATTTCTTCTATGGATTTTGTTTGAGAGTTTTTCAAAAATATTTATGTTTGATGTTTTATTAGGCCCGAAAACTATAAAAAGGTATTTTAAACATTTGTTTCAACCCACTGCAACTTGATAAGGTCAATCTTGTTTAGAGAGTTTGTCAAAAAAAAAAAAAAAAAAGAAGCTTACTAAACAAAAACTACTTAAAATATTTTGAATCTACTTATTTATTTTCATATTTTCTCGTGTTTCCATATTTGACCTTTTTAACAGAGGTGCAGAGGTTTGCACGGCTGCTGGGGGAGGTTTCAATGGTCTCTCTTAACGGTTTTCTTCAGTACAGAGTCTGTGAAAAAATTCTGTGCCTCCCAAAAGAGTTTTAAAAAAAGAGAAAATCAAAGATGGTTTTTCGTGGAGATTTCACTATATTAAATTTTGTTATATTTTAGCAGTACTTTATGTAATTATAAAATAAGGTTTAACTATACTCAATAAAATGAAATAATAAAAGACTACAGTTATTTTTACATTTCTTAAAAAATTCATAATTGTTTTTTTCTTCTAATTGCTGCTTTTTATTTGTTACATATTTGAAAACGGTATATTAAATAGGTTCAGAATTAATTGTAACATTATTCAAACTAGATTGTTATTATATAGTGTTTAAAAATTATTTTAATATTTAATATTTCTCTTTTAAAAAGAGTTTACTTACTTTTTCCACTTTTGTGGGAAAAACTTGTTTCTTCTAGAAAAAATTTTTCTGCAGAGAAAGAAACTTGCCATCCCTGATTTAACTAAATTTATTTTGTCTGTAAATTTATATTTTTATTAGTTTGACTTGTTAGAAAATAACTTTTTACAAATAATTTTCTTATTTTGTGTATTAGTATGTTCTGAATATAATCATGCAAGGACATGGAGTGTAACGAGATTCCGTGGTATGATATCAACTCAGCCTGGATCTACGCCTTTGGCTTCCTTCAAAGTTATATCATTGGAAGATTTGGAGCCCAATTTTTCTTACAGCACTGCTAACGACAGTGGTGAGTGTTTCTCTATAATATTATCGTAGCTGCCAATTCTACTGGTTTTTGTACATTTTAGAAAATTCCCTAAAATTGAGTAAGTTTCCTAAAAAAATTCCTATTGAAATAGAATTTTTGCACAAATTATTACTTACTCGAATATTCAAATAAGTATTACTAATACACAGGGTTTTTTGATTTTTATAAATTTTTGTAAAAAAAATCATTGAATTAAATCAACTGATTTATATATATATACAGTGAAACCTGTGTATAACAATACTGTCTATAACGATAAACTTGTCTATAGCGATATATCCTTGAGGTCACTGTGAAATTCCTATTTACTCAATGTATTTTTAACCTGTTTATAGCGATAACCACTTTTCAGTTAAACATGTCTACAACGATAATTTTTCCTCTTTTGATATTTGATAGTTCTATTCCGATTTTTCTACCGTTGGAAAACGACTCCCCATCGAGCCTAAATGTGAGATAACAAAATGTTTTTGTTTTTTTTTCATCTCCTTTGTATGTAATATTCTTCCGTTCTTTCTGAGAAAAAAAAAACCACTTTTAGGGGAAATTAGAGCAGTAGAAATGGGTGAAGAGGTATTGTAGGAGGGAGACAGCTTCGTCAGAAAAACGGGTGACACACTGATGAGACATCGATGCAGCAGCGACAAAAGAGGGGAATTCCTATTCAATAGCATTAGGATGCGCAGAGGTAATGTGAGCGTCTTAATGCTGTTGAATAGGAATTCCCCTCTTGTCGTGTCACTGTCGCATCGATGTCTTGTCTATGTGTGGTCCGCCTTAGGTGGGGGGGGGGGGAGTTTCTTACCAATGATGATATCCCTGCTTTAAAAAGAACACTCCGAAGGTCAATCGTCTTGCTTTCCTCACCATTCATTAGCTGCATCGTTACTCACTACGGACTGGCATGTTTTCCTTGCAATAAAGTTAATTTTAATATTGAAGTGATGGCGTGGCGTAAAGCATTATCTTTTGAAGAAAAATTAAATATCATATTGGAAATTGATCAAGGATTGAAGCAAGTTGACGCTGCTAAGAAGTATGGGATTTCACAATCAACAATAGCTACTTTTTTGAAGAAAAGAAAAGATATCGAAGATGCTGTGGAAGGAAGCAAAATTGATGGTAAAAGGAAAAGATTTAAAGGTGCAGTTAATGAGGATGTAGACAAAGCTACCCTAAGATGGTTCCACGAAATGAGACAACAAAATATGCCAATTAGTGGTCCAATGATTGCAGAAAAAGCAAGAACATTTGCGCCTTTGCTAGGCAACAATGAGTTTAAAGCCAGCAATGGGTGGATTACATCATTTCGAGAACGTCATGGTATTGTTTTTAAAACCATCTCAGGTGAAGAAAAGTCAGCTCCAGTCAATGATGTTGCATCCTAGAAGCAACGAGAAAAAGAGACTATTGAAAAAACTTATTCTCCAGAAAACGTGTAAAATGCTGATGAAACTGGCCTATTTTATCAGCTCATGCCAGATAAAACAATGGCATTTAAGGGAGAAAATTGTAAAGGCGGTAAAAAATCAAAACAGAGGTTAACTGTTCTACTTTGTGCAAACAGTATTGGAACCGATAAACTGAAGCCGTTCGTTATAGGCAAATACGCTAAACCTAGATGTTTTAAGAATGTGAAAAGTTTACCAGTTGACTACAAGGCAAACAAAAGAGCCTGGATGACAGAAGAATTATTTAACAACTGGCTGCTTGATGTGGATAAGGAGATGAAAAGAAAGAAGAAAAAAATAGCTCTCTTAGTTGACAACTGCACTCCTCACAACAATCCTCCAAGTTTGAAAAATATAAAATTGTTTTATTTCCCCCCAAATTGCACGTCGATTCTACAGCCATTGGATTTGGGAATAATAAAATGTTTCAAAGGATACTATCGAAAAAGATTAGTTCAGAACGTTGTTTATAATCTGGATAATAAACTCCCAAATCCTTATGCAGTTGATGTAAAAAATGCATGTGATTGGATTTCCGGAGGGTGGAATTCATTGACACAATCCACCATCCAAAATTGTTGAAAGAAAGCTTCTTTCTTTGAGGAAATGCAGAAACTGAGCTTACTGAAATTACTGATGAAGAAGAAAAATGTGTGGCAGGCTTAAATTCTATTGTCAGTGATTTCCAAAGATCATCTAATACATCATTTCTATTTAACGCAGATGAATTTTTAAATTTAGATAATGATGTGTTGGTTTTCAGTGGTGCAAGTGATGAAGAGATTTTAGCAGAAGTTATCCCGGGTGATCAAAGTGATGAGGAAGAAGCAGCTGACTGTTCTCAAAACAGGACTCAAATTTCACCTGAGAATGCCATATTGCTAATTAACACTTTGCAAGATTTTGTTGCAACATTACCAAATGTAACTGATGTTCATTTGAATTCATTAGATGGACTGAATTCTATGTGCATGGAAATGGCAATTGCTTCCAAAAATAAGCAAACAAAACTAACCTATTATTTTTAAATAATTTCTGTTTTGATTCATAAAATTGTAAGTAAATTTTTCTTGTGTGCTGTTTCATAATTCTAAGTAAAATTTTTATTTGGAGCCTATAAAAGAAGTTTAATTTATCATTAGTTTTAAACGTATACTTTTAAATTTCAAACCTGTCTATAACGATAACCTGCCTATAACAATATTTTATTTAGGTCCCTACAGTATCGTTATAGACAGGTTTTACTGTATATATATATATATATATATATTGTTTTTAAAAGCTAAAAAACTGTGTTTTAAATTACTGATACTTTTATTATTTTCTTTTCTTAGTTTTAAAATTTATTTTAAATAAATTGCTGCATTAATTAATTATAGTTAACAAAATTACTTTCTTTCTTGGTGTGTGTTAAATTCCAACACATTTGAAATTACATTTTTAAAAATATTTTGATTCTTGAGATTGAAAGTACAGATTAAAGTACCCATTTAATGCTGTCTTAATATAAACTTGCATAGCTGTAGAAGGTAATTAATAAACAGGATTTTTTTTCCAAAAAAAAAAAAAAATGCAAATGTTAATTAAAATTCTACCCTTTGATTGAGAAAGCATGGAATTAAAATCTACATTATTGGTTTTATTGGTGGAAAATGTATATTTCTGAAGCTTGAGGTTATATTGAAAAAAGAAATTACCCTAATATGACAAAAATAGAAAGAAAAAAAAAAAGGCTGATAAATTCAGACATTTTTTCGTGATATAGTGTCATTCTTCCCTTTCAAACTGTTTCAAAGTCTATTTGAAGTAGTAGAGTTATTAATTGGTATTTTTTTCTTATAATATGTTTACAGTATCTTTGACATTATCAGATTTTCTATAAAGAAATTCTGTGAGAAAAAAAAATTCCAATGAGTAAATAGATTTTTAAAAAAACTTTTTTTTTAGCTTAGCTTATCTATTTTGATATAGGATTAAAAATGAATATTTTAATATAAAAATATATAGATTAAATATTTATTTATTTTTTGATGAATGACTACATTTATAAACACAATCTTTTACATTTATTTTGACATATTAAAAATCAAGAGAAAAAAATCATAATTTTAAATTAAAATTATGGTTTGCTAATTGAAACATTGTTTTAATAGTTAAAGAACAGGTTCTGTCCAAGCCAAATTTAATACTGCTTAGCGGTACCTTTACAAATTCAACTTTAGGAAATTTCATAAAATACTTTTCTTAAAATTATATTTTTGTGTCTCGTAAGAAACGATAAATCCATATTTTTGTATTGATTTTTTTTAATATAATTTTTTAATTTTCACAAATTATGTCTAAATTTTCACAAAATAAGTACCGCTCAGAAAACCTAGACAGACCCCTGAAGTATTCTTTAAATTCTCTATTTCATGAAAAATTATTTTAGTATATTAGAGCTTCTAAAATATTGTTATAATATAGTTTAATTATTGATTTAATTTTGATTAAACATTTATGAAGTTTTTGAATCATAACTTAAAGTTCTTACAATGTATTTGAATATCAAAAAAAATCACGAACCCTGCTAATGCATAATGAAACAAGCCTTATTTATTGGAATCATTTAAAACTCTTTTTTTTTTTTCAAAAATTTTCTCTGATGCCTATTAATATGAAAAAATTGAAGTATGTTTAGCGTAACTGGAAAATCTTGCTATTTTGATAACTATAAAAAAAGCCTTCATGTGTAATATATTCAGTACATTATGCAACAATTATCATGAAATTTGTAATATTTCATAAAATCTACTGAAATTTTACCTATCCATGTTGATAACTATGTATTATTGTCATTTAAATTTAGGTAATAGATCTCATTTCTGATTAAGTACAATTAATTTTACAGGTCCTTATGGAGAGCAAGATGATGAACAAGTCTTCATTCAAAAAGTTGTTCCGGAAACTGATCAACTTTATGTTCGCTATGCTTCCACTGGAAAACGGTATGAACCGCTATCATTAATAT
Organism: Parasteatoda lunata; assembly: GCA_949128135.1. NCBI lineage: Eukaryota > Metazoa > Arthropoda > Arachnida > Araneae > Theridiidae > Parasteatoda > Parasteatoda lunata. The sequence continues at coordinate 9,761,428 of OX421974.1, read as the reverse complement.
CAGGGCTAGTCCAACCCTCTTTGGCTTGCCTATACAAGGTTGCCACTCCACAGGGAGAATAGAGAAAACCAGGAAAATACGGGGAATTTAAAAATCACCTAAAATAACGTGGAATTTTGATTTTTTCTTTACTAACTGGGGAAATACAAGGAATTTTGTTTCTTATTTTAGTCTTTTAAAAAATGGTGACCTCTCAAATCGTAATCTATGGGATATTGAAGGATATTTCATCGATACTAAACCATTTCATTTACTATAGCATTATTTAAGTATGTTCAGCTGTCCTCTTTTTTTTTTCTAAGTTTTTTAAGCAATTTAAACTAATACTGTCAGATCTCGATATAAGGTCACTTTTCCAAAGTCCCGGCTCACCGAATAGGAATTCTTTGTTACAGATTATCGGATGTAGGGTCGAGTTTTAAAAATCGTTATCGCTTATAAGGTCATTTTTATCTGAGGCGAAGGGAATTTTTTTCTAACAAAAGCCTATTTAACTTCCTTGCGAGGCAATTACCTCTCTCGAGTTCTAGGAAAATGTTGCAGCCGACGAACGAGCTACGATTTCTGAAATCGTTTCGCGAGTTGTGGACAGTGAGGACGATGACAGTGATCCTGAGACTGTAACCCAAGCGGAAGCCTACAATGCAATAAATGTCATACAAAATTTTTTTACAAACCATGAGGGAGCTGAGGAACATTTTGAGAATGTGTGAAATCTATAAAACTTTGTTCGAAAAATGAAAACAAAGACGAGACAGATCTACATAAATGATTATTTTAAATAAGGTTAGATGTAATGTATGTATGTACACTTTGAGGAAATTTGTTGTTGTTGTTGCTTATCCCCTTGGTCTAGAGCCCTAGACCAAGTCCAGAAGATCATGTCGCATCAGCAAGTCATAGACAGTCTCTCCATCACTCATCAGTTGCCTCACAGAGGCACCAATGCAATCCAAAAGATGAGATGGAGAAGTGATGGCCGAGCAATGACAATAGGCATAAGTCTTTTCTTTCGCTCTGAAGGTCAAAAATTTTATATGGCCGGTCCTGAGTCTTGACAATTGTAATTTGTAATCAGCTTTATTTTAAATTTAAAAAAAATTTTGAAAATCTAACTTTCTTTACTAATTCTGTTAAAATTTATTGACTTAAATATTCAATTTATGGCCGACCGTTTTCGTTTGTATTACCATTTAAAAAAAATCATAATGTGTACTATTTACGTGCTTAGTTACAAACTGCTAATGAATCGGTTAAAAGGTCACTCTGCATATAAGGTCACTTTTGCGATGTCCCTTAGGGTGACCTTATATCGAGGTGTGACTGTAAATATAGTTAGCCCAATATAGCTCTCACAAGAGCCCAGTGATTGTTGTGTTCTTCTTTATATATTGTGTATAATATGTACAAGGAAAGCACAGAGAATTTTTTTTTTTCCAGATTTGAGTGGCAACCCCAACAGCACTTTTTTTTGGAAATATTTGGTTTGTGGATTGAAAAAGAGATTATCTTTTTGTTGTTATTTTCCTATTTTTTGATAATTTTTTTTTTATTTTTGCAAACTTTTATAATTTTTTTGAAATTTTAAAATTTCCTTATTTTATTAAAAAAATCTTTTAAATAAGTTTTTTCTTTCATAAATTTTGCTGTATTTTTTGAATTTAATATAAAAGTTTTATTCGCTAATTGTTATTCTCTGATGATTCTAAGAAATAATTCTAGTATTTTCCTATTTTGTACAATTTTTTTAATTAGGAAAAGGTTCAAATTTTCAACAAAAAAAAAACATTCTTTCATTAGAATACAATTATTTGAAAAAAATTAATTATAAGTATTAAGAGTTGTCCAAAAACTGTAAGCAATACATTATAAATTTTAAAAAATATTAATTTTCTTCACTTTTATTTTAAAAAATAAAAATATAAAATTTTATTTGAGTTTTTTTTTTTTTTTTTTCTGTGCTGGAAGAATTCTACTGAGTTATGAACATTAAAATATTTTTTTTTCAACAAATCATAAACTTAAAGTTTTTATCCTTTTTCTCAGGTCTGGACCTAAGTTCTCTTTGGTCACACAGATAGTTAAAATTAAAGATTGAAACTCTGAAAAAATTCCAGAAGTAAATTTTATTTAAAGCAATGGAGGAAATGTTTTTGTAAATTATATTTTCTTTCTTAGAAATTAAAAATAAAGAGAATTTGAAAAAAAAAACTTAATCATTTATTAGGATAAAGCAGGAATCTTGACATCCGAAGTGGACTTTCCCCACACATGTGAAGGCGTCAAATTGGTCAATAAAAATGAAATATTCCACTCAATATAAATAAGACTTAAAGATTTTTTGCCACTTTATAAAACATGTTGTGCTTTAGTATTACTCTGTCAACTATTATAGATGATACTCAAGTCCACTCATGTTATATCTGTATGAATGGAGACATTTATTTACTTACACTTTGCCGTAGTACTCTGTGGTGTCAGAAGTCACGAAGCCGTATAAAATGCCACTTTCAAAATAAGAAGATTCTAGCACTACCACCTGCCTTGAAAATAACTTCTCCAAAAGAAGTATGGAGAATCTGGAAACAGCTTCTTCAACTTCACCTTGAAATAACTTCATTAAATAAAAGAGTGAAGATGAAAAAGTTGCAGTCCTTCTGCATGTTGAATCGCAAAGCAATAATGATACATTTATATTCCATAAAGTTGAATTGTGCATATCCATGTATTGTTATAATCCATTTGCATGCATACTTTTAAAAAGTTTTTTAAATCCTGATCGTTTGTCAAAAGAACGAAAAAAAATTATAATTTCTTCAGAAACAACTTAAAAATTTCAATGATCACTATCAATTTTAACTATCAATGATATCTATCTTTAAAATGAAGAGAAAATGGGTGGTTGTCAAAATTTTCAATGGTCCATTGAAACCCAATATGAAATACTGATCAATGGACATATTACATGATTTAAAATTGAGTGTAAAATTACAGAAATAGACTTTAAAGTAATGGCAAAGTTTTTAGTTTTGTCTGTGTTTCATTATCATAATTTTGAATATTACAAATTTTCGTTTTCAATTTAATTTCACTTTAGAAAAATCTATATGTGTGCTTGAGAATGGAAATAAGAAATTTCTCTCTTAACAGTTTTATTTCTTTTTGTGCTTTGCTACAAATACTTTAGTTTTAAATGCATTAGTTAGTGTTATAATTGATTTCATTTTTAGGATCTGCATCATAAAATCAGTTGATAATTCATCTATAACAGCATTTTGTGTTCATGAGTGTGAGGGTTCAAATAGAATGGGTTCGAGGCCTAGACGTTACATATTTACTGGTCACAGCAATGGAGCTATACAGGTATATAAAGTTGGTCAATGTAAGGTGGGGAACTCAGTTCCCTGAAATTTAGGTTTGTTGTAGTAAAAAAATTTAAATATTTGAAAAAAATTTGAAATCAATTTTCTTTCCTTTTCATTCTTTCTCTTCTTTATTTTATTTTACGAAACAAAACTAAAATTTCTGTTTTCTGGGGAGGGGGATTTTTCACTCTGACAGAAGTGCTGAATCATATTCGAAAGCGCAAGTGAGCTTTCAAATCTGATGGGTGCAATTTTTGAGCTCACCTATAAGCTAACACTGTAATAATAGTCCTGTTAAAAAATAATATAATTTCAGAAATGTTGATCCGGTTTCAAATCCCGGCAATGGCTGGTCTATACAAATTCCGCACCCAGCGCGCATCAAACACAGTGCTGACGTTAAATATCCTCAGTGCTATGCAGATCATTGATGAAAGTCCCCCTAAGGTCAGGCTAACCGTAGTTTTCATGGTTTTCCCCTCCATGTAACGCAAATGCGGGTTGGTTCCATTAAAAAGCCCTCCATGAAGGTAAAATTTCTCCCATACGCCAGGAGTTCCCTTGTCTTCTGGATTGGGTTCAGAATTACAAGGCTACAAAGCTGAACATTAGTAGTCATAAACCCGAAAATCGGGTCTGCTGTTCTACGACGGTTATAAAATAAAATATAGAGCTTTAAAGATTTGACCTAGCTTAAAAGCTAAGTTATCAAAGTAATTATTTAAATTGTATTTACCAGTATTTAATGAGAACAAAATCTTCATAATAAAGTTGCTTTTAGTTAATTTCATGTGATTTTGTAAAATTTTGAATACTTAATGAAACTATTTTTTCTTTATAACTCTGTTTTACACATTTTATAATCTGGTAAGCAAGGAAATCAATTTAAGAGTAAATGTGTTTAAGCAATGAAAAAGAGAGACTTCATAAATTCACTCACTTTTTATTTGAATAAAAACACTTTTAAAATAAATAACATAAGTTATTACTAATGTGAACATAAGTTGCTGAATGTGAACATTATTGCTAATGTGAACATAAGTTTCAGTGCTTAAAAGGTGCTTATTTTTTGCTATGCACCCTGTTATTTAATAGTTGGCTGCGTTATTATCAAAAAATCTAAATGTAAGTTGTTAGGTTCAAGTTTAAAAAGTCATGATGAGTTAAATCATATTGTGTGGTTAAAAGGATTAGAACTAGATGGCCTTTCCCTCTGCATTCACATTTCATTTATAATAAATTACAATTTAATTATGTATTTCAACAATACTTGGAAATCACATTCTAAACCAAGAATTCATAGAATTTCTATATCAACACAATTATGAATTGAAGTGTTCAGAGTCACAACAGTTTAAATTTCTTTATTCTAACAAAAATTTATAAAACAATTAAATACCAAAAAAATTTAAGAAAATTATAAAAAAAAATTTAAAAAAAGCATAGGCATATTTCACTCCTGTTCTTTAATTATGAAGCATCATTAAACAATTTCGGACATTAAAAAAAAAATTCCAAAAAATCCTCATTGTTCTATAAGTAAATGCAAAAAAAATAAAATAAAAAATTTCACTATATGTGTGTTTGAAAAATATTAAATAATCCTCATCTTATGGAAAATAAGAAAAGTTTAATTATGAATGTTTTTGATAATTGGATTTATTTAAAAACAGTCATAGGCCACTTTTGTTTATTTTTGGCCATTACTTAAGGGAGACACCTTTATTTATTTTAGCCATAAAGTTGTATGATCATTAAGCTTTCATTAATATAAATTTTTTATTGTTATTTTGTTTCAATTTTTGAGTACATATTTTTTCTATTTTACAGATGTGGGACCTTACTACTGCTTTGGATCTTGCATCTAAAGGCGACCAAAGTAAGTTTATTTTCTTCTTTCATTTAATATTAAAATAAAGTAGAATTTTGTGAAAATCTTTAGCTATTTTTGGGGTTGTTAATTTTTTATTTATCAAAAAAGTGGAATCTGAAATGAAACACTTGGTAAAAAGAAAACATAAAAACATAAATAAATATGCATTTTTGCCCATGAATTTCAATTTTTTTTCATGTGTGAATAAAACAAGTTTTAAAAATTCATCTTTTGTGTAAGGTAAAAATACTTTCCTTAGTCTTTATTTCATCCTTCTGAATTTCTAATTAAAGAGAAATTTATAATACCTAATAACACTCATTTAAAGAAGAGAAAGTTCTTAAGAGAAAACATTTCTCTTAAGTTCTTAAGAGAAATGTTTTCTCTTAAGAACATGACCAATTAAACATAAAGTGAATAATTGTTTTTTTTTTTTTTTTTTTTTTTTTTTTTAATTAAATGTTAGAATTATAAATGGTTGGCCATGTAAAGCTAAGCGCTAGGGGTTAAAATCCGCCAGAAGACTTCCGATTGAATTTTACGCCTAAGCTCGAAAAAATGCACCAATATACTTGTAGTATTTTCTATGTAACGCGTTCTTACAATCTAACTTTAATGAAATAAACAACAAATAAATTCCGAATTCTCCGCAAGCTTGCTATGCTACCTAAAAAATAACAAACACTAATTTACGCAAATATAGCCAAATAAGGGATAATACTTAAAACATAGCTAACCTTACACTTTATTTATACTGTGATATTTATTTTGTTAAATTTATTTTGGGCTCATGACCTGTTAGAATTTATAAATTACAGGAAACTCTTATGAATTGTAAAATTCCGCTCAAATTTAAACATAAATCACATAAATAAAACTTTCTAGAAACTAAACCTGTTCACACATTGATTCGTACGCATAACAAAAGCGGAGTGATACGCCAGAAGTTTTCTAAATTTCTTCCGATTTTAGAAAGCTTTATATCAGGGTGCGTGGCGTTTTTAAAAAGTGCTTCAAGGTGCTTATTTTCATTTTTTAAATGCCCTCAAAGGTGCTTTTTTAATGGGATGTCTTTAAAAAGTGCTTAATTTTCCTTTCCCACAATGAGATATTTCTTTTACCATGTTGATTTTCGCTACGAATTATACAGAAAGACGCTGTTCACGTTGTTCTATTCAACGTTTTCACAATTAACTCAACCCCAATCTATTTTGGCGTATGGTCAGTCCGTAGTGTATGAAAACGCCATTCGATTTACACGATTCGAAAATTTTGAAAATTGTCAAAAACAATGCCGAAAGCTTTTTGTATATTTTTTGACATGGCGGTTAAAACCAGATTAAACCATCAATTGTCAAAAACTTTCCAATCCTACCTAATTGTTTTTTTTTTTTAAGTGCTTAAAATAAGTGCTTAAAAGGTACTTATTTTTTATTGAATAATTTGGCCTGTATATTGTTTACATTCAGTACTTCTAACAATTTTGGAATTACTTCAAAGTTATAAAAAATCTTATAACATGCTTACTTAAACTATTTTATTTCTTGAACTTATTTAGAATCTTTTTTTTTTTTTTTTTTAGGTTGTAATTTTACTGGTGGACCTTCCTCTCATGAAATGATTCGTCTTTTGGATCAGTGTGATCTCACTAATTCCCACTGCTCAACGCCATGTGTCAGCCCATCTATTGCTACTCTTGAAGCAAATTCAAAACTGAAAGCTTCTAATGTAGCATTTTTGAATCATCAAATCAAACTTTTTCCAGAATTCAATCAATCAGATGATAGAGTATTAAATACATGAAAATTAATCTTTTTTTTTTAGTAAAAAACCGAGCTATAAACTATTTTTATAAACATTGTATTTATTTGCTGCCAGCTGTTATTGAATGTGGAAACATGTTTAAGTATATTTTGAGAAACTCAAATTGCTGTTCATATCTGTCAACGTTTTGTGATTCTTGAGGTTTTGAAATAGTAACTAATTTTTTCTCCTTTTTTTTTTTCTTCAGGATTATGTTTAAGTTTTGCCAACATTGATAAACATTACAGCATGATCATTGGCTCTTCTTAGTGTTTGAATAATATATTTATTGGGGTGGTTAAAAGCATAAATTTTGCTACCACTGGAAAAAATCTCTCACAAAAATTAACACCTATGCATTATAATTCAAATTGCTGAGCATGTTATAGTTCATAATGGTAGTACATGTTTAGTGGTTTTATGAAACTCTAAATTGTTGAACATATAATAATTAGCTGTAGATATAGAACATTGATTAAAAAAGCAAATTCTTTAAAACAAAAGGCAGTTTTCAATGAAAAAATGAGCAGCTTCATGATTCTATTCTTCTCCAACTTATTTGATCAAATTTTCTCAACTGAAAGTATCTAGTAATTTGAAAAAAATCAGGAAAAATTTTTTTTCTGTAAAAAATAAAATAATTGGTAACTGAACTTTTTAATACAATTTTTTTTAATTTTATTTTATTTTTGTTTTTAATCTAAATAAATGTTTGAATTGTAAATCTTGAATTATATGAAATTTTTTTAAATGAACACCTATGCATTGTAACAATGTATTTTAAACTTTTAAAAAAAAAAATTGAATTCACTTTTCATAAGTTGACCACGTCTCTAGATATCATTAAATTGTTTCCCTAACCACAAGTTGCCAAATTGCAGAAGTTTCATTCAAACATTGTGAAAAAAAAAAAAAATCATTATGAGCATAAAAGTTGCGGATTCCGAACTTTGCCAGACACTCTCTAAAATCTCAATGTGTTCTTCGACTAAACTCATCTGATCTGTACGAGTTACAGTATCCATATCACTTTGTAGACTGTTTTATACTGTGATGAAATTTTTTTTATATAATTTATATCTGATATTTTGTTTTATTTATTCTTTTTCTATAGTTACTCAAATGCATTTTTCCCCCAGGCTGGAAAAGATATTTTGTAAAAATGGTTGATCTGTGTAACTTCTCAATTGTGTGTTAAGAGATTTATTATGTTTTGTCCATATTAATTATTCAATAATTTTAATAAAGTATGCGTAAAACCTTTTGCATGCTTGTTTCATTATCATATTCCAGGCACATTTTGATTAGGGAAACACTTTAATTAAAAATATTTTAGAATAATTTAAAAAAAATTTTTAAGTTCTAATTATTTAGTAACAAACAAAGTTGAATATAATTGTTTAAAAAAATGATTCCAATTAAGAGTTCAATAAGTTATAACATTTTGTTAGCAGTTGATAAAAACACATTTTACAGTCTTTATCAATATTTTATAGTGTGGGAACTGCATAGGGATGTGGCTTCAAACTAAGTTTTGTTTCCTATTATTTGCCTTTTAATATATCATCCCATAATCGAAATGGTAAATAAATAAAATAAACCTTTTGTTTTAATAAAAGTGTTTAGTTTTTTTTAGCCAAATATTTACAACTTGGAAGAAAAAAAATTACTATTCATTTCATGTTAAGAGAAAAGTTTAATATCTGCTTCAGATATTAACACATTTTTAAAAACATTTGTTAGTAGAGTGTAAGTAGATCTAGATTTATGTTTTTGTAACAAAAACAAATTGCCTGATTTAGAGCTATGATAAGAAAAATTATAAGAAGAAATCGAAGCCTTTTTTAAAGGCTGTAGAATGAATACCTTTTCTAAAATGTCTTCATCATGAGTCTTCCTGCGTCATAAGTAAGTTACTTATTGCAACTGAGTTAAGTAAACTCTATTAGAATGAATCGCCAATAAAATTTTTAAAAAATCGGCTAAATACTAAATTTAGAGATTATAACAAATTTACTGTACCAAATTTCATTGTTAATAAATAAATCTAGAATTGAAATCAAATATGTCATTAAAGTGAAACAAAAGAAGTATAACTAAAACAAATTCTTGCCAAAACTGTGATAATCAGTCATCAACCAACTGATTTAAATTTCCAATTATATTGAAATCTACTTCATCTAGAACACTGAGAACATAAAATTATGAGGGGAAAAAAACATTTACTATAGCAAAAATTAAAATAAATAGTTGCTTTTAGTAGCCTAAAGCAGGAAAATAGTTACCTAATAAGAACAAAGAAATTTTAATAATATAAAAGTCTAATTGCTAAAATTTTATTGAATGACTTAATTGTCGTATACCATATCCATTTAGTCAAGTTGGTTGCAAATATGATAATTTTTATATAAACGTTAGTGTTCTAGTTTTGAGTAGTGATAGATATTTTTATCTAAAAAAAAAAAATACTTTTTCATTAAAAAAGCATACTTTGTCCAAACAATTTCCCATTTCATCAATAATTGATTTAGCAAATATATATTGTGAAAAGTGATTACTCAAATTCGAAATTCGTGCATCATGTATTAAAAATTGGGTTGTTTAAAATCGTGCAGAATTTCGTAGCGATAACCGTTGAAAAGGCGATCAAGAAACAAAATAGACTTGCAATGGGATCTGTGCAAATTGAGAACATTAAAAAGTGATGACTCAAATTTGCAATTGAAAATTTTCAACATCTTTTATTTTTTAAGAAAAGAATTCATTGTGTTCAGAAACTCCTGTGGGCCACAGGTTGTCATCCCAATTTATGCTAAAAAACATAGCTAGGAGTACAGAAAAGTCTCCCAATAGTCTCATTTTCCTTAAAATAGTTGCTTTTTAATGCTTTTCAGGCAAAAAAATTTACATAGTCGCCTGTTGTAACCCTGTCTCGTTCACAATTAAGTGAGCAACTAAAATTCTTTATATAATCATAGCTGCCAACATGGATCTAATAAAATCCAGTAGATTTTACGAAATAATATAAATTTGGTAATAACTGTAGCATAATATACCAAATATTCTTCACACAGGGAGTTTTTTTAAAGTCATTAAAACACAATAACTTTATTACACTAAAACTAAACTCAGTGGCGCAACAGCCCATAGAGGGCCAATGCCTACTGTGCCCATCTCAGTTTTCTTGACCTTGGGGTGCAGGAGCAGATGCTCCGGTCAGCTGAACGCGGAACCCCCAGTGTTTAGTTCCCAAGCATGCTTGGTACTCATTTATCGACCCACTGAAGGGATGAAAGGCTGAGTCAACCTTGCCCGGCCTGAGGATCGAACCCAGGACCTGCGGCACGGGAGCGTGAAGCGCTACCACTCATCCGCCGGGCGTCACTTTATTATACTACTAAACTATAAATTCCTTGCAATACTCATAATTTTGCATAGTAATAGACATTTAATTCATTAAAGATTTAACTAATTAAAGAAGAAAGTTCTGAATAAATATAAGCTAAAAATTTTAGAACCAGAAAAGAAAAAGCTTTAAACTGATTACAATTCATTATGTTTTAGTAATACTTATTTTAACATTCAAACAAGAAATTAAATGTGTGAAAATTTATTTGAATCGGGATTTTTTTAAATTTTTTTTTTTTTTTTAAAGAAATTTATTCAATTTTAGAAAATGCACAAAAACTAATGAAATATGAGATTCTAAGAAAATATGAGGAAAAAAAAAGCATACTCGAATTCCGAGATGCTAGCAAAAACTTCATTGTAGAGTTTTTCGAAAGAAAATGCATTTCAGAAATCAAGTTTATTAACGTCGCACTAGAGCTGGGCAATTGGCGACGATCTGGAAAACATCCTTGAGGATGATTTTTCCCCTCAGTTTCTAACTGTGTATAATATCGTTAAAATGGTGACATTGTTGCTCATATACTGTGTATATATATATATATATATATATATATATATATATATGAGCTCATATTTCCCTCCTAATACTAAGCTATATAACAGGGGTGGCCAAGCTCCTTGATAGTCGAGCCATTTTTCAAACTTTTAAATTTTTCGCGAGCTGCAATTAAATACGTATTTAAAAGGTATATAACATATAAATAACATATAACATGAAAACATATAAATAAAAGTATAAAATATATGTATTGAATTTAAATATTAAACACATTTATTTTACTTCTCTTGATAATTCTTTAAGATTTGTTGAATAACTGGTGACAACAATTCTCAGTAATTCTTTGAGATATTACTGATCGGTGTTTGGATTTCACGAATTTTAAAGTGAAATAAAATGATTCACATAAGTACGTTGTTCCGAATCTTGAAACAATTCGACAAGTCGTAGCCTTTTTTAATTCCGGATACTTCGATTTTGGAACAAATTTCCAAAATTCAGTAATCGACGTCGACTATTTCTATTTTGGAATTCCGTCAATATTCCTTCTAGTTTACTTTTTCTTAGAAAAAAATAAATAAATTATTGGTAGATCGTGTTAATCAGTCTGTACTCGGACGATTACGCCACTGTTTATGTTCGTTCGCGCAGTTTTCGATGTTTCATATCATTCTTAACTTGGACAGAAATGAAATTTGTTACAATGTTGCACTTTGTCTTTCTATATGTTGTCAGTAATTTAAAAGACATTTTGAAACACATATGGAACGATAATAATTTTTAAAAATATAATAGCACAAAAATGAAAAGGGAACTCTGGTACATTTAACGAGAGCCACAAATAATCCTTCAAAGAGCCGCAGTTTGGCCACCCCTGCTATATATTATTCAAACTCCGTTGAGAATTATATTATATCATACTATACTACCATACGAAAGAAAATGTAATTATAAACAAGTTAGGGAGACCATCATGTGGCTTAATATGTAAATATATATATTTCTAAATCTTTTAATAGCGTTAGAAGTCGGAAATTGTTACTCGCTTTACAGTATATAATGGCTTACATCTCCTTTTGATATTAACCTATAATCGAACTCTGTCGGGTATTATATTATAACATACTATACAAGCATACCAAAGGAAATAATTATAAAAAAATTAGGGAGCCCACAATGTGGTATAATATATAAGTGACGCTATTATAATATTTCTAAATGTTTATAATAGCTTTAAAAGTTGACAATAAAGCAGACTTCTTTAGCGTATATATAAATGGCCTCAAAACTCTCCTTTACATAAAGGTATACCTTTTAATCGTGGCCAGATATTATATCATAATATACTATACCATAGGAAATCAATATAGACAAGTTAGGGGGCCAACAATATGTAGGAATGTATATTTCTGAGTGCGTATAACAGCATCAAAATTGTTGCTCAATCTCCCCTTTATTATTAATCTACAGGTATTATATTATAGCATACTATTGTGCCATAATAAAGGAAATAATAGAGAACAAATCAATATAGACAAGTTAGGGGGCCAACAATATGTAGGAATGTATATTTCTGAGTGCGTATAACAGCATCAAAATTGTTGCTCAATCTCCCCTTTATTATTAATCTACAGGTATTATATTATAGCATACTATTGTGCAATAATAAAGGAAATAATAGAGAACAAATCAATATAGACAAGTTAGGGGGCCAACAATATGTAGGAATGTATATTTCTGAGTGCGTATAACAGCATCAAAATTGTTGCTCAATCTCCCCTTTATTATTAATCTACAGGTATTATATTATAGCATACTATTGTGCCATAATAAAGGAAATAATAGAGAACAAATCAATATAGACAAGTTAGGGGGCCAACAATATGTAGGAATGTATATTTCTGAGTGCGTATAACAGCATCAAAATTGTTGCTCAATCTCCCCTTTATTATTAATCTACAGGTATTATATTATAGCATACTATTGTGCAATAATAAAGGAAATAATAGAGAACAAATCAATATAGACAAGTTAGGGGGCCAACAATATGTAGGAATGTATATTTCTGAGTGCGTATAACAGCATCAAAATTGTTGCTCAATCTCCCCTTTATTATTAATCTACAGGTATTAGCATACTATTGTGCCATAATAAAGGAAATAATAGAGAACAAATCAATATAGACAAGTTAGGGGGCCAACAATATGTAGGAATGTATACTTCTGAGTGCGCATAACAGCATCAAAATTGTTGCTCAATCTCCCCTTTATTATTAATCTACAGGTATTAGCATACTATTGTGCCATAATAAAGGAAATAATAGAGAACAAATCAATATAGACAAGTTAGGGGGACAACAATATGTAGGAATGTATATTTCTGAGTGCGTATAACAGCATCAAAATTGTTGCTCAATCTCCCCTTTATTATTAATCTACAGGTATTAGCATACTATTGTGCCATAATAATGGAAATAATAGAGAAAAAATCAATATAGACAAGTTAGGGGGCCAACAATATGTAGGAATGTATATTTCTGAGTGCGTATAACAGCATCAAAATTGTTGCTCAATCTTCCCTTTATTATTAATCTACAGGTATTAGCATACTATTGTGCCATAATAAAGGAAATAATAGAGAACAAATCAATATAGACAAGTTAGGGGGCCAACAATATGTAGGAATGTATATTTCTGAGTGCGTATAACAGCATGAAAATTGTTGCTCAATCTCCCCTTTATTATTAATCTACAGGTATTAGCATACTATTGTGCCATAATAAAGGAAATAATAGAGAACAAATCAATCTAGACAAGTTAGGGGGCCAACAATATGTAGGAATGTATATTTCTGAGTGCGTATAACAGCATCAAAATTGTTGCTCAATCTCCCCTTTATTATTAATCTACAGGTATTATATTATAGCATACTATTGTGCCATAATAAAGGAAATAATAGAGAACAAATCAATATAGACAAGTTAGGGGGCCAACAATATGTAGGAATGTATATTTCTGAGTGCGTATAACAGCATCAAAATTGTTGCTCAATCTCCCCTTATTATTAATCTACAGGTAATATATTATAGCATACTATTGTGCCATAATAAAGGAAATAATAGAGAACAAATCAATATAGACAAGTTAGGGGGCCAACAATATGTAGGAATGTATATTTCTGAGTGCGTATAACAGCATCAAAATTGTTGCTCAATCTCCCCTTATTATTAATCTACAGGTAATATATTATAGCATACTATTGTGCCATAATAAAGGAAATAATAGAGAACAAATCAATATAGACAAGTTAGGGGGCCAACAATATGTAGGAATGTATATTTCTGAGTGCGTATAACAGCATCAAAATTGTTGCTCAATCTCCCCTTATTATTAATCTACAGGTAATATATTATAGCATACTATTGTGCCATAATAAAGGAAATAATAGAGAACAAATCAATATAGACAAGTTAGGGGGCCAACAATATGTAGGAATGTATATTTCTGAGTGCGTATAACAGCATCAAAATTGTTGCTCAATCTCCCCTTTATTATTAATCTACAGGTATTATATTATAGCATACTATTGTGCCATAATAAAGGAAATAATAGAGAACAAATCAATATAGACAAGTTAGGGAGCCAACAATATGTAGGAATGTATATTTCTGAGTGCGTATAACAGCATCAAAATTGTTGCTCAATCTCCCCTTTATTATTAATCTACAGGTATTAGCATACTATTGTGCCATAATAAAGGAAATAATAGAGAACAAATCAATATAGACAAGTTAGGGGGCCAACAATATGTAGGAATGTATATTTCTGAGTGCGTATAACAGCATCAAAATTGTTGCTCAATCTCCCCTTTATTATTAAATCTACAGGTATTATATTATAGCATACTATTGTGCCATAATAAAGGAAATAATAGAGAACAAATCAATATAGACAAGTTAGGGGGCCAACAATATGTAGGAATGTATATTTCTGAGTGCGTATAACAGCATCAAAATTGTTGCTCAATCTCCCCTTTATTATTAATCTACAGGTATTATATTATGGCATACTATTGTGCAATAATAAAGGAAATAATAGAGAACAAATCAATATAGACAAGTTAGGGGGCCAACAATATGTAGGAATGTATATTTCTGAGTGCGTATAACAGCATCAAAATTGTTGCTCAATCTCCCCTTTATTATTAATCTACAGGTATTATATTATAGCATACTATTGTGCAATAATAAAGGAAATAATAGAGAACAAATCAATATAGACAAGTTAGGGGGCCAATAATATGTAATGTATATTTCTGAGTGCGTATAACAGCATCAAAATTGTTGCTCAATCTCCCCTTTATTATTAATCTACAGGTATTATATTATAGCATACTATTGTGCCATAATAAAGGAAATAATAGAAAACAAATCAATATAGACTACTTAGGGGGCCAACAATATGTAGGAATGTATATTTCTGAGAGCGTATAACAGCATCAAAATTGTTGCTCAATCTCCCCTTTATTATTAATCTACAGGTATTAGCATACTATTGTGCCATAATAAAGGAAATAATAGAGAACAAATCAATATAGACAAGTTAGGGGGCCAACAATATGTAGGAATGTATATTTCTGAGTGCGCATAACAGCATCAAAATTGTTGCTCAATCTCCCCTTTATTATTAATCTACAGGTATTAGCATACTATTGTGCCATAATAAAGGAAATAATAGAGAACAAATCAATATAGACAAGTTAGGGGGACAACAATATGTAGGAATGTATATTTCTGAGTGCGTATAACAGCATCAAAATTGTTGCTCAATCTCCCCTTTATTATTAATCTACAGGTATTAGCATACTATTGTGCCATAATAAAGGAAATAATAGAGAAAAAATCAATATAGACAAGTTCGGGGGCCAACAATATGTAGGAATGTATATTTCTGAGTGCGTATAACAGCATCAAAATTGTTGCTCAATCTCCCCTTCATTATTAATCTACAGGTATTAGCATACTATTGTGCCATAATAAAGGAAATAATAGAGAACAAATCAATATAGACAGGTTAGGGGGCCAACAATATGTAGGAATGTATATTTCTGAGTGCGTATAACAGCATCAAAATTGTTGCTCAATCTTCCCTTTATTATTAATCTACAGGTATTAGCATACTATTGTGCCATAATAAAGGAAATAATAGAGAACAAATCAATATAGACAAGTTAGGGGGCCAACAATATGTAGGAATGTATATTTCTGAGTGCGTATAACAGCATGAAAATTGTTGCTCAATCTCCCCTTTATTATTAATCTACAGGTATTAGCATACTATTGTGCCATAATAAAGGAAATAATAGAGAACAAATCAATATAGACAAGTTAGGGGGCCAACAATATGTAGGAATGTATATTTCTGAGTGCGTATAACAGCATGAAAATTGTTGCTCAATCTCCCCTTTATTATTAATCTACAGGTATTAGCATACTATTGTGCCATAATAAAGGAAATAATAGAGAACAAATCAATCTAGACAAGTTAGGGGGCCAACAATATGTAGGAATGTATATTTCTGAGTGCGTATAACAGCATCAAAATTGTTGCTCAATCTCCCCTTTATTATTAATCTACAGGTATTATATTATAGCATACTATTGTGCCATAATAAAGGAAATAATAGAGAACAAATCAATATAGACAAGTTAGGGGGCCAACAATATGTAGGAATGTATATTTCTGAGTGCGTATAACAGCATCAAAATTGTTGCTCAATCTCCCCTTATTATTAATCTACAGGTAATATATTATAGCATACTATTGTGCCATAATAAAGGAAATAATAGAGAACAAATCAATATAGACAAGTTAGGGGGCCAACAATATGTAGGAATGTATATTTCTGAGTGCGTATAACAGCATCAAAATTGTTGCTCAATCTCCCCTTATTATTAATCTACAGGTAATATATTATAGCATACTATTGTGCCATAATAAAGGAAATAATAGAGAACAAATCAATATAGACAAGTTAGGGGGCCAACAATATGTAGGAATGTATATTTCTGAGTGCGTATAACAGCATCAAAATTGTTGCTCAATCTCCCCTTATTATTAATCTACAGGTAATATATTATAGCATACTATTGTGCCATAATAAAGGAAATAATAGAGAACAAATCAATATAGACAAGTTAGGGGGCCAACAATATGTAGGAATGTATATTTCTGAGTGCGTATAACAGCATCAAAATTGTTGCTCAATCTCCCCTTTATTATTAATCTACAGGTATTATATTATAGCATACTATTGTGCCATAATAAAGGAAATAATAGAGAACAAATCAATATAGACAAGTTAGGGAGCCAACAATATGTAGGAATGTATATTTCTGAGTGCGTATAACAGCATCAAAATTGTTGCTCAATCTCCCCTTTATTATTAATCTACAGGTATTAGCATACTATTGTGCCATAATAAAGGAAATAATAGAGAACAAATCAATATAGACAAGTTAGGGGGCCAACAATATGTAGGAATGTATATTTCTGAGTGCGTATAACAGCATCAAAATTGTTGCTCAATCTCCCCTTTATTATTAAATCTACAGGTATTATATTATAGCATACTATTGTGCCATAATAAAGGAAATAATAGAGAACAAATCAATATAGACAAGTTAGGGGGCCAACAATATGTAGGAATGTATATTTCTGAGTGCGTATAACAGCATCAAAATTGTTGCTCAATCTCCCCTTTATTATTAATCTACAGGTATTATATTATGGCATACTATTGTGCAATAATAAAGGAAATAATAGAGAACAAATCAATATAGACAAGTTAGGGGGCCAACAATATGTAGGAATGTATATTTCTGAGTGCGTATAACAGCATCAAAATTGTTGCTCAATCTCCCCTTTATTATTAATCTACAGGTATTATATTATAGCATACTATTGTGCAATAATAAAGGAAATAATAGAGAACAAATCAATATAGACAAGTTAGGGGGCCAATAATATGTAATGTATATTTCTGAGTGCGTATAACAGCATCAAAATTGTTGCTCAATCTCCCCTTTATTATTAATCTACAGGTATTATATTATAGCATACTATTGTGCCATAATAAAGGAAATAATAGAAAACAAATCAATATAGACTACTTAGGGGGCCAACAATATGTAGGAATGTATATTTCTGAGAGCGTATAACAGCATCAAAATTGTTGCTCAATCTCCCCTTTATTATTAATCTACAGGTATTAGCATACTATTGTGCCATAATAAAGGAAATAATAGAGAACAAATCAATATAGACAAGTTAGGGGGCCAACAATATGTAGGAATGTATATTTCTGAGTGCGCATAACAGCATCAAAATTGTTGCTCAATCTCCCCTTTATTATTAATCTACAGGTATTAGCATACTATTGTGCCATAATAAAGGAAATAATAGAGAACAAATCAATATAGACAAGTTAGGGGGACAACAATATGTAGGAATGTATATTTCTGAGTGCGTATAACAGCATCAAAATTGTTGCTCAATCTCCCCTTTATTATTAATCTACAGGTATTAGCATACTATTGTGCCATAATAAAGGAAATAATAGAGAAAAAATCAATATAGACAAGTTCGGGGGCCAACAATATGTAGGAATGTATATTTCTGAGTGCGTATAACAGCATCAAAATTGTTGCTCAATCTCCCCTTCATTATTAATCTACAGGTATTAGCATACTATTGTGCCATAATAAAGGAAATAATAGAGAACAAATCAATATAGACAGGTTAGGGGGCCAACAATATGTAGGAATGTATATTTCTGAGTGCGTATAACAGCATCAAAATTGTTGCTCAATCTTCCCTTTATTATTAATCTACAGGTATTAGCATACTATTGTGCCATAATAAAGGAAATAATAGAGAACAAATCAATATAGACAAGTTAGGGGGCCAACAATATGTAGGAATGTATATTTCTGAGTGCGTATAACAGCATGAAAATTGTTGCTCAATCTCCCCCTTATTATTAATCTACAGGTATTAGCATACTATTGTGCCATAATAAAGGAAATAATAGAGAACAAATCAATATAGACAAGTTAGGGGGCCAACAATATGTAGGAATGTATATTTCTGAGTGCGTATAACAGCATCAAAATTGTTGCTCAATCTCCCCTTTATTATTAATCTACAGGTATTATATTATAGCATACTATTGTGCCATAATAAAGGAAATAATAGAGAACAAATCAATATAGACAAGTTAGGGGGCCAACAATATGTAGGAATGTATATTTCTGTGTGCGTATAACAGCATCAAAATTGTTGCTCAATCTCCCCTTTATTATTAATCTACAGGTATTATATTATAGCATACTATTGTGCAATAATAAAGGAAATAATAGAGAACAAATCAATATAGACAAGTTAGGGGGCCAACAATATGTAGGAATGTATATTTCGGAGTGCGTATAACAGCATCAAAATTGTTGCTCAATCTCCCCTTTATTATTAATCTACAGGTATTATATTATAGCATACTATTGTGCCATAATAAAGGAAATAATAGAGAACAAATCAATATAGACAAGTTAGGGGGCCAACAATATGTAGGAATGTATATTTCTGAGTGCGTATAACAGCATCAAAATTGTTGCTCAATCTCCCCTTTACTATTAATCTACAGGTAATATATTATAGCATACTATTGTGCCATAATAAAGGAAATAATAGAGAACAAATCAATATAGACAAGCTAGGGGGCCAACAATATGTAGGAATGTATATTTCTGAGTGCGTATAACAGCATCAAAATTGTTGCTCAATCTCCCCTTTATTATTAATCTACAGGTATTATATTATAGCATACTATTGTGCCATAATAAAGGAAATAATAGAGAACAAATCAATATAGACAAGTTAGGGGGCCAACAATATGTAGGAATGTATATTTCTGAGTGCGTATAACAGCATCAAAATTTTTGCTCAATCTCCCCTTTATTATTAATCTACAGGTATTATATTATAGCATACTATTGTGCCATAATAAAGGAAATAATAGAGAACAAATCAATATAGACAAGCTAGGGGGCCAACAATATGTAGGAATGTATATTTCTGAGTGCGTATAACAGCATCAAAATTGTTGCTCAATCTCCCCTTTATTATTAATCAACAGGTATTAGCATACTATTGTGCCATAATAAAGGAAATAATAGAGAACAAATCAATATAGACAAGTTAGGGGGCCAACAATATGTAGGAATGTATATTTCTGAGTGCATATAACAGCATCAAAATTGTTGCTCAATCTCCCCTTTATTATTAATCTACAGGTATTAGCATACTATTGTGCCATAATAAAGGAAATAATAGAGAACAAATCAATATAGACAAGTTAGGGGGCCAACAATATGTAGGAATGTATATTTCTGAGTGCGTATAACAGCATGAAAATTGTTGCTCAATCTCCCCTTTATTATTAATCTACAGGTATTAGCATACTATTGTGCCATAATAAAGGAAATAATAGAGAACAAATCAATCTAGACAAGTTAGGGGGCCAACAATATGTAGGAATGTATATTTCTGAGTGCGTATAACAGCATCAAAATTGTTGCTCAATCTCCCCTTTATTATTAATCTACAGGTATTATATTATAGCATACTATTGTGCCATAATAAAGGAAATAATAGAGAACAAATCAATATAGACAAGTTAGGGGGCCAACAATATGTAGGAATGTATATTTCTGAGTGCGTATAACAGCATCAAAATTGTTGCTCAATCTCCCCTTATTATTAATCTACAGGTAATATATTATAGCATACTATTGTGCCATAATAAAGGAAATAATAGAGAACAAATCAATATAGACAAGTTAGGGGGCCAACAATATGTAGGAATGTATATTTCTGAGTGCGTATAACAGCATCAAAATTGTTGCTCAATCTCCCCTTATTATTAATCTACAGGTAATATATTATAGCATACTATTGTGCCATAATAAAGGAAATAATAGAGAACAAATCAATATAGACAAGTTAGGGGGCCAACAATATGTAGGAATGTATATTTCTGAGTGCGTATAACAGCATCAAAATTGTTGCTCAATCTCCCCTTATTATTAATCTACAGGTAATATATTATAGCATACTATTGTGCCATAATAAAGGAAATAATAGAGAACAAATCAATATAGACAAGTTAGGGGGCCAACAATATGTAGGAATGTATATTTCTGAGTGCGTATAACAGCATCAAAATTGTTGCTCAATCTCCCCTTTATTATTAATCTACAGGTATTATATTATAGCATACTATTGTGCCATAATAAAGGAAATAATAGAGAACAAATCAATATAGACAAGTTAGGGAGCCAACAATATGTAGGAATGTATATTTCTGAGTGCGTATAACAGCATCAAAATTGTTGCTCAATCTCCCCTTTATTATTAATCTACAGGTATTAGCATACTATTGTGCCATAATAAAGGAAATAATAGAGAACAAATCAATATAGACAAGTTAGGGGGCCAACAATATGTAGGAATGTATATTTCTGAGTGCGTATAACAGCATCAAAATTGTTGCTCAATCTCCCCTTTATTATTAAATCTACAGGTATTATATTATAGCATACTATTGTGCCATAATAAAGGAAATAATAGAGAACAAATCAATATAGACAAGTTAGGGGGCCAACAATATGTAGGAATGTATATTTCTGAGTGCGTATAACAGCATCAAAATTGTTGCTCAATCTCCCCTTTATTATTAATCTACAGGTATTATATTATGGCATACTATTGTGCAATAATAAAGGAAATAATAGAGAACAAATCAATATAGACAAGTTAGGGGGCCAACAATATGTAGGAATGTATATTTCTGAGTGCGTATAACAGCATCAAAATTGTTGCTCAATCTCCCCTTTATTATTAATCTACAGGTATTATATTATAGCATACTATTGTGCAATAATAAAGGAAATAATAGAGAACAAATCAATATAGACAAGTTAGGGGGCCAATAATATGTAATGTATATTTCTGAGTGCGTATAACAGCATCAAAATTGTTGCTCAATCTCCCCTTTATTATTAATCTACAGGTATTATATTATAGCATACTATTGTGCCATAATAAAGGAAATAATAGAAAACAAATCAATATAGACTACTTAGGGGGCCAACAATATGTAGGAATGTATATTTCTGAGAGCGTATAACAGCATCAAAATTGTTGCTCAATCTCCCCTTTATTATTAATCTACAGGTATTAGCATACTATTGTGCCATAATAAAGGAAATAATAGAGAACAAATCAATATAGACAAGTTAGGGGGCCAACAATATGTAGGAATGTATATTTCTGAGTGCGCATAACAGCATCAAAATTGTTGCTCAATCTCCCCTTTATTATTAATCTACAGGTATTAGCATACTATTGTGCCATAATAAAGGAAATAATAGAGAACAAATCAATATAGACAAGTTAGGGGGACAACAATATGTAGGAATGTATATTTCTGAGTGCGTATAACAGCATCAAAATTGTTGCTCAATCTCCCCTTTATTATTAATCTACAGGTATTAGCATACTATTGTGCCATAATAAAGGAAATAATAGAGAAAAAATCAATATAGACAAGTTCGGGGGCCAACAATATGTAGGAATGTATATTTCTGAGTGCGTATAACAGCATCAAAATTGTTGCTCAATCTCCCCTTCATTATTAATCTACAGGTATTAGCATACTATTGTGCCATAATAAAGGAAATAATAGAGAACAAATCAATATAGACAGGTTAGGGGGCCAACAATATGTAGGAATGTATATTTCTGAGTGCGTATAACAGCATCAAAATTGTTGCTCAATCTTCCCTTTATTATTAATCTACAGGTATTAGCATACTATTGTGCCATAATAAAGGAAATAATAGAGAACAAATCAATATAGACAAGTTAGGGGGCCAACAATATGTAGGAATGTATATTTCTGAGTGCGTATAACAGCATGAAAATTGTTGCTCAATCTCCCCCTTATTATTAATCTACAGGTATTAGCATACTATTGTGCCATAATAAAGGAAATAATAGAGAACAAATCAATATAGACAAGTTAGGGGGCCAACAATATGTAGGAATGTATATTTCTGAGTGCGTATAACAGCATCAAAATTGTTGCTCAATCTCCCCTTTATTATTAATCTACAGGTATTATATTATAGCATACTATTGTGCCATAATAAAGGAAATAATAGAGAACAAATCAATATAGACAAGTTAGGGGGCCAACAATATGTAGGAATGTATATTTCTGTGTGCGTATAACAGCATCAAAATTGTTGCTCAATCTCCCCTTTATTATTAATCTACAGGTATTATATTATAGCATACTATTGTGCAATAATAAAGGAAATAATAGAGAACAAATCAATATAGACAAGTTAGGGGGCCAACAATATGTAGGAATGTATATTTCGGAGTGCGTATAACAGCATCAAAATTGTTGCTCAATCTCCCCTTTATTATTAATCTACAGGTATTATATTATAGCATACTATTGTGCCATAATAAAGGAAATAATAGAGAACAAATCAATATAGACAAGTTAGGGGGCCAACAATATGTAGGAATGTATATTTCTGAGTGCGTATAACAGCATCAAAATTGTTGCTCAATCTCCCCTTTACTATTAATCTACAGGTAATATATTATAGCATACTATTGTGCCATAATAAAGGAAATAATAGAGAACAAATCAATATAGACAAGCTAGGGGGCCAACAATATGTAGGAATGTATATTTCTGAGTGCGTATAACAGCATCAAAATTGTTGCTCAATCTCCCCTTTATTATTAATCTACAGGTATTATATTATAGCATACTATTGTGCCATAATAAAGGAAATAATAGAGAACAAATCAATATAGACAAGTTAGGGGGCCAACAATATGTAGGAATGTATATTTCTGAGTGCGTATAACAGCATCAAAATTTTTGCTCAATCTCCCCTTTATTATTAATCTACAGGTATTATATTATAGCATACTATTGTGCCATAATAAAGGAAATAATAGAGAACAAATCAATATAGACAAGCTAGGGGGCCAACAATATGTAGGAATGTATATTTCTGAGTGCGTATAACAGCATCAAAATTGTTGCTCAATCTCCCCTTTATTATTAATCAACAGGTATTAGCATACTATTGTGCCATAATAAAGGAAATAATAGAGAACAAATCAATATAGACAAGTTAGGGGGCCAACAATATGTAGGAATGTATATTTCTGAGTGCATATAACAGCATCAAAATTGTTGCTCAATCTCCCCTTTATTATTAATCTACAGGTATTAGCATACTATTGTGCCATAATAAAGGAAATAATAGAGAACAAATCAATATAGACAAGTTAGGGGGCCAACAATATGTAGGAATGTATATTTCTGAGTGCGTATAACAGCATCAAAATTGTTGCTCAATCTCCCCTTTATTATTAATCTACAGGTATTATATTATAGCATACTATTGTGCAATAATAAAGGAAATAATAGAGAACAAATCAATATAGACAAGTTAGGGGGCCAACAATATGTAGGAATGTATATTTCTGAGTGCGTATAACAGCATCAAAATTGTTGCTCAATCTCCCCTTTAATATTAATCTACAGGTATTAGCATACTATTGTGCCATAATAAAGGAAATAATAGAGAACAAATCAATATAGACAAGTTAGGGGGCCAACAATATGTAGGAATGTATATTTCTGAGTGCGTATAACAGCATCAAAATTGTTGCTCAATCTCCCCTTTATTATTAATCTACAGGTATTAGCATACTATTGTGCCATAATAAAGGAAATAATAGAGAACAAATCAATATAGACAAGTTAGGGGGCCAACAATATGTAGGAATGTATATTTCTGAGTGCGTATAACAGCATCAAAATTGTTGCTCAATCTCCCCTTTATTATTAATCTACAGGTATTATATTATAGCATACTATTGTGCCATAATAAAGGAAATAATAGAGAACAAATCAATATAGACAAGTTAGGGGGCCAACAATATGTAGGAATGTATATTTCTGAGTTCGTATAACAGCATCAAAATTGTTGCTCAATCTCCCCTTTATTATTAATCTACAGGTATTATATTATAGCATACTATTGTGCAATAATAAAGGAAATAATAGAGAACAAATCAATATAGACAAGTTAGGGGGCCAACAATATGTAGGAATGTATATTTCTGAGTGCGTATAACAGCATCAAAAGTGTTGCTCAATCTCCCCTTTATTATTAATCTACAGGTATTATATTATAGCATACTATTGTGCCATAATAAAGGAAATAATAGAGAACAAATCAATATAGACAAGTTAGGGGGCCAACAATATGTAGGAATGTATATTTCTGAGTGCGTATAACAGCATCAAAATTGTTGCTCAATCTCCCCTTTATTATTAATCTACAGGTATTATATTATAGCATACTATTGTGCCATAATAAAGGAAATAATAGAGAACAAATCAATATAGACAAGTTAGGGGGCCAACAATATGTAGGAATGTATATTTCTGAGTGCGTATAACAGCATCAAAAGTGTTGCTCAATCTCCCCTTTATTATTAATCTACAGGTATTATATTATAGCATACTATTGTGCCATAATAAAGGAAATAATAGAGAACAAATCAATATAGACAAGTTAGGGGGCCAACAATATGTAGGAATGTATATTTCTGAGTGCGTATAACAGCATCAAAATTGTTGCTCAATCTCCCCCTTATTATTAATCTACAGGTATTAGCATACTATTGTGCCATAATAAAGGAAATAATAGAGAACAAATCAATATAGACAAGTTAGGGGGCCAACAATATGTAGGAATGTATATTTCTGAGTGCGTATAACAGCATCAAAATTGTTGCTCAATCTCCCCTTTATTATTAATCTACAGGTATTATATTATAGCATACTATTGTGCAATAATAAAGGAAATAATAGAGAACAAATCAATATAGACAAGTTAGGGGGCCAACAATATGTAGGAATGTATATTTCTGAGTGCGTATAACAGCATCAAAATTGTTGCTCAATCTCCCCTTTAATATTAATCTACAGGTATTAGCATACTATTGTGCCATAATAAAGGAAATAATAGAGAACAAATCAATATAGACAAGTTAGGGGGCCAACAATATGTAGGAATGTATATTTCTGAGTGCGTATAACAGCATCAAAATTGTTGCTCAATCTCCCCTTTATTATTAATCTACAGGTATTAGCATACTATTGTGCCATAATAAAGGAAATAATAGAGAACAAATCAATATAGACAAGTTAGGGGGCCAACAATATGTAGGAATGTATATTTCTGAGTGCGTATAACAGCATCAAAATTGTTGCTCAATCTCCTCTTTATTATTAATCTACAGGTATTATATTATAGCATACTATTGTGCCATAATAAAGGAAATAATAGAGAACAAATCAATATAGACAAGTTAGGGGGCCAACAACATGTAGGAATGTATATTTCTGAGTTCGTATAACAGCATCAAAATTTTTGCTCAATCTCCCCTTTATTATTAATCTACAGGTATTATATTATAGCATACTATTGTGCAATAATAAAGGAAATAATAGAGAACAAATCAATATAGACAAGTTAGGGGGCCAACAATATGTAGGAATGTGTATTTCTGAGTGCGTATAACAGCATCAAAAGAGTTGCTCAATCTCCCCTTTATTATTAATCTACAGGTATTATATTATAGCATACTATTGTGCCATAATAAAGGAAATAATAGAGAACAAATCAATATAGACAAGTTAGGGGGCCAACAATATGTAGGAATGTATATTTCTGAGTGCGTATAACAGCATCAAAAGTGTTGCTCAATCTCCCCTTTATTATTAATCTACAGGCATTATATTATAGCATACTATTGTGCCATAATAAAGGAAATAATAGAGAACAAATCAATATAGACGAGTTAGGGGGCCAACAATATGTAGGAATGTATATTTCTGAGTGCGTATAACAGCATCAAAATTGTTGCTCAATCTCCCCTTTATTATTAATCTACAGGTATTATATTATAGCATACTATTGTGCCATAATAAAGGTAATAATAGAGAACAAATCAATATAGACAAGTTAGGGGGCCAACAATATGTAGGAATGTATATTTCTGAGTGCGTATAACAGCATCAAAATTTTTGCTCAATCTCCCCTTTATTATTAATCTACAGGTATTATATTATAGCATACTATTGTGCCATAATAAAGGAAATAATAGAGAACAAATCAATATAGACAAGCTAGGGGGCCAACAATATGTAGGAATGTATATTTCTGAGTGCGTATAACAGCATCAAATTTGTTGCTCAATCTCCCCTTTATTATTAATCTACAGGTATTAGCATACTATTGTGCCATAATAAAGGAAATAATAGAGAACAAATCAATATAGACAAGTTAGGGGGCCAACAATATGTAGGAATGTATATTTCTGAGTGCGTATAACAGCATGAAAATTGTTGCTCAATCTCCCCTTTATTATTAATCTACAGGTATTAGCATACTATTGTGCCATAATAAAGGAAATAATAGAGAACAAATCAATATAGACAAGTTAGGGGGCCAACAATATGTAGGAATGTATATTTCTGAGTGCGTATAACAGCATCAAAATTGTTGCTCAATCTCCCCTTTATTATTAATCTACAGGTATTAGCATACTATTGTGCCATAATAAAGGAAATAATAGAGAACAAATCAATATAGACAAGTTAGGGGGCCAACAATATGTAGGAATGTATATTTCTGAGTGCGTATAACAGCATCAAAATTGTTGCTCAATCTCCTCTTTATTATTAATCTACAGGTATTATATTATAGCATACTATTGTGCCATAATAAAGGAAATAATAGAGAACAAATCAATATTGACAAGTTAGGGGGCCAACAACATGTAGGAATGTATATTTCTGAGTTCGTATAACAGCATCAAAATTTTTGCTCAATCTCCCCTTTATTATTAATCTACAGGTATTATATTATAGCATACTATTGTGCAATAATAAAGGAAATAATAGAGAACAAATCAATATAGACAAGTTAGGGGGCCAACAATATGTAGGAATGTGTATTTCTGAGTGCGTATAACAGCATCAAAAGAGTTGCTCAATCTCCCCTTTATTATTAATCTACAGGTATTATATTATAGCATACTATTGTGCCATAATAAAGGAAATAATAGAGAACAAATCAATATAGACAAGTTAGGGGGCCAACAATATGTAGGAATGTATATTTCTGAGTGCGTATAACAGCATCAAAATTGTTGCTCAATCTCCCCTTTATTATTAATCTACAGGTATTATATTATAGCATACTATTGTGCCATAATAAAGGAAATAATAGAGAACAAATCAATATAGACAAGTTAGGGGGCCAACAATATGTAGGAATGTATATTTCTGAGTGCGTATAACAGCATCAAAAGTGTTGCTCAATCTCCCCTTTATTATTAATCTACAGGCATTATATTATAGCATACTATTGTGCCATAATAAAGGAAATAATAGAGAACAAATCAATATAGACGAGTTAGGGGGCCAACAATATGTAGGAATGTATATTTCTGAGTGCGTATAACAGCATCAAAATTGTTGCTCAATCTCCCCTTTATTATTAATCTACAGGTATTATATTATAGCATACTATTGTGCCATAATAAAGGAAATAATAGAGAACAAATCAATATAGACAAGTTAGGGGGCCAACAATATGTAGGAATGTATATTTCTGAGTGCGTATAACAGCATCAAAATTGTTGCTCAATCTCCCCTTTATTATTAATCTACAGGTATTAGCATACTATTGTGCCATAATAAAGGAAATAATAGAGAACAAATCAATATAGACAAGTTAGGGGGCCAACAATATGTTGGAATGTATATTTCTGAGTGCGTATAACAGCATGAAAATTGTTGCTCAATCTCCCCTTTATTATTAATCTACAGGTATTAGCATACTATTGTGCCATAATAAAGGAAATAATAGAGAACAAATCAATATAGACAAGTTAGGGGGCCAACAATATGTAGGAATGTATATTTCTGAGTGCGTATAACATCATCAAAATTGTTGCTCAATCTCCCCTTTATTATTAATCTACAGGTATTAGCATACTATTGTGCCATAATAAAGGAAATAATAGAGAACAAATCAACATAGACAAGTTAGGGGGCCAACAATATGTAGGAATGTATATTTCTGAGTGCGTATAACAGCATCAAAATTGTTGCTCAATCTCCTCTTTATTATTAATCTACAGGTATTATATTATAGCATACTATTGTGCCATAATAAAGGAAATAATAGAGAACAAATCAATATAGACAAGTTAGGGGGCCAACAATATGTAGGAATGTATATTTCTGAGTTCGTATAACAGCATCAAAATTGTTGCTCAATCTCCCCTTTATTATTAATCTACAGGTATTATATTATAGCATACTATTGTGCAATAATAAAGGAAATAATAGAGAACAAATCAATATAGACAAGTTAGGGGGCCAACAATATGTAGGAATGTATATTTCTGAGTGCGTATAACAGCATCAAAAGTGTTGCTCAATCTCCCCTTAATTATTAATCTACAGGTATTATATTATAGCATACTATTGTGCCATAATAAAGGAAATAATAGAGAACAAATCAATATAGACAAGTTAGGGGGCCAACAATATGTAGGAATGTATATTTCTGAGTGCGTATAACAGCATCAAAATTGTTGCTCAATCTCCCCTTTATTATTAATCTACAGGTATTATATTATAGCATACTATTGTGCCATAATAAAGGAAATAATAGAGAACAAATCAATATAGACAAGTTAGGGGGCCAACAATATGTAGGAATGTATATTTCTGAGTGCGTATAACAGCATCAAAAGTGTTGCTCAATCTCCCCTTTATTATTAATCTACAGGTATTATATTATAGCATACTATTGTGCCATAATAAAGGAAATAATAGAGAACAAATCAATATAGACAAGTTAGGGGGCCAACAATATGTAGGAATGTATATTTCTGAGTGCGTATAACAGCATCAAAATTGTTGCTCAATCTCCCCTTTATTATTAATCTACAGGTATTATATTATAGCATACTATTGTGCCATAATAAAGGAAATAATAGAGAACAAATCAATATGGACAAGTTAGGGGGCCAACAATATGTAGGAATGTATATTTCTGAGTGCGTATAACAGCATCAAAATTTTTGCTCAATCTCCCCTTTATTATTAATCTACAGGTATTATATTATAGCATACTATTGTGCCATAATAAAGGAAATAATAGAGAACAAATCAATATAGACAAGCTAGGGGGCCAACAATATGTAGGAATGTATATTTCTGAGTGCGTATAACAGCATCAAAATTGTTGCTCAATCTCCCCTTTATTATTAATCTACAGGTATTATATTATAGCATACTATTGTGCCATAATAAAGGAAATAATAGAGAACAAATCAATATAGACAAGTTAGGGGGCCAACAATATGTAGGAATGTATATTTCTGAGTGCGTATAACAGCATCAAATTTGTTGCTCAATCTCCCCTTTATTATTAATCTACAGGTATTAGCATACTATTGTGCCATAATAAAGGAAATAATAGAGAACAAATCAATATAGACAAGTTAGGGGGCCAACAATATGTAGGAATGTATATTTCTGAGTGCGTATAACAGCATGAAAATTGTTGCTCAATCTCCCCTTTATTATTAATCTACAGGTATTAGCATACTATTGTGCCATAATAAAGGAAATAATAGAGAACAAATCAATATAGACAAGTTAGGGGGCCAACAATATGTAGGAATGTATATTTCTGAGTGCGTATAACAGCATCAAAATTGTTGCTCAATCTCCCCTTTATTATTAATCTACAGGTATTAGCATACTATTGTGCCATAATAAAGGAAATAATAGAGAACAAATCAATATAGACAAGTTAGGGGGCCAACAATATGTAGGAATGTATATTTCTGAGTGCGTATAACAGCATCAAAATTGTTGCTCAATCTCCTCTTTATTATTAATCTACAGGTATTATATTATAGCATACTATTGTGCCATAATAAAGGAAATAATAGAGAACAAATCAATATTGACAAGTTAGGGGGCCAACAACATGTAGGAATGTATATTTCTGAGTTCGTATAACAGCATCAAAATTTTTGCTCAATCTCCCCTTTATTATTAATCTACAGGTATTATATTATAGCATACTATTGTGCAATAATAAAGGAAATAATAGAGAACAAATCAATATAGACAAGTTAGGGGGCCAACAATATGTAGGAATGTGTATTTCTGAGTGCGTATAACAGCATCAAAAGAGTTGCTCAATCTCCCCTTTATTATTAATCTACAGGTATTATATTATAGCATACTATTGTGCCATAATAAAGGAAATAATAGAGAACAAATCAATATAGACAAGTTAGGGGGCCAACAATATGTAGGAATGTATATTTCTGAGTGCGTATAACAGCATCAAAATTGTTGCTCAATCTCCCCTTTATTATTAATCTACAGGTATTATATTATAGCATACTATTGTGCCATAATAAAGGAAATAATAGAGAACAAATCAATATAGACAAGTTAGGGGGCCAACAATATGTAGGAATGTATATTTCTGAGTGCGTATAACAGCATCAAAAGTGTTGCTCAATCTCCCCTTTATTATTAATCTACAGGCATTATATTATAGCATACTATTGTGCCATAATAAAGGAAATAATAGAGAACAAATCAATATAGACGAGTTAGGGGGCCAACAATATGTAGGAATGTATATTTCTGAGTGCGTATAACAGCATCAAAATTGTTGCTCAATCTCCCCTTTATTATTAATCTACAGGTATTATATTATAGCATACTATTGTGCCATAATAAAGGAAATAATAGAGAACAAATCAATATAGACAAGTTAGGGGGCCAACAATATGTAGGAATGTATATTTCTGAGTGCGTATAACAGCATCAAAATTTTTGCTCAATCTCCCCTTTATTATTAATCTACAGGTATTATATTATAGCATACTATTGTGCCATAATAAAGGAAATAATAGAGAACAAATCAATATAGACAAGCTAGGGGGCCAACAATATGTAGGAATGTATATTTCTGAGTGCGTATAACAGCATCAAAATTGTTGCTCAATCTCCCCTTTATTATTAATCTACAGGTATTATATTATAGCATACTATTGTGCCATAATAAAGGAAATAATAGAGAACAAATCAATATAGACAAGTTAGGGGGCCAACAATATGTAGGAATGTATATTTCTGAGTGCGTATAACAGCATCAAAATTGTTGCTCAATCTCCCCTTTATTATTAATCAACAGGTATTAGCATACTATTGTGCCATAATAAAGGAAATAATAGAGAACAAATCAACATAGACAAGTTAGGGGGCCAACAATATGTAGGAATGTATATTTCTGAGTGCGTATAACAGCTTTAAAATTGTTGCTCAATCTCCTCTTTATTATTAATCTACAGGTATTATATTATAGCATACTATTGTGCCATAATAAAGGAAATAATAGAGAACAAATCAATATAGACAAGTTAGGGGGCCAACAATATGTAGGAATGTATATTTCTGAGTTCGTATAACAGCATCAAAATTGTTGCTCAATCTCCCCTTTATTATTAATCTACAGGTATTATATTATAGCATACTATTGTGCAATAATAAAGGAAATAATAGAGAACAAATCAATATAGACAAGTTAGGGGGCCAACAATATGTAGGAATGTATATTTCTGAGTGCGTATAACAGCATCAAAAGTGTTGCTCAATCTCCCCTTAATTATTAATCTACAGGTATTATATTATAGCATACTATTGTGCCATAATAAAGGAAATAATAGAGAACAAATCAATATAGACAAGTTAGGGGGCCAACAATATGTAGGAATGTATATTTCTGAGTGCGTATAACAGCATCAAAATTGTTGCTCAATCTCCCCTTTATTATTAATCTACAGGTATTATATTATAGCATACTATTGTGCCATAATAAAGGAAATAATAGAGAACAAATCAATATAGACAAGTTAGGGGGCCAACAATATGTAGGAATGTATATTTCTGAGTGCGTATAACAGCATCAAAAGTGTTGCTCAATCTCCCCTTTATTATTAATCTACAGGTATTATATTATAGCATACTATTGTGCCATAATAAAGGAAATAATAGAGAACAAATCAATATAGACAAGTTAGGGGGCCAACAATATGTAGGAATGTATATTTCTGAGTGCGTATAACAGCATCAAAATTGTTGCTCAATCTCCCCTTTATTATTAATCTACAGGTATTATATTATAGCATACTATTGTGCCATAATAAAGGAAATAATAGAGAACAAATCAATATGGACAAGTTAGGGGGCCAACAATATGTAGGAATGTATATTTCTGAGTGCGTATAACAGCATCAAAATTTTTGCTCAATCTCCCCTTTATTATTAATCTACAGGTATTATATTATAGCATACTATTGTGCCATAATAAAGGAAATAATAGAGAACAAATCAATATAGACAAGCTAGGGGGCCAACAATATGTAGGAATGTATATTTCTGAGTGCGTATAACAGCATCAAAATTGTTGCTCAATCTCCCCTTTATTATTAATCTACAGGTATTATATTATAGCATACTATTGTGCCATAATAAAGGAAATAATAGAGAACAAATCAATATAGACAAGTTAGGGGGCCAACAATATGTAGGAATGTATATTTCTGAGTGCGTATAACAGCATCAAATTTGTTGCTCAATCTCCCCTTTATTATTAATCTACAGGTATTAGCATACTATTGTGCCATAATAAAGGAAATAATAGAGAACAAATCAATATAGACAAGTTAGGGGGCCAACAATATGTAGGAATGTATATTTCTGAGTGCGTATAACAGCATGAAAATTGTTGCTCAATCTCCCCTTTATTATTAATCTACAGGTATTAGCATACTATTGTGCCATAATAAAGGAAATAATAGAGAACAAATCAATATAGACAAGTTAGGGGGCCAACAACATGTAGGAATGTATATTTCTGAGTGCGTATAACAGCATCAAAATTGTTGCTCAATCTCCCCTTTATTATTAATCTACAGGTATTAGCATACTATTGTGCCATAATAAAGGAAATAATAGAGAACAAATCAATATAGACAAGTTAGGGGGCCAACAATATGTAGGAATGTATATTTCTGAGTGCGTATAACAGCATCAAAATTGTTGCTCAATCTCCTCTTTATTATTAATCTACAGGTATTATATTATAGCATACTATTGTGCCATAATAAAGGAAATAATAGAGAACAAATCAATATTGACAAGTTAGGGGGCCAACAACATGTAGGAATGTATATTTCTGAGTTCGTATAACAGCATCAAAATTTTTGCTCAATCTCCCCTTTATTATTAATCTACAGGTATTATATTATAGCATACTATTGTGCAATAATAAAGGAAATAATAGAGAACAAATCAATATAGACAAGTTAGGGGGCCAACAATATGTAGGAATGTGTATTTCTGAGTGCGTATAACAGCATCAAAAGAGTTGCTCAATCTCCCCTTTATTATTAATCTACAGGTATTATATTATAGCATACTATTGTGCCATAATAAAGGAAATAATAGAGAACAAATCAATATAGACAAGTTAGGGGGCCAACAATATGTAGGAATGTATATTTCTGAGTGCGTATAACAGCATCAAAAGTGTTGCTCAATCTCCCCTTTATTATTAATCTACAGGCATTATATTATAGCATACTATTGTGCCATAATAAAGGAAATAATAGAGAACAAATCAATATAGACGAGTTAGGGGGCCAACAATATGTAGGAATGTATATTTCTGAGTGCGTATAACAGCATCAAAATTGTTGCTCAATCTCCCCTTTATTATTAATCTACAGGTATTATATTATAGCATACTATTGTGCCATAATAAAGGAAATAATAGAGAACAAATCAATATAGACAAGTTAGGGGGCCAACAATATGTAGGAATGTATATTTCTGAGTGCGTATAACAGCATCAAAATTTTTGCTCAATCTCCCCTTTATTATTAATCTACAGGTATTATATTATAGCATACTATTGTGCCATAATAAAGGAAATAATAGAGAACAAATCAATATAGACAAGCTAGGGGGCCAACAATATGTAGGAATGTATATTTCTGAGTGCGTATAACAGCATCAAAATTGTTGCTCAATCTCCCCTTTATTATTAATCTACAGGTATTATATTATAGCATACTATTGTGCCATAATAAAGGAAATAATAGAGAACAAATCAATATAGACAAGTTAGGGGGCCAACAATATGTAGGAATGTATATTTCTGAGTGCGTATAACAGCATCAAAATTGTTGCTCAATCTCCCCTTTATTATTAATCAACAGGTATTAGCATACTATTGTGCCATAATAAAGGAAATAATAGAGAACTAATCAATATAGACAAGTTAGGGGGCCAACAATATGTAGGAATGTATATTTCTGAGTGCATATAACAGCATCAAAATTGTTGCTCAATCTCCCCTTTATTATTAATCTACAGGTATTATATTATAGCATACTATTGTGCCATAATAAAGGAAATAATAGAGAACAAATCAATATAGACAAGTTAGGGGGCCAACAATATGTAGGAATGTATATTTCTGAGTGCGTATAACAGCATCAAAATTGTTGCTCAATCTCCCCTTTATTATTAATCTACAGGTATTAGCATACTATTGTGCCATAATAAAGGAAATAATAGAGAACAAATCAATATAGACAAGTTAGGGGGCCAACAATATGTTGGAATGTATATTTCTGAGTGCGTATAACAGCATGAAAATTGTTGCTCAATCTCCCCTTTATTATTAATCTACAGGTATTAGCATACTATTGTGCCATAATAAAGGAAATAATAGAGAACAAATCAATATAGACAAGTTAGGGGGCCAACAATATGTAGGAATGTATATTTCTGAGTGCGTATAACATCATCAAAATTGTTGCTCAATCTCCCCTTTATTATTAATCTACAGGTATTAGCATACTATTGTGCCATAATAAAGGAAATAATAGAGAACAAATCAACATAGACAAGTTAGGGGGCCAACAATATGTAGGAATGTATATTTCTGAGTGCGTATAACAGCATCAAAATTGTTGCTCAATCTCCTCTTTATTATTAATCTACAGGTATTATATTATAGCATACTATTGTGCCATAATAAAGGAAATAATAGAGAACAAATCAATATAGACAAGTTAGGGGGCCAACAATATGTAGGAATGTATATTTCTGAGTTCGTATAACAGCATCAAAATTGTTGCTCAATCTCCCCTTTATTATTAATCTACAGGTATTATATTATAGCATACTATTGTGCAATAATAAAGGAAATAATAGAGAACAAATCAATATAGACAAGTTAGGGGGCCAACAATATGTAGGAATGTATATTTCTGAGTGCGTATAACAGCATCAAAAGTGTTGCTCAATCTCCCCTTAATTATTAATCTACAGGTATTATATTATAGCATACTATTGTGCCATAATAAAGGAAATAATAGAGAACAAATCAATATAGACAAGTTAGGGGGCCAACAATATGTAGGAATGTATATTTCTGAGTGCGTATAACAGCATCAAAATTGTTGCTCAATCTCCCCTTTATTATTAATCTACAGGTATTATATTATAGCATACTATTGTGCCATAATAAAGGAAATAATAGAGAACAAATCAATATAGACAAGTTAGGGGGCCAACAATATGTAGGAATGTATATTTCTGAGTGCGTATAACAGCATCAAAAGTGTTGCTCAATCTCCCCTTTATTATTAATCTACAGGTATTATATTATAGCATACTATTGTGCCATAATAAAGGAAATAATAGAGAACAAATCAATATAGACAAGTTAGGGGGCCAACAATATGTAGGAATGTATATTTCTGAGTGCGTATAACATCATCAAAATTGTTGCTCAATCTCCCCTTTATTATTAATCTACAGGTATTAGCATACTATTGTGCCATAATAAAGGAAATAATAGAGAACAAATCAACATAGACAAGTTAGGGGGCCAACAATATGTAGGAATGTATATTTCTGAGTGCGTATAACAGCATCAAAATTGTTGCTCAATCTCCTCTTTATTATTAATCTACAGGTATTATATTATAGCATACTATTGTGCCATAATAAAGGAAATAATAGAGAACAAATCAATATAGACAAGTTAGGGGGCCAACAATATGTAGGAATGTATATTTCTGAGTTCGTATAACAGCATCAAAATTGTTGCTCAATCTCCCCTTTATTATTAATCTACAGGTATTATATTATAGCATACTATTGTGCAATAATAAAGGAAATAATAGAGAACAAATCAATATAGACAAGTTAGGGGGCCAACAATATGTAGGAATGTATATTTCTGAGTGCGTATAACAGCATCAAAAGTGTTGCTCAATCTCCCCTTAATTATTAATCTACAGGTATTATATTATAGCATACTATTGTGCCATAATAAAGGAAATAATAGAGAACAAATCAATATAGACAAGTTAGGGGGCCAACAATATGTAGGAATGTATATTTCTGAGTGCGTATAACAGCATCAAAATTGTTGCTCAATCTCCCCTTTATTATTAATCTACAGGTATTATATTATAGCATACTATTGTGCCATAATAAAGGAAATAATAGAGAACAAATCAATATAGACAAGTTAGGGGGCCAACAATATGTAGGAATGTATATTTCTGAGTGCGTATAACAGCATCAAAAGTGTTGCTCAATCTCCCCTTTATTATTAATCTACAGGTATTATATTATAGCATACTATTGTGCCATAATAAAGGAAATAATAGAGAACAAATCAATATAGACAAGTTAGGGGGCCAACAATATGTAGGAATGTATATTTCTGAGTGCGTATAACAGCATCAAAATTGTTGCTCAATCTCCCCTTTATTATTAATCTACAGGTATTATATTATAGCATACTATTGTGCCATAATAAAGGAAATAATAGAGAACAAATCAATATGGACAAGTTAGGGGGCCAACAATATGTAGGAATGTATATTTCTGAGTGCGTATAACAGCATCAAAATTTTTGCTCAATCTCCCCTTTATTATTAATCTACAGGTATTATATTATAGCATACTATTGTGCCATAATAAAGGAAATAATAGAGAACAAATCAATATAGACAAGCTAGGGGGCCAACAATATGTAGGAATGTATATTTCTGAGTGCGTATAACAGCATCAAAATTGTTGCTCAATCTCCCCTTTATTATTAATCTACAGGTATTATATTATAGCATACTATTGTGCCATAATAAAGGAAATAATAGAGAACAAATCAATATAGACAAGTTAGGGGGCCAACAATATGTAGGAATGTATATTTCTGAGTGCGTATAACAGCATCAAATTTGTTGCTCAATCTCCCCTTTATTATTAATCTACAGGTATTAGCATACTATTGTGCCATAATAAAGGAAATAATAGAGAACAAATCAATATAGACAAGTTAGGGGGCCAACAATATGTAGGAATGTATATTTCTGAGTGCGTATAACAGCATGAAAATTGTTGCTCAATCTCCCCTTTATTATTAATCTACAGGTATTAGCATACTATTGTGCCATAATAAAGGAAATAATAGAGAACAAATCAATATAGACAAGTTAGGGGGCCAACAATATGTAGGAATGTATATTTCTGAGTGCGTATAACAGCATCAAAATTGTTGCTCAATCTCCCCTTTATTATTAATCTACAGGTATTAGCATACTATTGTGCCATAATAAAGGAAATAATAGAGAACAAATCAATATAGACAAGTTAGGGGGCCAACAATATGTAGGAATGTATATTTCTGAGTGCGTATAACAGCATCAAAAGTGTTGCTCAATCTCCCCTTTATTATTAATCTACAGGCATTATATTATAGCATACTATTGTGCCATAATAAAGGAAATAATAGAGAACAAATCAATATAGACGAGTTAGGGGGCCAACAATATGTAGGAATGTATATTTCTGAGTGCGTATAACAGCATCAAAATTGTTGCTCAATCTCCCCTTTATTATTAATCTACAGGTATTATATTATAGCATACTATTGTGCCATAATAAAGGAAATAATAGAGAACAAATCAATATAGACAAGTTAGGGGGCCAACAATATGTAGGAATGTATATTTCTGAGTGCGTATAACAGCATCAAAATTTTTGCTCAATCTCCCCTTTATTATTAATCTACAGGTATTATATTATAGCATACTATTGTGCCATAATAAAGGAAATAATAGAGAACAAATCAATATAGACAAGCTAGGGGGCTAACAATATGTAGGAATGTATATTTCTGAGTGCGTATAACAGCATCAAAATTGTTGCTCAATCTCCCCTTTATTATTAATCTACAGGTATTATATTATAGCATACTATTGTGCCATAATAAAGGAAATAATAGAGAACAAATCAATATAGACAAGTTAGGGGGCCAACAATATGTAGGAATGTATATTTCTGAGTGCGTATAACAGCATCAAAATTGTTGCTCAATCTCCCCTTTATTATTAATCAACAGGTATTAGCATACTATTGTGCCATAATAAAGGAAATAATAGAGAACTAATCAATATAGACAAGTTAGGGGGCCAACAATATGTAGGAATGTATATTTCTGAGTGCATATAACAGCATCAAAATTGTTGCTCAATCTCCCCTTTATTATTAATCTACAGGTATTATATTATAGCATACTATTGTGCCATAATAAAGGAAATAATAGAGAACAAATCAATATAGACAAGTTAGGGGGCCAACAATATGTAGGAATGTATATTTCTGAGTGCGTATAACAGCATCAAAATTGTTGCTCAATCTCCCCTTTATTATTAATCTACAGGTATTAGCATACTATTGTGCCATAATAAAGGAAATAATAGAGAACAAATCAATATAGACAAGTTAGGGGGCCAACAATATGTTGGAATGTATATTTCTGAGTGCGTATAACAGCATGAAAATTGTTGCTCAATCTCCCCTTTATTATTAATCTACAGGTATTAGCATACTATTGTGCCATAATAAAGGAAATAATAGAGAACAAATCAATATAGACAAGTTAGGGGGCCAACAATATGTAGGAATGTATATTTCTGAGTGCGTATAACATCATCAAAATTGTTGCTCAATCTCCCCTTTATTATTAATCTACAGGTATTAGCATACTATTGTGCCATAATAAAGGAAATAATAGAGAACAAATCAACATAGACAAGTTAGGGGGCCAACAATATGTAGGAATGTATATTTCTGAGTGCGTATAACAGCATCAAAATTGTTGCTCAATCTCCTCTTTATTATTAATCTACAGGTATTATATTATAGCATACTATTGTGCCATAATAAAGGAAATAATAGAGAACAAATCAATATAGACAAGTTAGGGGGCCAACAATATGTAGGAATGTATATTTCTGAGTTCGTATAACAGCATCAAAATTGTTGCTCAATCTCCCCTTTATTATTAATCTACAGGTATTATATTATAGCATACTATTGTGCAATAATAAAGGAAATAATAGAGAACAAATCAATATAGACAAGTTAGGGGGCCAACAATATGTAGGAATGTATATTTCTGAGTGCGTATAACAGCATCAAAAGTGTTGCTCAATCTCCCCTTAATTATTAATCTACAGGTATTA
The DNA here is from genome assembly GCA_949128135.1 of Parasteatoda lunata. Lineage (NCBI taxonomy): Eukaryota > Metazoa > Arthropoda > Arachnida > Araneae > Theridiidae > Parasteatoda > Parasteatoda lunata. The sequence goes on along the minus strand of OX421974.1, from coordinate 9,720,586 downwards.
TATTATAGCATACTATTGTGCCATAATAAAGGAAATAATAGAGAACAAATCAATATAGACAAGTTAGGGGGCCAACAATATGTAGGAATGTATATTTCTGAGTGCGTATAACAGCATCAAAATTGTTGCTCAATCTCCCCTTTATTATTAATCTACAGGTATTATATTATAGCATACTATTGTGCCATAATAAAGGAAATAATAGAGAACAAATCAATATAGACAAGTTAGGGGGCCAACAATATGTAGGAATGTATATTTCTGAGTGCGTATAACAGCATCAAAAGTGTTGCTCAATCTCCCCTTTATTATTAATCTACAGGTATTATATTATAGCATACTATTGTGCCATAATAAAGGAAATAATAGAGAACAAATCAATATAGACAAGTTAGGGGGCCAACAATATGTAGGAATGTATATTTCTGAGTGCGTATAACAGCATCAAAATTGTTGCTCAATCTCCCCTTTATTATTAATCTACAGGTATTATATTATAGCATACTATTGTGCCATAATAAAGGAAATAATAGAGAACAAATCAATATGGACAAGTTAGGGGGCCAACAATATGTAGGAATGTATATTTCTGAGTGCGTATAACAGCATCAAAATTTTTGCTCAATCTCCCCTTTATTATTAATCTACAGGTATTATATTATAGCATACTATTGTGCCATAATAAAGGAAATAATAGAGAACAAATCAATATAGACAAGTTAGGGGGCCAACAATATGTAGGAATGTATATTTCTGAGTGCGTATAACAGCATCAAAATTGTTGCTCAATCTCCCCTTTATTATTAATCTACAGGTATTAGCATACTATTGTGCCATAATAAAGGAAATAATAGAGAACAAATCAATATAGACAAGTTAGGGGGCCAACAATATGTTGGAATGTATATTTCTGAGTGCGTATAACAGCATGAAAATTGTTGCTCAATCTCCCCTTTATTATTAATCTACAGGTATTAGCATACTATTGTGCCATAATAAAGGAAATAATAGAGAACAAATCAATATAGACAAGTTAGGGGGCCAACAATATGTAGGAATGTATATTTCTGAGTGCGTATAACATCATCAAAATTGTTGCTCAATCTCCCCTTTATTATTAATCTACAGGTATTAGCATACTATTGTGCCATAATAAAGGAAATAATAGAGAACAAATCAACATAGACAAGTTAGGGGGCCAACAATATGTAGGAATGTATATTTCTGAGTGCGTATAACAGCATCAAAATTGTTGCTCAATCTCCTCTTTATTATTAATCTACAGGTATTATATTATAGCATACTATTGTGCCATAATAAAGGAAATAATAGAGAACAAATCAATATAGACAAGTTAGGGGGCCAACAATATGTAGGAATGTATATTTCTGAGTTCGTATAACAGCATCAAAATTGTTGCTCAATCTCCCCTTTATTATTAATCTACAGGTATTATATTATAGCATACTATTGTGCAATAATAAAGGAAATAATAGAGAACAAATCAATATAGACAAGTTAGGGGGCCAACAATATGTAGGAATGTATATTTCTGAGTGCGTATAACAGCATCAAAAGTGTTGCTCAATCTCCCCTTAATTATTAATCTACAGGTATTATATTATAGCATACTATTGTGCCATAATAAAGGAAATAATAGAGAACAAATCAATATAGACAAGTTAGGGGGCCAACAATATGTAGGAATGTATATTTCTGAGTGCGTATAACAGCATCAAAATTGTTGCTCAATCTCCCCTTTATTATTAATCTACAGGTATTATATTATAGCATACTATTGTGCCATAATAAAGGAAATAATAGAGAACAAATCAATATAGACAAGTTAGGGGGCCAACAATATGTAGGAATGTATATTTCTGAGTGCGTATAACAGCATCAAAAGTGTTGCTCAATCTCCCCTTTATTATTAATCTACAGGTATTATATTATAGCATACTATTGTGCCATAATAAAGGAAATAATAGAGAACAAATCAATATAGACAAGTTAGGGGGCCAACAATATGTAGGAATGTATATTTCTGAGTGCGTATAACAGCATCAAAATTGTTGCTCAATCTCCCCTTTATTATTAATCTACAGGTATTATATTATAGCATACTATTGTGCCATAATAAAGGAAATAATAGAGAACAAATCAATATGGACAAGTTAGGGGGCCAACAATATGTAGGAATGTATATTTCTGAGTGCGTATAACAGCATCAAAATTTTTGCTCAATCTCCCCTTTATTATTAATCTACAGGTATTATATTATAGCATACTATTGTGCCATAATAAAGGAAATAATAGAGAACAAATCAATATAGACAAGCTAGGGGGCCAACAATATGTAGGAATGTATATTTCTGAGTGCGTATAACAGCATCAAAATTGTTGCTCAATCTCCCCTTTATTATTAATCTACAGGTATTATATTATAGCATACTATTGTGCCATAATAAAGGAAATAATAGAGAACAAATCAATATAGACAAGTTAGGGGGCCAACAATATGTAGGAATGTATATTTCTGAGTGCGTATAACAGCATCAAATTTGTTGCTCAATCTCCCCTTTATTATTAATCTACAGGTATTAGCATACTATTGTGCCATAATAAAGGAAATAATAGAGAACAAATCAATATAGACAAGTTAGGGGGCCAACAATATGTAGGAATGTATATTTCTGAGTGCGTATAACAGCATGAAAATTGTTGCTCAATCTCCCCTTTATTATTAATCTACAGGTATTAGCATACTATTGTGCCATAATAAAGGAAATAATAGAGAACAAATCAATATAGACAAGTTAGGGGCCAACAATATGTAGGAATGTATATTTCTGAGTGCGTATAACAGCATCAAAATTGTTGCTCAATCTCCCCTTTATTATTAATCTACAGGTATTAGCATACTATTGTGCCATAATAAAGGAAATAATAGAGAACAAATCAATATAGACAAGTTAGGGGGCCAACAATATGTAGGAATGTATATTTCTGAGTGCGTATAACAGCATCAAAATTGTTGCTCAATCTCCTCTTTATTATTAATCTACAGGTATTATATTATAGCATACTATTGTGCCATAATAAAGGAAATAATAGAGAACAAATCAATATTGACAAGTTAGGGGGCCAACAACATGTAGGAATGTATATTTCTGAGTTCGTATAACAGCATCAAAATTTTTGCTCAATCTCCCCTTTATTATTAATCTACAGGTATTATATTATAGCATACTATTGTGCAATAATAAAGGAAATAATAGAGAACAAATCAATATAGACAAGTTAGGGGGCCAACAATATGTAGGAATGTGTATTTCTGAGTGCGTATAACAGCATCAAAAGAGTTGCTCAATCTCCCCTTTATTATTAATCTACAGGTATTATATTATAGCATACTATTGTGCCATAATAAAGGAAATAATAGAGAACAAATCAATATAGACAAGTTAGGGGGCCAACAATATGTAGGAATGTATATTTCTGAGTGCGTATAACAGCATCAAAATTGTTGCTCAATCTCCCCTTTATTATTAATCTACAGGTATTATATTATAGCATACTATTGTGCCATAATAAAGGAAATAATAGAGAACAAATCAATATAGACAAGTTAGGGGGCCAACAATATGTAGGAATGTATATTTCTGAGTGCGTATAACAGCATCAAAAGTGTTGCTCAATCTCCCCTTTATTATTAATCTACAGGCATTATATTATAGCATACTATTGTGCCATAATAAAGGAAATAATAGAGAACAAATCAATATAGACGAGTTAGGGGGCCAACAATATGTAGGAATGTATATTTCTGAGTGCGTATAACAGCATCAAAATTGTTGCTCAATCTCCCCTTTATTATTAATCTACAGGTATTATATTATAGCATACTATTGTGCCATAATAAAGGAAATAATAGAGAACAAATCAATATAGACAAGTTAGGGGGCCAACAATATGTAGGAATGTATATTTCTGAGTGCGTATAACAGCATCAAAATTGTTGCTCAATCTCCCCTTTATTATTAATCTACAGGTATTAGCATACTATTGTGCCATAATAAAGGAAATAATAGAGAACAAATCAATATAGACAAGTTAGGGGGCCAACAATATGTTGGAATGTATATTTCTGAGTGCGTATAACAGCATGAAAATTGTTGCTCAATCTCCCCTTTATTATTAATCTACAGGTATTAGCATACTATTGTGCCATAATAAAGGAAATAATAGAGAACAAATCAACATAGACAAGTTAGGGGGCCAACAATATGTAGGAATGTATATTTCTGAGTGCGTATAACAGCATCAAAATTGTTGCTCAATCTCCTCTTTATTATTAATCTACAGGTATTATATTATAGCATACTATTGTGCCATAATAAAGGAAATAATAGAGAACAAATCAATATAGACAAGTTAGGGGGCCAACAATATGTAGGAATGTATATTTCTGAGTTCGTATAACAGCATCAAAATTGTTGCTCAATCTCCCCTTTATTATTAATCTACAGGTATTATATTATAGCATACTATTGTGCAATAATAAAGGAAATAATAGAGAACAAATCAATATAGACAAGTTAGGGGGCCAACAATATGTAGGAATGTATATTTCTGAGTGCGTATAACAGCATCAAAAGTGTTGCTCAATCTCCCCTTAATTATTAATCTACAGGTATTATATTATAGCATACTATTGTGCCATAATAAAGGAAATAATAGAGAACAAATCAATATAGACAAGTTAGGGGGCCAACAATATGTAGGAATGTATATTTCTGAGTGCGTATAACAGCATCAAAATTGTTGCTAAATCTCCCCTTTATTATTAATCTACAGGTATTATATTATAGCATACTATTGTGCCATAATAAAGGAAATAATAGAGAACAAATCAATATAGACAAGTTAGGGGGCCAACAATATGTAGGAATGTATATTTCTGAGTGCGTATAACAGCATCAAAAGTGTTGCTCAATCTCCCCTTTATTATTAATCTACAGGTATTATATTATAGCATACTATTGTGCCATAATAAAGGAAATAATAGAGAACAAATCAATATAGACAAGTTAGGGGGCCAACAATATGTAGGAATGTATATTTCTGAGTGCGTATAACAGCATCAAAATTGTTGCTCAATCTCCCCTTTATTATTAATCTACAGGTATTATATTATAGCACACTATTGTGCCATAATAAAGGAAATAATAGAGAACAAATCAATATGGACAAGTTAGGGGGCCAACAATATGTAGGAATGTATATTTCTGAGTGCGTATAACAGCATCAAAATTTTTGCTCAATCTCCCCTTTATTATTAATCTACAGGTATTATATTATAGCATACTATTGTGCCATAATAAAGGAAATAATAGAGAACAAATCAATATAGACAAGCTAGGGGGCCAACAATATGTAGGAATGTATATTTCTGAGTGCGTATAACAGCATCAAAATTGTTGCTCAATCTCCCCTTTATTATTAATCTACAGGTATTATATTATAGCATACTATTGTGCCATAATAAAGGAAATAATAGAGAACAAATCAATATAGACAAGTTAGGGGGCCAACAATATGTAGGAATGTATATTTCTGAGTGCGTATAACAGCATCAAATTTGTTGCTCAATCTCCCCTTTATTATTAATCTACAGGTATTAGCATACTATTGTGCCATAATAAAGGAAATAATAGAGAACAAATCAATATAGACAAGTTAGGGGGCCAACAATATGTAGGAATGTATATTTCTGAGTGCGTATAACAGCATGAAAATTGTTGCTCAATCTCCCCTTTATTATTAATCTACAGGTATTAGCATACTATTGTGCCATAATAAAGGAAATAATAGAGAACAAATCAATATAGACAAGTTAGGGGGCCAACAATATGTAGGAATGTATATTTCTGAGTGCGTATAACAGCATCAAAATTGTTGCTCAATCTCCCCTTTATTATTAATCTACAGGTATTAGCATACTATTGTGCCATAATAAAGGAAATAATAGAGAACAAATCAATATAGACAAGTTAGGGGGCCAACAATATGTAGGAATGTATATTTCTGAGTGCGTATAACAGCATCAAAATTGTTGCTCAATCTCCTCTTTATTATTAATCTACAGGTATTATATTATAGCATACTATTGTGCCATAATAAAGGAAATAATAGAGAACAAATCAATATTGACAAGTTAGGGGGCCAACAACATGTAGGAATGTATATTTCTGAGTTCGTATAACAGCATCAAAATTTTTGCTCAATCTCCCCTTTATTATTAATCTACAGGTATTATATTATAGCATACTATTGTGCAATAATAAAGGAAATAATAGAGAACAAATCAATATAGACAAGTTAGGGGGCCAACAATATGTAGGAATGTGTATTTCTGAGTGCGTATAACAGCATCAAAAGAGTTGCTCAATCTCCCCTTTATTATTAATCTACAGGTATTATATTATAGCATACTATTGTGCCATAATAAAGGAAATAATAGAGAACAAATCAATATAGACAAGTTAGGGGGCCAACAATATGTAGGAATGTATATTTCTGAGTGCGTATAACAGCATCAAAATTGTTGCTCAATCGCCCCTTTATTATTAATCTACAGGTATTATATTATAGCATACTATTGTGCCATAATAAAGGAAATAATAGAGAACAAATCAATATAGACAAGTTAGGGGGCCAACAATATGTAGGAATGTATATTTCTGAGTGCGTATAACAGCATCAAAAGTGTTGCTCAATCTCCCCTTTATTATTAATCTACAGGCATTATATTATAGCATACTATTGTGCCATAATAAAGGAAATAATAGAGAACAAATCAATATAGACGAGTTAGGGGGCCAACAATATGTAGGAATGTATATTTCTGAGTGCGTATAACAGCATCAAAATTGTTGCTCAATCTCCCCTTTATTATTAATCTACAGGTATTATATTATAGCATACTATTGTGCCATAATAAAGGAAATAATAGAGAACAAATCAATATAGACAAGTTAGGGGGCCAACAATATGTAGGAATGTATATTTCTGAGTGCGTATAACAGCATCAAAATTTTTGCTCAATCTCCCCTTTATTATTAATCTACAGGTATTATATTATAGCATACTATTGTGCCATAATAAAGGAAATAATAGAGAACAAATCAATATAGACAAGCTAGGGGGCCAACAATATGTAGGAATGTATATTTCTGAGTGCGTATAACAGCATCAAAATTGTTGCTCAATCTCCCCTTTATTATTAATCTACAGGTATTATATTATAGCATACTATTGTGCCATAATAAAGGAAATAATAGAGAACAAATCAATATAGACAAGTTAGGGGGCCAACAATATGTAGGAATGTATATTTCTGAGTGCGTATAACAGCATCAAAATTGTTGCTCAATCTCCCCTTTATTATTAATCAACAGGTATTAGCATACTATTGTGCCATAATAAAGGAAATAATAGAGATCTAATCAATATAGACAAGTTAGGGGGCCAACAATATGTAGGAATGTATATTTCTGAGTGCATATAACAGCATCAAAATTGTTGCTCAATCTCCCCTTTATTATTAATCTACAGGTATTATATTATAGCATACTATTGTGCCATAATAAAGGAAATAATAGAGAACAAATCAATATAGACAAGTTAGGGGGCCAACAATATGTAGGAATGTATATTTCTGAGTGCGTATAACAGCATCAAAATTGTTGCTCAATCTCCCCTTTATTATTAATCTACAGGTATTAGCATACTATTGTGCCATAATAAAGGAAATAATAGAGAACAAATCAATATAGACAAGTTAGGGGGCCAACAATATGTTGGAATGTATATTTCTGAGTGCGTATAACAGCATGAAAATTGTTGCTCAATCTCCCCTTTATTATTAATCTACAGGTATTAGCATACTATTGTGCCATAATAAAGGAAATAATAGAGAACAAATCAATATAGACAAGTTAGGGGGCCAACAATATGTAGGAATGTATATTTCTGAGTGCGTATAACATCATCAAAATTGTTGCTCAATCTCCCCTTTATTATTAATCTACAGGTATTAGCATACTATTGTGCCATAATAAAGGAAATAATAGAGAACAAATCAACATAGACAAGTTAGGGGGCCAACAATATGTAGGAATGTATATTTCTGAGTGCGTATAACAGCATCAAAATTGTTGCTCAATCTCCTCTTTATTATTAATCTACAGGTATTATATTATAGCATACTATTGTGCCATAATAAAGGAAATAATAGAGAACAAATCAATATAGACAAGTTAGGGGGCCAACAATATGTAGGAATGTATATTTCTGAGTTCGTATAACAGCATCAAAATTGTTGCTCAATCTCCCCTTTATTATTAATCTACAGGTATTATATTATAGCATACTATTGTGCAATAATAAAGGAAATAATAGAGAACAAATCAATATAGACAAGTTAGGGGGCCAACAATATGTAGGAATGTATATTTCTGAGTGCGTATAACAGCATCAAAAGTGTTGCTCAATCTCCCCTTAATTATTAATCTACAGGTATTATATTATAGCATACTATTGTGCCATAATAAAGGAAATAATAGAGAACAAATCAATATAGACAAGTTAGGGGGCCAACAATATGTAGGAATGTATATTTCTGAGTGCGTATAACAGCATCAAAATTGTTGCTCAATCTCCCCTTTATTATTAATCTACAGGTATTATATTATAGCATACTATTGTGCCATAATAAAGGAAATAATAGAGAACAAATCAATATAGACAAGTTAGGGGGCCAACAATATGTAGGAATGTATATTTCTGAGTGCGTATAACAGCATCAAAAGTGTTGCTCAATCTCCCCTTTATTATTAATCTACAGGTATTATATTATAGCATACTATTGTGCCATAATAAAGGAAATAATAGAGAACAAATCAATATAGACAAGTTAGGGGGCCAACAATATGTAGGAATGTATATTTCTGAGTGCGTATAACAGCATCAAAATTGTTGCTCAATCTCCCCTTTATTATTAATCTACAGGTATTATATTATAGCATACTATTGTGCCATAATAAAGGAAATAATAGAGAACAAATCAATATGGACAAGTTAGGGGGCCAACAATATGTAGGAATGTATATTTCTGAGTGCGTATAACAGCATCAAAATTTTTGCTCAATCTCCCCTTTATTATTAATCTACAGGTATTATATTATAGCATACTATTGTGCCATAATAAAGGAAATAATAGAGAACAAATCAATATAGACAAGCTAGGGGGCCAACAATATGTAGGAATGTATATTTCTGAGTGCGTATAACAGCATCAAAATTGTTGCTCAATCTCCCCTTTATTATTAATCTACAGGTATTATATTATAGCATACTATTGTGCCATAATAAAGGAAATAATAGAGAACAAATCAATATAGACAAGTTAGGGGGCCAACAATATGTAGGAATGTATATTTCTGAGTGCGTATAACAGCATCAAATTTGTTGCTCAATCTCCCCTTTATTATTAATCTACAGGTATTAGCATACTATTGTGCCATAATAAAGGAAATAATAGAGAACAAATCAATATAGACAAGTTAGGGGGCCAACAATATGTAGGAATGTATATTTCTGAGTGCGTATAACAGCATGAAAATTGTTGCTCAATCTCCCCTTTATTATTAATCTACAGGTATTAGCATACTATTGTGCCATAATAAAGGAAATAATAGAGAACAAATCAATATAGACAAGTTAGGGGGCCAACAATATGTAGGAATGTATATTTCTGAGTGCGTATAACAGCATCAAAATTGTTGCTCAATCTCCCCTTTATTATTAATCTACAGGTATTAGCATACTATTGTGCCATAATAAAGGAAATAATAGAGAACAAATCAATATAGACAAGTTAGGGGGCCAACAATATGTAGGAATGTATATTTCTGAGTGCGTATAACAGCATCAAAATTGTTGCTCAATCTCCCCTTTATTATTAATCTACAGGTATTAGCATACTATTGTGCCATAATAAAGGAAATAATAGAGAACAAATCAATATAGACAAGTTAGGGGGCCAACAATATGTAGGAATGTATATTTCTGAGTGCGTATAACAGCATCAAAATTGTTGCTCAATCTCCCCTTTATTATTAATCTTCAGGTATTAGCATACTATTGTGCCATAATAAAGGAAATAATAGAGAACAAATCAATATAGACAAGTTAGGGGGCCAACAATATGTAGGAATGTATATTTCTGAGTGCGTATAACAGCATCAAAATTGTTGCTCAATCTCCCCTTTATTATTAATCTACAGGTATTATATTATAGCATACTATTGTGCCATAATAAAGGAAATAATAGAGATTAAATCAATATAGACAAGTTAGGGGGCCAACAATATGTAGGAATGTATATTTCTGAGTGCGTATAACAGCATCAAAATTGTTGCTCAATCTCCCCTTTATTATTAATCTACAGGTATTATATTATAGCATACTATTGTGCCATTATAAAGGAAATAATAGAGAACAAATCAATATAGACAAGTTAGGGGGCCAACAATATGTAGGAATGTATATTTCTGAGTGCGTATAACAGCATCAAAATTGTTGCTCAATCTCCCCTTTATTATTAATCTACAGGTATTAGCATACTATTGTACCATAATAAAGGAAATAATAGAGAACAAATCAATATAGACAAGTTAGGGGGCCAAAAATATGTAGGAATGTATATTTCTGAGTGCGTATAACAGCATCAAAATTGTTGCTCAATCTCCCCTTTATTATTAATCTACAGGTATTAGCATACTATTGTGCCATAATAAAGGAAATAATAGAGAACAAATCAATATAGACAAGTTAGGGGGCCAACAATATGTAGGAATGTATATTTCTGAGTGCGTATAACAGCATCAAAATTTTTGCTCAATCTCCCCTTTATTATTAATCTACAGGTATTATATTATAGCATACTATTGTGCCATAATAAAGGAAATGATAGAGAACAAATCAATATAGACAAGCTAGGGGGCCAACAATATGTAGGAATGTATATTTCTGAGTGCGTATAACAGCATCAAAATTGTTGCTCAATCTCCCCTTTATTATTAATCTACAGGTATTATATTATAGCATACTATTGTGCCATAATAAAGGAAATAATAGAGAACAAATCAATATAGACAAGTTAGGGGGCCAACAATATGTAGGAATGTATATTTCTGAGTGCGTATAACAGCATCAAAATTGTTGCTCAATCTCCCCTTTATTATTAATCTACAGGTATTAGCATACTATTGTGCCATAATAAAGGAAATAATAGAGAACTAATCAATATAGACAAGTTAGGGGGCCAACAATATGTAGGAATGTATATTTCTGAGTGCATATAACAGCATCAAAATTGTTGCTCAATCTCCCCTTTATTATTAATCTACAGGTATTATATTATAGCATACTATTGTGCCATAATAAAGGAAATAATAGAGAACAAATCAATATAGACAAGTTAGGGGGCCAACAATATGTAGGAATGTATATTTCTGAGTGCGTATAACAGCATCAAAATTGTTGCTCAATCTCCCCTTTATTATTAATCTACAGGTATTAGCATACTATTGTGCCATAATAAAGGAAATAATAGAGAACAAATCAATATAGACAAGTTAGGGGGCCAACGATATGTAGGAATGTATATTTCTGAGTGCGTATAACAGCATGAAAATTGTTGCTCAATCTCCCCTTTATTATTAATCTACAGGTATTAGCATACTATTGTGCCATAATAAAGGAAATAATAGAGAACAAATCAATATAGACAAGTTAGGGGGCCAACAATATGTAGGAATGTATATTTCTGAGTGCGTATAACAGCATCAAAATTGTTGCTCAATCTCCCCTTTATTATTAATCTACAGGTATTAGCATACTATTGTGCCATAATAAAGGAAATAATAGAGAACAAATCAATATAGACAAGTTAGGGGGCCAACAATATGTAGGAATGTATATTTCTGAGTGCGTATAACAGCATCAAAATTGTTGCTCAATCTCCCCTTTATTATTAATCTACAGGTATTAGCATACTATTGTGCCATAATAAAGGAAATAATAGAGAACAAATCAATATAGACAAGTTAGGGGGCCAACAATATGTAGGAATGTATATTTCTGAGTGCGTATAACAGCATCAAAATTGTTGCTCAATCTCCCCTTTATTATTAATCTTCAGGTATTAGCATACTATTGTGCCATAATAAAGGAAATAATAGAGAACAAATCAATATAGACAAGTTAGGGGGCCAACAATATGCAGGAATGTATATTTCTGAGTGCGTATAACAGCATCAAAATTGTTGCTCAATCTCCCCTTTATTATTAATCTACAGGTATTATATTATAGCATACTATTGTGCCATAATAAAGGAAATAATAGAGATTAAATCAATATAGACAAGTTAGGGGGCCAACAATATGTAGGAATGTATATTTCTGAGTGCGTATAACAGCATCAAAATTGTTGCTCAATCTCCCCTTTATTATTAATCTACAGGTATTAGCATACTATTGTACCATAATAAAGGAAATAATAGAGAACAAATCAATATAGACAAGTTAGGGGGCCAAAAATATGTAGGAATGTATATTTCTGAGTGCGTATAACAGCATCAAAATTGTTGCTCAATCTCCCCTTTATTATTAATCTACAGGTATTAGCATACTATTGTGCCATAATAAAGGAAATAATAGAGAACAAATCAATATAGACAAGTTAGGGGGCCAACAATATGTAGGAATGTATAATTCTGAGTGCGTATAACAGCATCAAAATTGTTGCTCAATCTCCCCTTTATTATTAATCTACAGGTATTAGCATACTATTGTGCCATAATAAAGGAAATAATAGAGAAAAAATAAATATAGACAAGTTAGGTGGCCAACAATATGTAGGAATGTATATTTCTGAGTGCGTATAACAGCATCAAAATTGTTGCTCAATCTCCCCTTTATTATTAATCTACAGGTATTAGCATACTATTGTGCCATAATAAAGGAAATAATAGAGAACAAATCAATATAGACAAGTTAGGGGGCCAACAATATGTAGGAATGTATATTTCTGAGTGCGTATAACAGCATCAAAATTGTTGCTCAATCTCCCCTTTATTATTAATCTACAGGTATTAGCATACTATTGTGCCATAATAAAGGAAATAATAGAGAACAAATCAATATAGACAAGTTAGGGGGCCAACAATATGTAGGAATGTATATTTCTGAGTGCGTATAACAGCATCAAAATTGTTGCTCAATCTCCCCTTTATTATTAATCTACAGGTATTAGCATACTATTGTGCCATAATAAAGGAAATAATAGAGAACAAATCAATATAGACAAGTTAGGGGGCCAACAATATGTAGGAATGTATATTTCTGAGTGCGTATAACAGCATCAAAATTGTTGCTCAATCTCCCCTTTATTATTAATCTACAGGTATTAGCATACTATTGTGCCATAATAAAGGAAATAATAGAGAACAAATCAATATAGAAATATAGACAAGTTAGGGGGCCAACAATATGTAGGAATGTATATTTCTGAGTGCGTATAACAGCATCAAAATTGTTGCTCAATCTCTCCTTTATTATTAATCTACAGGTATTAGCATACTATTGTGCCATAATAAAGGAAATAATAGAGAACAAATCAATATAGACAAGTTAGGGGGCCAACAATATGTAGGAATGTATATTTCTGAGTGCGTATAACAGCATCAAAATTGTTGCTCAATCTCCCCTTTATTATTAATCTACAGGTATTAGCATACTATTGTGCCATAATAAAGGAAATAATAGAGAACAAATCAATATAGACAAGTTAGGGGGCCAACAATATGTAGGAATGTATATTTCTGAGTGCGTATAACAGCATCAAAATTGTTGCGCAATCTCCCCTTTATTATTAATCTACAGGTATTAGCATACTATTGTGCCATAATAAAGGAAATAATAGAGAACAAATCAATATAGACAAGTTAGGGGGCCAACAATATGTAGGAATGTATATTTCTGAGTGCGTATAACAGCATCAAAATTGTTGCTCAATCTCCCCTTTATTATTAATCTACAGGTATTAGCATACTATTGTGCCATAATAAAGGAAATAATAGAGAACAAATCAATATAGACAAGTTAGGGGGCCAACAATATGTAGGAATGTATATTTCTGAGTGCGTATAACAGCATCAAAATTGTTGCTCAATCTCCCCTTTATTATTAATCTACAGGTATTAGCATACTATTGTGCCATAATAAAGGAAATAATAGAGAACAAATCAATATAGACAAGTTAGGGGGCCAACAATATGTAGGAATGTATATTTCTGAGTGCGTATAACAGCATCAAAATTGTTGCTCAATCTCCCCTTTATTATTAATCTTCAGGTATTAGCATACTATTGTGCCATAATAAAGGAAATAATAGAGAACAAATCAATATAGACAAGTTAGGGGGCCAACAATATGTAGGAATGTATATTTCTGAGTGCGTATAACAGCATCAAAATTGTTGCTCAATCTCCCCTTTATTATTAATCTACAGGTATTATATTATAGCATACTATTGTGCCATAATAAAGGAAATAATAGAGATTAAATCAATATAGACAAGTTAGGGGGCCAACAATATGTAGGAATGTATATTTCTGAGTGCGTATAACAGCATCAAAATTGTTGCTCAATCTCCCCTTTATTATTAATCTACAGGTATTATATTATAGCATACTATTGTGCCATTATAAAGGAAATAATAGAGAACAAATCAATATAGACAAGTTAGGGGGCCAACAATATGTAGGAATGTATATTTCTGAGTGCGTATAACAGCATCAAAATTGTTGCTCAATCTCCCCTTTATTATTAATCTACAGGTATTAGCATACTATTGTACCATAATAAAGGAAATAATAGAGAACAAATCAATATAGACAAGTTAGGGGGCCAAAAATATCTAGGAATGTATATTTCTGAGTGCGTATAACAGCATCAAAATTGTTGCTCAATCTCCCCTTTATTATTAATCTACAGGTATTAGCATACTATTGTGCCATAATAAAGGAAATAATAGAGAACAAATCAATATAGACAAGTTAGGGGGCCAACAATATGTAGGAATGTATATTTCTGAGTGCGTATAACAGCATCAAAATTTTTGCTCAATCTCCCCTTTATTATTAATCTACAGGTATTATATTATAGCATACTATTGTGCCATAATAAAGGAAATAATAGAGAACAAATCAATATAGACAAGCTAGGGGGCCAACAATATGTAGGAATGTATATTTCTGAGTGCGTATAACAGCATCAAAATTGTTGCTCAATCTCCCCTTTATTATTAATCTACAGGTATTATATTATAGCATACTATTGTGCCATAATAAAGGAAATAATAGAGAACAAATCAATATAGACAAGTTAGGGGGCCAACAATATGTAGGAATGTATATTTCTGAGTGCGTATAACAGCATCAAAATTGTTGCTCAATCTCCCCTTTATTATTAATCTACAGGTATTAGCATACTATTGTGCCATAATAAAGGAAATAATAGAGAACTAATCAATATAGACAAGTTAGGGGGCCAACAATATGTAGGAATGTATATTTCTGAGTGCATATAACAGCATCAAAATTGTTGCTCAATCTCCCCTTTATTATTAATCTACAGGTATTATATTATAGCATACTATTGTGCCATAATAAAGGAAATAATAGAGAACAAATCAATATAGACAAGTTAGGGGGCCAACAATATGTAGGAATGTATATTTCTGAGTGCGTATAACAGCATCAAAATTGTTGCTCAATCTCCCCTTTATTATTAATCTACAGGTATTAGCATACTATTGTGCCATAATAAAGGAAATAATAGAGAACAAATCAATATAGACAAGTTAGGGGGCCAACGATATGTAGGAATGTATATTTCTGAGTGCGTATAACAGCATGAAAATTGTTGCTCAATCTCCCCTTTATTATTAATCTACAGGTATTAGCATACTATTGTGCCATAATAAAGGAAATAATAGAGAACAAATCAATATAGACAAGTTAGGGGGCCAACAATATGTAGGAATGTATATTTCTGAGTGCGTATAACAGCATCAAAATTGTTGCTCAATCTCCCCTTTATTATTAATCTACAGGTATTAGCATACTATTGTGCCATAATAAAGGAAATAATAGAGAACAAATCAATATAGACAAGTTAGGGGGCCAACAATATGTAGGAATGTATATTTCTGAGTGCGTATAACAGCATCAAAATTGTTGCTCAATCTCCCCTTTATTATTAATCTACAGGTATTAGCATACTATTGTGCCATAATAAAGGAAATAATAGAGAACAAATCAATATAGACAAGTTAGGGGGCCAACAATATGTAGGAATGTATATTTCTGAGTGCGTATAACAGCATCAAAATTGTTGCTCAATCTCCCCTTTATTATTAATCTTCAGGTATTAGCATACTATTGTGCCATAATAAAGGAAATAATAGAGAACAAATCAATATAGACAAGTTAGGGGGCCAACAATATGCAGGAATGTATATTTCTGAGTGCGTATAACAGCATCAAAATTGTTGCTCAATCTCCCCTTTATTATTAATCTACAGGTATTATATTATAGCATACTATTGTGCCATAATAAAGGAAATAATAGAGATTAAATCAATATAGACAAGTTAGGGGGCCAACAATATGTAGGAATGTATATTTCTGAGTGCGTATAACAGCATCAAAATTGTTGCTCAATCTCCCCTTTATTATTAATCTACAGGTATTAGCATACTATTGTACCATAATAAAGGAAATAATAGAGAACAAATCAATATAGACAAGTTAGGGGGCCAAAAATATGTAGGAATGTATATTTCTGAGTGCGTATAACAGCATCAAAATTGTTGCTCAATCTCCCCTTTATTATTAATCTACAGGTATTAGCATACTATTGTGCCATAATAAAGGAAATAATAGAGAACAAATCAATATAGACAAGTTAGGGGGCCAACAATATGTAGGAATGTATAATTCTGAGTGCGTATAACAGCATCAAAATTGTTGCTCAATCTCCCCTTTATTATTAATCTACAGGTATTAGCATACTATTGTGCCATAATAAAGGAAATAATAGAGAAAAAATAAATATAGACAAGTTAGGTGGCCAACAATATGTAGGAATGTATATTTCTGAGTGCGTATAACAGCATCAAAATTGTTGCTCAATCTCCCCTTTATTATTAATCTACAGGTATTAGCATACTATTGTGCCATAATAAAGGAAATAATAGAGAACAAATCAATATAGACAAGTTAGGGGGCCAACAATATGTAGGAATGTATATTTCTGAGTGCGTATAACAGCATCAAAATTGTTGCTCAATCTCCCCTTTATTATTAATCTACAGGTATTAGCATACTATTGTGCCATAATAAAGGAAATAATAGAGAACAAATCAATATAGACAAGTTAGGGGGCCAACAATATGTAGGAATGTATATTTCTGAGTGCGTATAACAGCATCAAAATTGTTGCTCAATCTCCCCTTTATTATTAATCTACAGGTATTAGCATACTATTGTGCCATAATAAAGGAAATAATAGAGAACAAATCAATATAGACAAGTTAGGGGGCCAACAATATGTAGGAATGTATATTTCTGAGTGCGTATAACAGCATCAAAATTGTTGCTCAATCTCCCCTTTATTATTAATCTACAGGTATTAGCATACTATTGTGCCATAATAAAGGAAATAATAGAGAACAAATCAATATAGAAATATAGACAAGTTAGGGGGCCAACAATATGTAGGAATGTATATTTCTGAGTGCGTATAACAGCATCAAAATTGTTGCTCAATCTCTCCTTTATTATTAATCTACAGGTATTAGCATACTATTGTGCCATAATAAAGGAAATAATAGAGAACAAATCAATATAGACAAGTTAGGGGGCCAACAATATGTAGGAATGTATATTTCTGAGTGCGTATAACAGCATCAAAATTGTTGCTCAATCTCCCCTTTATTATTAATCTACAGGTATTAGCATACTATTGTGCCATAATAAAGGAAATAATAGAGAACAAATCAATATAGACAAGTTAGGGGGCCAACAATATGTAGGAATGTATATTTCTGAGTGCGTATAACAGCATCAAAATTGTTGCGCAATCTCCCCTTTATTATTAATCTACAGGTATTAGCATACTATTGTGCCATAATAAAGGAAATAATAGAGAACAAATCAATATAGACAAGTTAGGGGGCCAACAATATGTAGGAATGTATATTTCTGAGTGCGTATAACAGCATCAAAATTGTTGCTCAATCTCCCCTTTATTATTAATCTACAGGTATTAGCATACTATTGTGCCATAATAAAGGAAATAATAGAGAACAAATCAATATAGACAAGTTAGGGGGCCAACAATATGTAGGAATGTATATTTCTGAGTGCGTATAACAGCATCAAAATTGTTGCTCAATCTCCCCTTTATTATTAATCTACAGGTATTATATTATATCATACTATTGTGTCATAATAAAGGAAATAATAGAGACTAAATCAATATAGACAAGTTAGGGGGCCAACAATATGTAGGAATGTATATTTCTGAGTGCGTATAACAGCATCAAAATTGTTGCTCAATCTTCCCTTTATTATTAATCTACAGGTATTATATTATAGCATACTATTGTGCCATAATAAAGGAAATAATAGAGAACAAATCAATATAGACAAGTTAGGGGACCAACAATATGTGGGAATGTATATTTCTGAGTCGTATAACAGCATCAAAATTGTTGCTCAATCTCCCCTTTATTATTAATCTACAGGTATTAGCATACTATTGTGCCATAATAAAGGAAATAATAGAGAACAAATCAATATAGACAAGTTAGGGGGCCAACAATATGTAGGAATGTATATTTCTGAGTGCGTATAACAGCATCAAAATTGTTGCTCAATCTCCCCTTTATGATTAATCTACCGGTATTAGCATACTATTGTGCCATAATAAAGGAAATAATAGAGAACAAATAAATATAGACAAGTTAGGGGGCCAACAATATGAAGGAATGTATATTTCTGAGTGCGTATAACAGCATCAAAATTGTTGCTCAATCTCCCCTTTATTATTAATCTACAGGTATTAGCATACTATTGTGCCATAATAAAGGAAATAATAGAGAGCAAATCAATATAGACAAGTTAGGGGGCCAACAATATGTAGGAATGTATATTTCTGAGTGCGTATAACAGCATCAAAATTGTTGCTCAATCTCCCCTTTATTATTAATCTACAGGTATTATATTATAGCATACTATTGTGCCATAATAAAGGAAATAATAGAGAACAAATCAATATAGACAAGTCAGGGGGCCAACAATATGTAGGAATGTATATTTCTGAGTGCGTATAACAGCATCAAAATTGTTGCTCAATCTCCCCTTTATTATTAATCTTCAGGTATTAGCATACTATTGTGCCATAATAAAGGAAATAATAGAGAACAAATCAATATAGACAAGTTAGGGGGCCAACAATATGTAGGAATGTATATTTCTGAGTGCGTATAACAGCATCAAAATTGTTGCTCAATCTCCCCTTTATTATTAATCTACAGGTATTATATTATAGCATACTATTGGGCCATAATAAAGGAAATAATAGAGAACAAATCAATATAGACAAGTTAGGGGGCCAACAATATGTAGGAATGTATATTTCTGAGTGCGTATAACAGCATCAAAATTGTTGCTCAATCTCCCCTTTATTATTAATCTACAGGTATTATATTATAGCATACTATTGTGCCATTATAAAGGAAATAATAGAGAACAAATCAATATAGACAAGTTAGGGGGCCAACAATATGTAGGAATGTATATTTCTGAGTGCGTATAACAGCATCAAAATTGTTGCTTAATCTCCCCTTTATTATTAATCTACAGGTATTAGCATACTATTGTACCATAATAAAGGAAATAATAGAGAACAAATCAATATAGACAAGTTAGGGGGCCAAAAACATGTAGGAATGTATATTTCTGAGTGCGTATAACAGCATCAAAATTGTTGCTCAATCTCCCATTTATTATTAATCTACAGGTATTAGCATACTATTGTGCCATAATAAAGGAAATAATAGAGAACAAATCAATATAGACAAGTTAGGGGGCCAACAATATGTAGGAATGTATATTTCTGAGTGCGTATAACAGCATCAAAATTGTTGCTCAATCTCCCCTTTATTATTAATCTACAGGTATTAGCATACTATTGTGCCATAATAAAGGAAATAATAGAGAACAAATCAATATAGACAAGTTAGGGGGCCAACAATATGTAGGAATGTATATTTCTGAGTGCGTATAACAGCATCAAAATTGTTGCTCAATCTCCCCTTTATTATTAATCTACAGGTATTAGCATACTATTGTGCCATAATAAAGGAAATAATAGAGAACAAATCAATATAGACAAGTTAGGGGGCCAACAATATGTAGGAATGTATATTTCTGAGTGCGTATAACAGCATCAAAAGTGTTGCTCAATCTCCCCTTTATTATTAATCTACAGGTATTAGCATACTATTGTGCCATAATAAAGGAAATAATAGAGAACAAATCAATATAGACAAGTTAGAGGGCCAACAATATGTAGGAATGTATATTTCTGAGGGCGTATAACAGCATCAAAATTGTTGCTCAATCACCCCTTTATTATTAATCTACAGGTATTAGCATACTATTGTGCCATAATAAAGGAAATAATAGAGAACAAATCAATATAGACAAGTTAGGGGGTCAACAATATGTAGGAATGTATATTTCTGAGTGCGTATAACAGCATCAAAATTGTTGCTCAATCTCCCCTTTATTATTAATCTACAGGTATTAGCATACTATTGTGCCATAATAAAGGAAATAATAGAGAACAAATCAATATAGACAAGTTAGAGGGCCAACAATATGTAGGAATGTATATTTCTGAGTGCGTATAACAGCATCAAAATTGTTGCTCAATCTCCCCTTTATTATTAATCTACAGGTATTATATTATAGCATACTATTGTGCCATAATAAAGGAAATAATAGAGAACAAATCAATATAGACAAGTTAGGGGGCCAACAATATGTAGGAATGTATATTTCTGAGTGCGTATAACAGCATGAAAATTGTTGCTCAATCTCCCCTTTATTATTAATCTACAGGTATTATATTATAGCATACTATTGTGCAATAATAAAGGAAATAATAGAGAACAAATCAATATAGACAAGTTAGGGGGCCAACAATATGTAGGAATGTATATTTCTGAGTGCGTATAACAGCATCAAAATTGTTGCTCAATCTCCCCTTTATTATTAATCTACAGGTATTATATTATAGCATACTATTGTGCAATAATAAAGGAAATAATAGAGAACAAATCAATATAGACAAGTTAGGGGGCCAATAATATGTAGGAATGTATATTTCTGAGTGCGTATAACAGCATCAAATTGTTGCTCAATCTCCCCTTTATTATTAATCTACAGGTATTATATTATAGCATACTATTGTGCCATAATAAAGGAAATAATAGAGAACAAATCAATATAGACAAGTTAGGGGGCCAACAATATGTAGGAATGTATATTTCTGAGTGCGTATAACAGCATCAAAATTGTTGCTCAATCTCCCCTTTATTATTAATCTAAGGTATTAGCATACTATTGTGCCATAATAAAGGAAATAATAGAGAACAAATCAATATAGACAAGTTAGGGGGCCAACAATATGTAGGAATGTATATTTCTGAGTGCGTATAACAGCATCAAAATTGTTGCTCAATCTCCCCTTTATTATTAATCTACAGGTATTAGCATACTATTGTGCCATAATAAAGGAAATAATAGAGAACAAATCAATATAGACAAGTTAGGGGGCCAACAATATGTAGGAATGTATATTTCTGAGTGCGTATAACAGCATCAAAATTGTTGCTCAATCTCCCCTTTATTATTAATCTACAGGTATTATATTATAGCATACTATTGTGCCATAATAAAGGAAATAATAGAGACTAAATCAATATAGACAAGTTAGGGGGCCAACAATATGTAGGAATGTATATTTCTGAGTGCGTATAACAGCATCAAAATTGTTGCTCAATCTCCCCTTTATTATTAATCTACAGGTATTATATTATTGCATACTATTGTGCCATAATAAAGGAAATAATAGAGAACAAATCAATATGGACAAGTTAGGGGGCCAACAATATGTGGGAATGTATATTTCTGAGTGCGTATAACAGCATCAAAATTGTTGCTCAATCTCCCCTTTATTATTAATCTACAGGTATTAGCATACTATTGTGCCATAATAAAGGAAATAATAGAGAACAAATCAATATAGACAAGTTAGGGGGCCAACAATATGTAGGAATGTATATTTCTGAGTGCGTATAACAGCATCAAAATTGTTGCTCAATCTCCCCTTTATGATTAATCTACAGGTATTAGCATACTATTGTGCCATAATAAAGGAAATAATAGAGAACAAATAAATATAGACAAGTTAGGGGGCCAACAATATGTAGGAATGTATATTTCTGAGTGCGTATAACAGCATCAAAATTGTTGCTCAATCTCAACTTTATTATTAATCTACAGGTATTATATTATAGCATACTATTGTGCCATAATAAAGGAAATAATAGAGAACAAATCAATATAGACAAGTTAGGGGGCCAACAATATGTAGGAATGTATATTTCTGAGTGCGTATAACAGCATCAAAATTGTTGCTCAATCTCCCCTTTATTATTAATCTACAGGTATTATATTATAGCATACTATTGTGCCATAATAAAGGAAATAATAGAGAACAAATCAATATAGACAAGTTAGGGGGCCAACAATATGTAGGAATGTATATTTCTGAGTGCGTATAACAGCATCAAAATTGTTGCTCAATCTCCCCTTTATTATTAATCTACAGGTATTATATTATAGCATACTATTGTGCCATAATAAAGGAAATAATAGAGAACAAATCAATATAGACAAGTAAGGGGGCCAACAATATGTAGGAATGTATATTTCTGAGTGCGTATAACAGCATCAAAATTGTTGCTCAATCTCCCCTTTATTATTAATCTACAGGTATTATATTATAGCATACTATTGTGCCATTATAAAGGAAATAATAGAGAACAAATCAATATAGACAAGTTAGGGGGCCAACAATATATAGGAATGTATATTTCTGAGTGCGTATAACAGCATCAAAATTGTTGCTCAATCTCCCCTTTATTATTAATCTACAGGTATTAGCATACTATTGTACCATAATAAAGGAAATAATAGAGAACAAATCAATATAGACAAGTTAGGGGGCCAAAAATATGTAGGAATGTATATTTCTGAGTGCGTATAACAGCATCAAAATTGTTGCTCAATCTCCCATTTATTATTAATCTACAGGTATTAGCATACTATTGTGCCATAATAAAGGAAATAATAGAGAACAAATCAATATAGACAAGTTAGGGGGCCAACAATATGTAGGAATGTATATTTCTGAGTGCGTATAACAGCATCAAAATTGTTGCTCAATCTCCCCTTTATTATTAATCTACAGGTATTAGCATACTATTGTGCCATAATAAAGGAAATAATAGAGAACAAATCAATATAGACAAGTTAGGGGGCCAACAATATGTAGGAATGTATATTTCTGAGTGCGTATAACAGCATCAAAATTGTTGCTCAATCTCCCCTTTATTATTAATCTACAGGTATTAGCATACTATTGTGCCATAATAAAGGAAATAATAGAGAACAAATCAATATAGACAAGTTAGGGGGCCAACAATATGTAGGAATGTATATTTCTGAGTGCGTATAACAGCATCAAAAGTGTTGCTCAATCTCCCCTTTATTATTAATCTACAGGTATTATATTATAGCATACTATTGTGCCATAATAAAGGAAATAATAGAGAACAAATCAATATAGACAAGTTAGGGGGCCAACAATATGTAGGAATGTATATTTCTGAGTGCGTATAACAGCATCAAAATTGTTGCTCAATCTCCCCTTTATTATTAATCTACAGGTATTATATTATAGCATACTATTGTGCCATAATAAAGGAAATAATAGAGAACAAATCAATATAGACAAGTTAGGGGGCCAACAATATGTAGGAATGTATATTTCTGAGTGCGTATAACAGCATCAAAAGTGTTGCTCAATCTCCCCTTTATTATTAATCTACAGGTATTATATTATAGCATACTATTGTGCCATAATAAAGGAAATAATAGAGAACAAATCAATATAGACAAGTTAGGGGGCCAACAATATGTAGGAATGTATATTTCTGAGTACGTAAAGCAGCATCAAAATTGTTGCTCAATCTCCCCTTTATTATTAATCTACAGGTATTATATTATAGCATACTATTGTGCCATAATAAAGGAAATAATAGAGAACAAATCAATATAGACAAGTTAGGGGGCCAACAATATGTAGGAATGTATATTTCTGAGTGCGTATAACAGCATCAAAATTGTTGCTCAATCTCCCCTTTATTATTAATCTACAGGTATTATATTATAGCATACTATTGTGCCATAATAAAGGAAATAATAGAGAACAAATCAATATAGACAAGTTAGGGGGCCAACAATATGTAGGAATGTATATTTCTGAGTGCGTATAACAGCATCAAAATTGTTGCTCAATCTCCCCTTTATTATTAATCTAAGGTATTAGCATACTATTGTGCCATAATAAAGGAAATAATAGAGAACAAATCAATATAGACAAGTTAGGGGGCCAACAATATGTAGGAATGTATATTTCTAAGTGCGTATAACAGCATCAAAATTGTTGCTCAATCTCCCCTTTATTATTAATCTACAGGTATTAGCATACTATTGTGCCATAATAAAGGAAATAATAGAGAACAAATCAATATAGACAAGTTAGGGGGCCAACAATATGTAGGAATGTATATTTCTGAGTGCGTATAACAGCATCAAAATTGTTGCTCAATCTCCCCTTTATTATTAATCTACAGGTATTATATTATAGCATACTATTGTGCCATAATAAAGGAAATAATAGAGAACAAATCAATATAGACAAGTTAGGGGGCCAACAATATGTAGGAATGTATATTTCTGAGTGCGTATAACAGCATCAAAATTGTTGCTCAATCTCCCCTTTATTATTAATCTACAGGTATTATATTATAGCATACTATTGTGCCATAATAAAGGAAATAATAGAGAACAAATCAATATAGACAAGTAAGGGGGCCAACAATATGTAGGAATGTATATTTCTGAGTGCGTATAACAGCATCAAAATTGTTGCTCAATCTCCCCTTTATTATTAATCTACAGGTATTATATTATAGCATACTATTGTGCCATTATAAAGGAAATAATAGAGAACAAATCAATATAGACAAGTTAGGGGGCCAACAATATATAGGAATGTATATTTCTGAGTGCGTATAACAGCATCAAAATTGTTGCTCAATCTCCCCTTTATTATTAATCTACAGGTATTAGCATACTATTGTACCATAATAAAGGAAATAATAGAGAACAAATCAATATAGACAAGTTAGGGGGCCAAAAATATGTAGGAATGTATATTTCTGAGTGCGTATAACAGCATCAAAATTGTTGCTCAATCTCCCATTTATTATTAATCTACAGGTATTAGCATACTATTGTGCCATAATAAAGGAAATAATAGAGAACAAATCAATATAGACAAGTTAGGGGGCCAACAATATGTAGGAATGTATATTTCTGAGTGCGTATAACAGCATCAAAATTGTTGCTCAATCTCCCCTTTATTATTAATCTACAGGTATTAGCATACTATTGTGCCATAATAAAGGAAATAATAGAGAACAAATCAATATAGACAAGTTAGGGGGCCAACAATATGTAGGAATGTATATTTCTGAGTGCGTATAACAGCATCAAAATTGTTGCTCAATCTCCCCTTTATTATTAATCTACAGGTATTAGCATACTATTGTGCCATAATAAAGGAAATAATAGAGAACAAATCAATATAGACAAGTTAGGGGGCCAACAATATGTAGGAATGTATATTTCTGAGTGCGTATAACAGCATCAAAAGTGTTGCTCAATCTCCCCTTTATTATTAATCTACAGGTATTATATTATAGCATACTATTGTGCCATAATAAAGGAAATAATAGAGAACAAATCAATATAGACAAGTTAGGGGGCCAACAATATGTAGGAATGTATATTTCTGAGTGCGTATAACAGCATCAAAATTGTTGCTCAATCTCCCCTTTATTATTAATCTACAGGTATTATATTATAGCATACTATTGTGCCATAATAAAGGAAATAATAGAGAACAAATCAATATAGACAAGTTAGGGGGCCAACAATATGTAGGAATGTATATTTCTGAGTGCGTATAACAGCATCAAAAGTGTTGCTCAATCTCCCCTTTATTATTAATCTACAGGTATTATATTATAGCATACTATTGTGCCATAATAAAGGAAATAATAGAGAACAAATCAATATAGACAAGTTAGGGGGCCAACAATATGTAGGAATGTATATTTCTGAGTACGTATAACAGCATCAAAATTGTTGCTCAATCTCCCCTTTATTATTAATCTACAGGTATTATATTATAGCATACTATTGTGCCATAATAAAGGAAATAATAGAGAACAAATCAATATAGACAAGTTAGGGGGCCAACAATATGTAGGAATGTATATTTCTGAGTGCGTATAACAGCATCAAAATTGTTGCTCAATCTCCCCTTTATTATTAATCTACAGGTATTATATTATAGCATACTATTGTGCCATAATAAAGGAAATAATAGAGAACAAATCAATATAGACAAGTTAGGGGGCCAACAATATGTAGGAATGTATATTTCTGAGTGCGTATAACAGCATCAAAATTGTTGCTCAATCTCCCCTTTATTATTAATCTAAGGTATTAGCATACTATTGTGCCATAATAAAGGAAATAATAGAGAACAAATCAATATAGACAAGTTAGGGGGCCAACAATATGTAGGAATGTATATTTCTAAGTGCGTATAACAGCATCAAAATTGTTGCTCAATCTCCCCTTTATTATTAATCTACAGGTATTAGCATACTATTGTGCCATAATAAAGGAAATAATAGAGAACAAATCAATATAGACAAGTTAGGGGGCCAACAATATGTAGGAATGTATATTTCTGAGTGCGTATAACAGCATCAAAATTATTGCTCAATCTCCCCTTTATTATTAATCTACAGGTATTATATTATAGCATACTATTGTGCCATAATAAAGGAAATAATAGAGACTAAATCAATATAGACAAGTTAGGGGGCCAACAATATGTAGGAATGTATATTTCTGAGTGCGTATAACAGCATCAAAATTATTGCTCAATCTCCCCTTTATTATTAATCTACAGGTATTATATTATAGCATACTATTGTGCCATAATAAAGGAAATAATAGAGAACAAATCAATATAGACAAGTTAGGGGGCCAACAATATGTGGGAATGTATATTTCTGAGTGCGTATAACAGCATCAAAATTGTTGCTCAATCTCCCCTTTATTATTAATCTACAGGTATTAGCATACTATTGTGCCATAATAAAGGAAATAAAAGAGAACAAATCAATATAGACAAGTTAGGGGGCCAACAATATGTAGGAATGTATATTTCTGAGTGCGTATAACAGCATCAAAATTGTTGCTCAATCTCCCCTTTATGATTAATCTACAGGTATTAGCATACTATTGTGCCATAATAAAGGAAATAATAGAGAACAAATAAATATAGACAAGTTAGGGGGCCAACAATATGTAGGAATGTATATTTCTGAGTGCGTATAACAGCATCAAAATTGTTGCTCAATCTCCCCTTTATTATTAATCTACAGGTATTAGCATACTATTGTGCCATAATAAAGGAAATAATAGAGAACAAATCAATATAGACAAGTTAGGGGGCCAACAATATGTAGGAATGTATATTTCTGAGTGCTTAT
The DNA here is from genome assembly GCA_949128135.1 of Parasteatoda lunata. Taxonomy (NCBI): domain Eukaryota; kingdom Metazoa; phylum Arthropoda; class Arachnida; order Araneae; family Theridiidae; genus Parasteatoda; species Parasteatoda lunata. Next base: position 9,692,397 of record OX421974.1, on the reverse strand, counting down.
AACAGCATCAAAATTGTTGCTCAATCTCCCCTTTATTATTAATCTACAGGTATTATATTATAGCATACTATTGTGCCATAATAAAGGAAATAATAGAGAACAAATCAATATAGACAAGTTAGGGGGCCAACAATATGTAGGAATGTATATTTCTGAGTGCGTATAACAGCATCAAAATTGTTGCTCAATCTCCCCTTTATTATTAATCTAAGGTATTAGCATACTATTGTGCCATAATAAAGGAAATAATAGAGAACAAATCAATATAGACAAGTTAGGGGGCCAACAATATGTAGGAATGTATATTTCTGAGTGCGTATAACAGCATCAAAATTGTTGCTCAATCTCCCCTTTATTATTAATCTACAGGTATTATATTATAGCATACTATTGTGCCATAATAAAGGAAATAATAGAGAACAAATCAATATAGACAAGTTAGGGGGCCAACAATATGTAGGAATGTATATTTCTGAGTGCGTATAACAGCATCAAAATTGTTGCTCAATCTCCCCTTTATTATTAATCTAAGGTATTAGCATACTATTGTGCCATAATAAAGGAAATAATAGAGAACAAATCAATATAGACAAGTTAGGGGGCCAACAATATGTAGGAATGTATATTTCTGAGTGCGTATAACAGCATCAAAATTGTTGCTCAATCTCCCCTTTATTATTAATCTACAGGTATTATATTATAGCATACTATTGTGCCATAATAAAGGAAATAATAGAGACTAAATCAATATAGACAAGTTAGGGGGCCAACAATATGTAGGAATGTATATTTCTGAGTGCGTATAACAGCATCAAAATTGTTGCTCAATCTCCCCTTTATTATTAATCTACAGGTATTATATTATTGCATACTATTGTGCCATAATAAAGGAAATAATAGAGAACAAATCAATATGGACAAGTTAGGGGGCCAACAATATGTGGGAATGTATATTTCTGAGTGCGTATAACAGCATCAAAATTGTTGCTCAATCTCCCCTTTATTATTAATCTACAGGTATTAGCATACTATTGTGCCATAATAAAGGAAATAATAGAGAACAAATCAATATAGACAAGTTAGGGGGCCAACAATATGTAGGAATGTATATTTCTGAGTGCGTATAACAGCATCAAAATTGTTGCTCAATCTCCCCTTTATGATTAATCTACAGGTATTAGCATACTATTGTGCCATAATAAAGGAAATAATAGAGAACAAATAAATATAGACAAGTTAGGGGGCCAACAATATGTAGGAATGTATATTTCTGAGTGCGTATAACAGCATCAAAATTGTTGCTCAATCTCAACTTTATTATTAATCTACAGGTATTATATTATAGCATACTATTGTGCCATAATAAAGGAAATAATAGAGAACAAATCAATATAGACAAGTTAGGGGGCCAACAATATGTAGGAATGTATATTTCTGAGTGCGTATAACAGCATCAAAATTGTTGCTCAATCTCCCCTTTATTATTAATCTACAGGTATTATATTATAGCATACTATTGTGCCATAATAAAGGAAATAATAGAGAACAAATCAATATAGACAAGTTAGGGGGCCAACAATATGTAGGAATGTATATTTCTGAGTGCGTATAACAGCATCAAAATTGTTGCTCAATCTCCCCTTTATTATTAATCTACAGGTATTATATTATAGCATACTATTGTGCCATAATAAAGGAAATAATAGAGAACAAATCAATATAGACAAGTAAGGGGGCCAACAATATGTAGGAATGTATATTTCTGAGTGCGTATAACAGCATCAAAATTGTTGCTCAATCTCCCCTTTATTATTAATCTACAGGTATTATATTATAGCATACTATTGTGCCATTATAAAGGAAATAATAGAGAACAAATCAATATAGACAAGTTAGGGGGCCAACAATATATAGGAATGTATATTTCTGAGTGCGTATAACAGCATCAAAATTGTTGCTCAATCTCCCCTTTATTATTAATCTACAGGTATTAGCATACTATTGTACCATAATAAAGGAAATAATAGAGAACAAATCAATATAGACAAGTTAGGGGGCCAAAAATATGTAGGAATGTATATTTCTGAGTGCGTATAACAGCATCAAAATTGTTGCTCAATCTCCCATTTATTATTAATCTACAGGTATTAGCATACTATTGTGCCATAATAAAGGAAATAATAGAGAACAAATCAATATAGACAAGTTAGGGGGCCAACAATATGTAGGAATGTATATTTCTGAGTGCGTATAACAGCATCAAAATTGTTGCTCAATCTCCCCTTTATTATTAATCTACAGGTATTAGCATACTATTGTGCCATAATAAAGGAAATAATAGAGAACAAATCAATATAGACAAGTTAGGGGGCCAACAATATGTAGGAATGTATATTTCTGAGTGCGTATAACAGCATCAAAATTGTTGCTCAATCTCCCCTTTATTATTAATCTACAGGTATTAGCATACTATTGTGCCATAATAAAGGAAATAATAGAGAACAAATCAATATAGACAAGTTAGGGGGCCAACAATATGTAGGAATGTATATTTCTGAGTGCGTATAACAGCATCAAAAGTGTTGCTCAATCTCCCCTTTATTATTAATCTACAGGTATTATATTATAGCATACTATTGTGCCATAATAAAGGAAATAATAGAGAACAAATCAATATAGACAAGTTAGGGGGCCAACAATATGTAGGAATGTATATTTCTGAGTGCGTATAACAGCATCAAAATTGTTGCTCAATCTCCCCTTTATTATTAATCTACAGGTATTATATTATAGCATACTATTGTGCCATAATAAAGGAAATAATAGAGAACAAATCAATATAGACAAGTTAGGGGGCCAACAATATGTAGGAATGTATATTTCTGAGTGCGTATAACAGCATCAAAAGTGTTGCTCAATCTCCCCTTTATTATTAATCTACAGGTATTATATTATAGCATACTATTGTGCCATAATAAAGGAAATAATAGAGAACAAATCAATATAGACAAGTTAGGGGGCCAACAATATGTAGGAATGTATATTTCTGAGTACGTAAAGCAGCATCAAAATTGTTGCTCAATCTCCCCTTTATTATTAATCTACAGGTATTATATTATAGCATACTATTGTGCCATAATAAAGGAAATAATAGAGAACAAATCAATATAGACAAGTTAGGGGGCCAACAATATGTAGGAATGTATATTTCTGAGTGCGTATAACAGCATCAAAATTGTTGCTCAATCTCCCCTTTATTATTAATCTACAGGTATTATATTATAGCATACTATTGTGCCATAATAAAGGAAATAATAGAGAACAAATCAATATAGACAAGTTAGGGGGCCAACAATATGTAGGAATGTATATTTCTGAGTGCGTATAACAGCATCAAAATTGTTGCTCAATCTCCCCTTTATTATTAATCTAAGGTATTAGCATACTATTGTGCCATAATAAAGGAAATAATAGAGAACAAATCAATATAGACAAGTTAGGGGGCCAACAATATGTAGGAATGTATATTTCTAAGTGCGTATAACAGCATCAAAATTGTTGCTCAATCTCCCCTTTATTATTAATCTACAGGTATTAGCATACTATTGTGCCATAATAAAGGAAATAATAGAGAACAAATCAATATAGACAAGTTAGGGGGCCAACAATATGTAGGAATGTATATTTCTGAGTGCGTATAACAGCATCAAAATTGTTGCTCAATCTCCCCTTTATTATTAATCTACAGGTATTATATTATAGCATACTATTGTGCCATAATAAAGGAAATAATAGAGAACAAATCAATATAGACAAGTTAGGGGGCCAACAATATGTAGGAATGTATATTTCTGAGTGCGTATAACAGCATCAAAATTGTTGCTCAATCTCCCCTTTATTATTAATCTACAGGTATTATATTATAGCATACTATTGTGCCATTATAAAGGAAATAATAGAGAACAAATCAATATAGACAAGTTAGGGGGCCAACAATATATAGGAATGTATATTTCTGAGTGCGTATAACAGCATCAAAATTGTTGCTCAATCTCCCCTTTATTATTAATCTACAGGTATTAGCATACTATTGTACCATAATAAAGAAAATAATAGAGAACAAATCAATATAGACAAGTTAGGGGGCCAAAAATATGTAGGAATGTATATTTCTGAGTGCGTATAACAGCATCAAAATTGTTGCTCAATCTCCCATTTATTATTAATCTACAGGTATTAGCATACTATTGTGCCATAATAAAGGAAATAATAGAGAACAAATCAATATAGACAAGTTAGGGGGCCAACAATATGTAGGAATGTATATTTCTGAGTGCGTATAACAGCATCAAAATTGTTGCTCAATCTCCCCTTTATTATTAATCTACAGGTATTAGCATACTATTGTGCCATAATAAAGGAAATAATAGAGAACAAATCAATATAGACAAGTTAGGGGGCCAACAATATGTAGGAATGTATATTTCTGAGTGCGTATAACAGCATCAAAATTGTTGCTCAATCTCCCCTTTATTATTAATCTACAGGTATTAGCATACTATTGTGCCATAATAAAGGAAATAATAGAGAACAAATCAATATAGACAAGTTAGGGGGCCAACAATATGTAGGAATGTATATTTCTGAGTGCGTATAACAGCATCAAAAGTGTTGCTCAATCTCCCCTTTATTATTAATCTACAGGTATTATATTATAGCATACTATTGTGCCATAATAAAGGAAATAATAGAGAACAAATCAATATAGACAAGTTAGGGGGCCAACAATATGTAGGAATGTATATTTCTGAGTGCGTATAACAGCATCAAAATTGTTGCTCAATCTCCCCTTTATTATTAATCTACAGGTATTATATTATAGCATACTATTGTGCCATAATAAAGGAAATAATAGAGAACAAATCAATATAGACAAGTTAGGGGGCCAACAATATGTAGGAATGTATATTTCTGAGTGCGTATAACAGCATCAAAAGTGTTGCTCAATCTCCCCTTTATTATTAATCTACAGGTATTATATTATAGCATACTATTGTGCCATAATAAAGGAAATAATAGAGAACAAATCAATATAGACAAGTTAGGGGGCCAACAATATGTAGGAATGTATATTTCTGAGTACGTATAACAGCATCAAAATTGTTGCTCAATCTCCCCTTTATTATTAATCTACAGGTATTATATTATAGCATACTATTGTGCCATAATAAAGGAAATAATAGAGAACAAATCAATATAGACAAGTTAGGGGGCCAACAATATGTAGGAATGTATATTTCTGAGTGCGTATAACAGCATCAAAATTGTTGCTCAATCTCCCCTTTATTATTAATCTACAGGTATTATATTATAGCATACTATTGTGCCATAATAAAGGAAATAATAGAGAACAAATCAATATAGACAAGTTAGGGGGCCAACAATATGTAGGAATGTATATTTCTGAGTGCGTATAACAGCATCAAAATTGTTGCTCAATCTCCCCTTTATTATTAATCTAAGGTATTAGCATACTATTGTGCCATAATAAAGGAAATAATAGAGAACAAATCAATATAGACAAGTTAGGGGGCCAACAATATGTAGGAATGTATATTTCTAAGTGCGTATAACAGCATCAAAATTGTTGCTCAATCTCCCCTTTATTATTAATCTACAGGTATTAGCATACTATTGTGCCATAATAAAGGAAATAATAGAGAACAAATCAATATAGACAAGTTAGGGGGCCAACAATATGTAGGAATGTATATTTCTGAGTGCGTATAACAGCATCAAAATTATTGCTCAATCTCCCCTTTATTATTAATCTACAGGTATTATATTATAGCATACTATTGTGCCATAATAAAGGAAATAATAGAGACTAAATCAATATAGACAAGTTAGGGGGCCAACAATATGTAGGAATGTATACTTCTGAGTGCGTATAACAGCATCAAAATTATTGCTCAATCTCCCCTTTATTATTAATCTACAGGTATTATATTATAGCATACTATTGTGCCATAATAAAGGAAATAATAGAGAACAAATCAATATAGACAAGTTAGGGGGCCAACAATATGTGGGAATGTATATTTCTGAGTGCGTATAACAGCATCAAAATTGTTGCTCAATCTCCCCTTTATTATTAATCTACAGGTATTAGCATACTATTGTGCCATAATAAAGGAAATAAAAGAGAACAAATCAATATAGACAAGTTAGGGGGCCAACAATATGTAGGAATGTATATTTCTGAGTGCGTATAACAGCATCAAAATTGTTGCTCAATCTCCCCTTTATGATTAATCTACAGGTATTAGCATACTATTGTGCCATAATAAAGGAAATAATAGAGAACAAATAAATATAGACAAGTTAGGGGGCCAACAATATGTAGGAATGTATATTTCTGAGTGCGTATAACAGCATCAAAATTGTTGCTCAATCTCCCCTTTATTATTAATCTACAGGTATTAGCATACTATTGTGCCATAATAAAGGAAATAATAGAGAACAAATCAATATAGACAAGTTAGGGGGCCAACAATATGTAGGAATGTATATTTCTGAGTGCTTATAACAGCATCAAAATTGTTGCTCAATCTCCCCTTTATTATTAATCTACAGGTATTATATTATAGCATACTATTGTGCCATAATAAAGGAAATAATAGAGAACAAATCAATATAGACAAGTTAGGGGGCCAACAATATGTAGGAATGTATATTTCTGAGTGCGTATAACAGCATCAAAATTGTTGCTCAATCTCCCCTTTATTATTAATCTAAGGTATTAGCATACTATTGTGCCATAATAAAGGAAATAATAGAGAACAAATCAATATAGACAAGTTAGGGGGCCAACAATATGTAGGAATGTATATTTCTGAGTGCGTATAACAGCATCAAAATTGTTGCTCAATCTCCCCTTTATTATTAATCTACAGGTATTATATTATAGCATACTATTGTGCCATAATAAAGGAAATAATAGAGAACAAATCAATATAGACAAGTTAGGGGGCCAACAATATGTAGGAATGTATATTTCTGAGTGCGTATAACAGCATCAAAATTGTTGCTCAATCTCCCCTTTATTATTAATCTACAGGTATTATATTATAGCATACTATTGTGCCATAATAAAGGAAATAATAGAGAACAAATCAATATAGACAAGTTAGGGGGCCAACAATATGTAGGAATGTATATTTCTGAGTGCGTATAACAGCATCAAAATTGTTGCTCAATCTCCCCTTTATTATTAATCTACAGGTATTAGCATACTATTGTGCCATAATAAAGGAAATAATAGAGAACAAATCAATATAGACAAGTTAGGGGGCCAACAATATGTAGGAATGTATATTTCTGAGTGCGTATAACAGCATCAAAATTGTTACTCAATCTCCCCTTTATTATTAATCTACAGGTATTAGCATACTATTGTGCCATAATAAAGGAAATAATAGAGAACAAATCAATATAGACAAGTTAGGGGGCCAACAATATGTAGGAATGTATATTTCTGAGTGCGTATAACAGCATCAAAATTGTTGCTCAATCTCCCCTTTATTATTAATCTACAGGTATTAGCATACTATTGTGCCATAATAAAGGAAATAATAGAGAACAAATCAATATAGACAAGTTAGGGGGCCAACAATATGTAGGAATGTATATTTCTGAGTGCGTATAACAGCATCAAAATTGTTGCTCAATCTCCCCTTTATTATTAATCTACAGGTATTATATTATAGCATACTATTGTGCCATAATAAAGGACATAATAGAGAACAAATCAATATAGACAAGTTAGGGGGCCAACAATATGTAGGAATGTATATTTCTGAGTGCGTATAACAGCATCAAAATTGTTGCTCAATCTCCCCTTTATTATTAATCTACAGGTATTATATTATAGCATACTATTGTGCCATAATAAAGGAAATAATAGAGAACAAATCAATATAGACAAGTTAGGGGGCCAACAATATGTAGGAATGTACATTTCTGAGTGCGTATAACAGCATCAAAATTGTTGCTCAATCTCCCCTTTATTATTAATCTACAGGTATTAGCATACTATTGTGCCATAATAAAGGAAATAATAGAGAACAAATCAATATAGACAAGTTAGGGGGCCAACAATATGTAGGAATGTATATTTCTGAGTGCGTATAACAGCATCAAAATTGTTGCTCAATCTCCCCTTTATTATTAATCTACAGGTATTAGCATACTATTGTGCCATAATAAAGGAAATAATAGAGAACAAATCAATATAGACAAGTTAGGGGGCCAACAATATGTAGGAATGTATATTTCTGAGTGCGTATAACAGCATCAAAATTGTTGCTCAATCTCCCCTTTATTATTAATCTACAGGTATTAGCATACTATTGTGCCATAATAAAGGAAATAATAGAGAACAAATCAATATAGACAAGTTAGGGGGCCAACAATATGTAGGAATGTATATTTCTGAGTGCGTATAACAGCATCAAAATTGTTGCTCAATCTCCCCTTTATTATTAATCTACAGGTATTAGCATACTATTGTGCCATAATAAAGGAAATAATAGAGAACAAATCAATATAGACAAGTTAGGGGGCCAACAATATGTAGGAATGTATATTTCTGAGTGCGTATAACAGCATCAAAATTGTTGCTCAATCTCCCCTTTATTATTAATTTACAGGTATTAGCATATTATTGTGCCATAATAAAGGAAATAATAGAGAACAAATCAATATAGACAAGTTAGGGGGCCAACAATATGTAGGAATGTATATTTCTGAGTGCGTATAACAGCATCAAAATTGTTACTCAATCTCCCCTTTATTATAAATCTACAGGTATTAGCATACTATTGTGCCATAATAAAGGAAATAATAGAGAACAAATCAATATAGACAAGTTAGGGGGCCAACAATATGTAGGAATGTATATTTCTGAGTGCGTATAACAGCATCAAAATTGTTGCTCAATCTCTCCTTTATTATTAATCTACAGGTATTAGCATACTATTGTGCCATAATAAAGGAAATAATAGAGAACAAATCAATATAGACAAGTTAGGGGGCCAATAATATGTAGGAATGTATATTTCTGAGTGCGTATAACAGCATCAAAATTGTTGCTCAATCTCCCCTTTATTATTAATCTACAGGTATTATATTATAGCATACTATTGTGCACTAATAAAGGAAATAATAGAGAACAAATCAATATAGACAAGTTAGGGGTCCAACAATATGTAGGAATGTATATTTCTGAGTGCGTATAACAGCATCAAAATTATTGCTCAATCTCCCCTTTATTAATAATCTACAGGTATTATATTATAGCATACTATTGTGCCATAATAAAGGAAATAATAGAGACTAAATCAATATAGACAAGTTAGGGGGCCAACAATATGTAGGAATGTATATTTCTGAGTGCGTATAACAGCATCAAAATTGTTGCTCAATCTCCCCTTTATTATTAATCCACAGGTATTATATTATAGCATACTATTGTGCCATAATAAAGGAAATAATAGAGAACAAATCAATATAGACAAGTTAGGGGGCCAACAATATGTGGGAATGTATATTTCTGAGTGCGTATAACAGCATCAAAATTGTTGCTCAATCTCCCCTTTATTATTAATCTACAGGTATTAGCATACTATTGTGCCATAATAAAGGAAATAATAGAGAACAAATCAATATAGACAAGTTAGGGGGCCAACAATATGTAGGAATGTATATTTCTGAGTGCGTATAACAGCATCAAAATTGTTGCTCAATCTCCCCTTTATGATTAATCTACAGGTATTAGCATACTATTGTGCCATAATAAAGGAAATAATAGAGAACAAATAAATATAGACAAGTTAGGGGGCCAACAATATGTAGGAATGTATATTTCTGAGTGCGTATAACAGCATCAAAATTGTTGCTCAATCTCCCCTTTATTATTAATCTACAGGTATTAGCATACTATTGTGCCATAATAAAGGAAATAATAGAGAACAAATCAATATAGACAAGTTAGGGGGCCAACAATATGTAGGAATGTATATTTCTGAGTGCTTATAACAGCATCAAAATTGTTGCTCAATCTCCCCTTTATTATTAATCTACAGGTATTATATTATAGCATACTATTGTGCCATAATAAAGGAAATAATAGAGAACAAATCAATATAGACAAGTTAGGGGGCCAACAATATGTAGGAATGTATATTTCTGAGTGCGTATAACAGCATCAAAATTGTTGCTCAATCTCCCCTTTATTATTAATCTAAGGTATTAGCATACTATTGTGCCATAATAAAGGAAATAATAGAGAACAAATCAATATAGACAAGTTAGGGGGCCAACAATATGTAGGAATGTATATTTCTGAGTGCGTATAACAGCATCAAAATTGTTGCTCAATCTCCCCTTTATTATTAATCTACAGGTATTATATTATAGCATACTATTGTGCCATAATAAAGGAAATAATAGAGAACAAATCAATATAGACAAGTTAGGGGGCCAACAATATGTAGGAATGTATATTTCTGAGTGCGTATAACAGCATCAAAATTGTTGCTCAATCTCCCCTTTATTATTAATCTACAGGTATTATATTATAGCATACTATTGTGCCATAATAAAGGAAATAATAGAGAACAAATCAATATAGACAAGTTAGGGGGCCAACAATATGTAGGAATGTATATTTCTGAGTGCGTATAACAGCATCAAAATTGTTGCTCAATCTCCCCTTTATTATTAATCTACAGGTATTAGCATACTATTGTGCCATAATAAAGGAAATAATAGAGAACAAATCAATATAGACAAGTTAGGGGGCCAACAATATGTAGGAATGTATATTTCTGAGTGCGTATAACAGCATCAAAATTGTTACTCAATCTCCCCTTTATTATTAATCTACAGGTATTAGCATACTATTGTGCCATAATAAAGGAAATAATAGAGAACAAATCAATATAGACAAGTTAGGGGGCCAACAATATGTAGGAATGTATATTTCTGAGTGCGTATAACAGCATCAAAATTGTTGCTCAATCTCCCCTTTATTATTAATCTACAGGTATTAGCATACTATTGTGCCATAATAAAGGAAATAATAGAGAACAAATCAATATAGACAAGTTAGGGGGCCAACAATATGTAGGAATGTATATTTCTGAGTGCGTATAACAGCATCAAAATTGTTGCTCAATCTCCCCTTTATTATTAATCTACAGGTATTATATTATAGCATACTATTGTGCCATAATAAAGGACATAATAGAGAACAAATCAATATAGACAAGTTAGGGGGCCAACAATATGTAGGAATGTATATTTCTGAGTGCGTATAACAGCATCAAAATTGTTGCTCAATCTCCCCTTTATTATTAATCTACAGGTATTATATTATAGCATACTATTGTGCCATAATAAAGGAAATAATAGAGAACAAATCAATATAGACAAGTTAGGGGGCCAACAATATGTAGGAATGTACATTTCTGAGTGCGTATAACAGCATCAAAATTGTTGCTCAATCTCCCCTTTATTATTAATCTACAGGTATTAGCATACTATTGTGCCATAATAAAGGAAATAATAGAGAACAAATCAATATAGACAAGTTAGGGGGCCAACAATATGTAGGAATGTATATTTCTGAGTGCGTATAACAGCATCAAAATTGTTGCTCAATCTCCCCTTTATTATTAATCTACAGGTATTAGCATACTATTGTGCCATAATAAAGGAAATAATAGAGAACAAATCAATATAGACAAGTTAGGGGGCCAACAATATGTAGGAATGTATATTTCTGAGTGCGTATAACAGCATCAAAATTGTTGCTCAATCTCCCCTTTATTATTAATCTACAGGTATTAGCATACTATTGTGCCATAATAAAGGAAATAATAGAGAACAAATCAATATAGACAAGTTAGGGGGCCAACAATATGTAGGAATGTATATTTCTGAGTGCGTATAACAGCATCAAAATTGTTGCTCAATCTCCCCTTTATTATTAATCTACAGGTATTAGCATACTATTGTGCCATAATAAAGGAAATAATAGAGAACAAATCAATATAGACAAGTTAGGGGGCCAACAATATGTAGGAATGTATATTTCTGAGTGCGTATAACAGCATCAAAATTGTTGCTCAATCTCCCCTTTATTATTAATTTACAGGTATTAGCATATTATTGTGCCATAATAAAGGAAATAATAGAGAACAAATCAATATAGACAAGTTAGGGGGCCAACAATATGTAGGAATGTATATTTCTGAGTGCGTATAACAGCATCAAAATTGTTACTCAATCTCCCCTTTATTATAAATCTACAGGTATTAGCATACTATTGTGCCATAATAAAGGAAATAATAGAGAACAAATCAATATAGACAAGTTAGGGGGCCAACAATATGTAGGAATGTATATTTCTGAGTGCGTATAACAGCATCAAAATTGTTGCTCAATCTCTCCTTTATTATTAATCTACAGGTATTAGCATACTATTGTGCCATAATAAAGGAAATAATAGAGAACAAATCAATATAGACAAGTTAGGGGGCCAATAATATGTAGGAATGTATATTTCTGAGTGCGTATAACAGCATCAAAATTGTTGCTCAATCTCCCCTTTATTATTAATCTACAGGTATTATATTATAGCATACTATTGTGCACTAATAAAGGAAATAATAGAGAACAAATCAATATAGACAAGTTAGGGGTCCAACAATATGTAGGAATGTATATTTCTGAGTGCGTATAACAGCATCAAAATTATTGCTCAATCTCCCCTTTATTAATAATCTACAGGTATTATATTATAGCATACTATTGTGCCATAATAAAGGAAATAATAGAGACTAAATCAATATAGACAAGTTAGGGGGCCAACAATATGTAGGAATGTATATTTCTGAGTGCGTATAACAGCATCAAAATTGTTGCTCAATCTCCCCTTTATTATTAATCCACAGGTATTATATTATAGCATACTATTGTGCCATAATAAAGGAAATAATAGAGAACAAATCAATATAGACAAGTTAGGGGGCCAACAATATGTGGGAATGTATATTTCTGAGTGCGTATAACAGCATCAAAATTGTTGCTCAATCTCCCCTTTATTATTAATCTACAGGTATTAGCATACTATTGTGCCATAATAAAGGAAATAATAGAGAACAAATCAATATAGACAAGTTAGGGGGCCAACAATATGTAGGAATGTATATTTCTGAGTGCGTATAACAGCATCAAAATTGTTGCTCAATCTCCCCTTTATGATTAATCTACAGGTATTAGCATACTATTGTGCCATAATAAAGGAAATAATAGAGAACAAATAAATATAGACAAGTTAGGGGGCCAACAATATGTAGGAATGTATATTTCTGAGTGCGTATAACAGCATCAAAATTGTTGCTCAATCTCCCCTTTATTATTAATCTACAGGTATTAGCATACTATTGTGCCATAATAAAGGAAATAATAGAGAACAAATCAATATAGACAAGTTAGGGGGCCAACAATATGTAGGAATGTATATTTCTGAGTGCTTATAACAGCATCAAAATTGTTGCTCAATCTCCCCTTTATTATTAATCTACAGGTATTATATTATAGCATACTATTGTGCCATAATAAAGGAAATAATAGAGAACAAATCAATATAGACAAGTTAGGGGGCCAACAATATGTAGGAATGTATATTTCTGAGTGCGTATAACAGCATCAAAATTGTTGCTCAATCTCCCCTTTATTATTAATCTAAGGTATTAGCATACTATTGTGCCATAATAAAGGAAATAATAGAGAACAAATCAATATAGACAAGTTAGGGGGCCAACAATATGTAGGAATGTATATTTCTGAGTGCGTATAACAGCATCAAAATTGTTGCTCAATCTCCCCTTTATTATTAATCTACAGGTATTATATTATAGCATACTATTGTGCACTAATAAAGGAAATAATAGAGAACAAATCAATATAGACAAGTTAGGGGTCCAACAATATGTAGGAATGTATATTTCTGAGTGCGTATAACAGCATCAAAATTATTGCTCAATCTCCCCTTTATTAATAATCTACAGGTATTATATTATAGCATACTATTGTGCCATAATAAAGGAAATAATAGAGACTAAATCAATATAGACAAGTTAGGGGGCCAACAATATGTAGGAATGTATATTTCTGAGTGCGTATAACAGCATCAAAATTGTTGCTCAATCTCCCCTTTATTATTAATCCACAGGTATTATATTATAGCATACTATTGTGCCATAATAAAGGAAATAATAGAGAACAAATCAATATAGACAAGTTAGGGGGCCAACAATATGTGGGAATGTATATTTCTGAGTGCGTATAACAGCATCAAAATTGTTGCTCAATCTCCCCTTTATTATTAATCTACAGGTATTAGCATACTATTGTGCCATAATAAAGGAAATAATAGAGAACAAATCAATATAGACAAGTTAGGGGGCCAACAATATGTAGGAATGTATATTTCTGAGTGCGTATAACAGCATCAAAATTGTTGCTCAATCTCCCCTTTATGATTAATCTACAGGTATTAGCATACTATTGTGCCATAATAAAGGAAATAATAGAGAACAAATAAATATAGACAAGTTAGGGGGCCAACAATATGTAGGAATGTATATTTCTGAGTGCGTATAACAGCATCAAAATTGTTGCTCAATCTCCCCTTTATTATTAATCTACAGGTATTAGCATACTATTGTGCCATAATAAAGGAAATAATAGAGAACAAATCAATATAGACAAGTTAGGGGGCCAACAATATGTAGGAATGTATATTTCTGAGTGCTTATAACAGCATCAAAATTGTTGCTCAATCTCCCCTTTATTATTAATCTACAGGTATTATATTATAGCATACTATTGTGCCATAATAAAGGAAATAATAGAGAACAAATCAATATAGACAAGTTAGGGGGCCAACAATATGTAGGAATGTATATTTCTGAGTGCGTATAACAGCATCAAAATTGTTGCTCAATCTCCCCTTTATTATTAATCTAAGGTATTAGCATACTATTGTGCCATAATAAAGGAAATAATAGAGAACAAATCAATATAGACAAGTTAGGGGGCCAACAATATGTAGGAATGTATATTTCTGAGTGCGTATAACAGCATCAAAATTGTTGCTCAATCTCCCCTTTATTATTAATCTACAGGTATTAGCATACTATTGTGCCATAATAAAGGAAATAATAGAGAACAAATCAATGTAGACAAGTTAGGGGGCCAACAATATGTAGGAATGTATATTTCTGAGTGCGTATAACAGCATCAAAATTGTTGCTCAATCTCCCCTTTATTATTAATCTACAGGTATTAGCATACTATTGTGCCATAATAAAGGAAATAATAGAGAACAAATCAATATAGACAAGTTAGGGGGCCAACAATATGTAGGAATGTATATTTCTGAGTGCGTATAACAGCATCAAAATTGTTGCTCAATCTCTCCTTTATTATTAATCTACAGGTATTAGCATACTATTGTGCCATAATAAAGGAAATAATAGAGAACAAATCAATATAGACAAGTTAGGGGGCCAATAATATGTAGGAATGTATATTTCTGAGTGCGTATAACAGCATCAAAATTGTTGCTCAATCTCCCCTTTATTATTAATCTACAGGTATTATATTATAGCATACTATTGTGCACTAATAAAGGAAATAATAGAGAACAAATCAATATAGACAAGTTAGGGGTCCAACAATATGTAGGAATGTATATTTCTGAGTGCGTATAACAGCATCAAAATTATTGCTCAATCTCCCCTTTATTAATAATCTACAGGTATTATATTATAGCATACTATTGTGCCATAATAAAGGAAATAATAGAGACTAAATCAATATAGACAAGTTAGGGGGCCAACAATATGTAGGAATGTATATTTCTGAGTGCGTATAACAGCATCAAAATTGTTGCTCAATCTCCCCTTTATTATTAATCCACAGGTATTATATTATAGCATACTATTGTGCCATAATAAAGGAAATAATAGAGAACAAATCAATATAGACAAGTTAGGGGGCCAACAATATGTGGGAATGTATATTTCTGAGTGCGTATAACAGCATCAAAATTGTTGCTCAATCTCCCCTTTATTATTAATCTACAGGTATTAGCATACTATTGTGCCATAATAAAGGAAATAATAGAGAACAAATCAATATAGACAAGTTAGGGGGCCAACAATATGTAGGAATGTATATTTCTGAGTGCGTATAACAGCATCAAAATTGTTGCTCAATCTCCCCTTTATGATTAATCTACAGGTATTAGCATACTATTGTGCCATAATAAAGGAAATAATAGAGAACAAATAAATATAGACAAGTTAGGGGGCCAACAATATGTAGGAATGTATATTTCTGAGTGCCTATAACAGCATCAAAATTGTTGCTCAATCTCCCCTTTATTATTAATCTACAGGTATTAGCATACTATTGTGCCATAATAAAGGAAATAATAGAGAACAAATCAATATAGACAAGTTAGGGGGCCAACAATATGTAGGAATGTATATTTCTGAGTGCTTATAACAGCATCAAAATTGTTGCTCAATCTCCCCTTTATTATTAATCTACAGGTATTATATTATAGCATACTATTGTGCCATAATAAAGGAAATAATAGAGAACAAATCAATATAGACAAGTTAGGGGGCCAACAATATGTAGGAATGTATATTTCTGAGTGCGTATAACAGCATCAAAATTGTTGCTCAATCTCCCCTTTATTATTAATCTAAGGTATTAGCATACTATTGTGCCATAATAAAGGAAATAATAGAGAACAAATCAATATAGACAAGTTAGGGGGCCAACAATATGTAGGAATGTATATTTCTGAGTGCGTATAACAGCATCAAAATTGTTGCTCAATCTCCCCTTTATTATTAATCTACAGGTATTATATTATAGCATACTATTGTGCACTAATAAAGGAAATAATAGAGAACAAATCAATATAGACAAGTTAGGGGTCCAACAATATGTAGGAATGTATATTTCTGAGTGCGTATAACAGCATCAAAATTATTGCTCAATCTCCCCTTTATTAATAATCTACAGGTATTATATTATAGCATACTATTGTGCCATAATAAAGGAAATAATAGAGACTAAATCAATATAGACAAGTTAGGGGGCCAACAATATGTAGGAATGTATATTTCTGAGTGCGTATAACAGCATCAAAATTGTTGCTCAATCTCCCCTTTATTATTAATCCACAGGTATTATATTATAGCATACTATTGTGCCATAATAAAGGAAATAATAGAGAACAAATCAATATAGACAAGTTAGGGGGCCAACAATATGTGGGAATGTATATTTCTGAGTGCGTATAACAGCATCAAAATTGTTGCTCAATCTCCCCTTTATTATTAATCTACAGGTATTAGCATACTATTGTGCCATAATAAAGGAAATAATAGAGAACAAATCAATATAGACAAGTTAGGGGGCCAACAATATGTAGGAATGTATATTTCTGAGTGCGTATAACAGCATCAAAATTGTTGCTCAATCTCCCCTTTATGATTAATCTACAGGTATTAGCATACTATTGTGCCATAATAAAGGAAATAATAGAGAACAAATAAATATAGACAAGTTAGGGGGCCAACAATATGTAGGAATGTATATTTCTGAGTGCGTATAACAGCATCAAAATTGTTGCTCAATCTCCCCTTTATTATTAATCTACAGGTATTAGCATACTATTGTGCCATAATAAAGGAAATAATAGAGAACAAATCAATATAGACAAGTTAGGGGGCCAACAATATGTAGGAATGTATATTTCTGAGTGCTTATAACAGCATCAAAATTGTTGCTCAATCTCCCCTTTATTATTAATCTACAGGTATTATATTATAGCATACTATTGTGCCATAATAAAGGAAATAATAGAGAACAAATCAATATAGACAAGTTAGGGGGCCAACAATATGTAGGAATGTATATTTCTGAGTGCGTATAACAGCATCAAAATTGTTGCTCAATCTCCCCTTTATTATTAATCTAAGGTATTAGCATACTATTGTGCCATAATAAAGGAAATAATAGAGAACAAATCAATATAGACAAGTTAGGGGGCCAACAATATGTAGGAATGTATATTTCTGAGTGCGTATAACAGCATCAAAATTGTTGCTCAATCTCCCCTTTATTATTAATCTACAGGTATTAGCATACTATTGTGCCATAATAAAGGAAATAATAGAGAACAAATCAATGTAGACAAGTTAGGGGGCCAACAATATGTAGGAATGTATATTTCTGAGTGCGTATAACAGCATCAAAATTGTTGCTCAATCTCCCCTTTATTATTAATCTACAGGTATTAGCATACTATTGTGCCATAATAAAGGAAATAATAGAGAACAAATCAATATAGACAAGTTAGGGGTCCAACAATATGTAGGAATGTATATTTCTGAGTGCGTATAACAGCATCAAAATTGTTGCTCAATCTCCCCTTTATTATTAATCTACAGGTATTAGCATACTATTGTGCCATAATAAAGGAAATAATAGAGAACAAATCAATATAGACAAGTTAGGGGGCCAATAATATGTAGGAATGTATATTTCTGAGTGCGTATAACAGCATCAAAATTGTTGTTCAATCTCCCCTTTATTATTAATCTTCAGGTATTATATTATAGCATACTATTGTGCCATAATAAAGGACATAATAGAGAACAAATCAATATAGACAAGTTAGGGGGCCAACAATATGTAGGAATGTATATTTCTGAGTGCGTATAACAGCATCAAAATTGTTGCTCAATCTCCCCTTTATTATTAATCTACAGGTATTATATTATAGCATACTATTGCGCCATAATAAAGGAAATAATAGAGAACAAATCAATATAGACAAGTTAGGGGGCCAACAATATGTAGGAATGTATATTTCTGAGTGCGTATAACAGCATCAAAATTGTTGCTCAATCTCCCCTTTATTATTAATCTACAGGTATTAGCATACTATTGTGCCATAATAAAGGAAATAATAGAGAACAAATCAATATAGACAAGTTAGGGGGCCAACAATATGTAGGAATGTATATTTCTGAGTGCGTATAACAGCATCAAAATTGTTGCTCAATCTCCCCTTTATTATTAATCTACAGGTATTAGCATACTATTGTGCCATAATAAAGGAAATAATAGAGAACAAATCAATATAGACAAGTTAGGGGGCCAACAATATGTAGGAATGTATATTTCTGAGTGCGTATAACAGCATCAAAATTGTTGCTCAATCTCCCCTTTATTATTAATCTACAGGTATTAGCATACTATTGTGCCATAATAAAGGAAATAATAGAGAACAAATCAATATAGACAAGTTAGGGGGCCAACAATATGTAGGAATGTATATTTCTGAGTGCGTATAACAGCATCAAAATTGTTGCTCAATCTCCCCTTTATTATTAATTTACAGGTATTAGCATACTATTGTGCCATAATAAAGGAAATAAAAGAGAACAAATCAATATAGACAAGTTAGGGGGCCAACAATATGTAGGAATGTATATTTCTGAGTGCGTATAACAGCATCAAAATTGTTACTCAATCTCCCCTTTATTATAAATCTACAGGTATTAGCATACTATTGTGCCATAATAAAGGAAATAATAGAGAACAAATCAATATAGACAAGTTAGGGGGCCAACAATATGTAGGAATGTATATTTCTGAGTGCGTATAACAGCATCAAAATTGTTGCTCAATCTCCCCTTTATTATTAATCTACAGGTATTATATTATAGCATACTATTGTGCCATAATAAAGGAAATAATAGAGAACAAATCAATATAGACAAGCTAGGGGGCCAACAATATGTAGGAATGTATATTTCTGAGTGCGTATAACAGCATCAAAATTGTTGCTCAATCTCCCCTTTATTATTAATCTACAGGTATTATATTATAGCATACTATTGTGCCATAATAAAGGAAATAATAGAGAACAAATCAATATAGACAAGTTAGGGGGCCAACAATATGTAGGAATGTATATTTCTGAGTGCGTATAACAGCATCAAAATTGTTGCTCAATCTCCCCTTTATTATTAATCTACAGGTAATATATTATAGCATACTATTGTGCCATAATAAAGGAAAAAATAGAGAACAAATCAATATAGACAAGTTAGGGGGCCTACAATATGTAGGAATGTATATTTCTGAGAGCGTATAACAGCATCAAAATTGTTGCTCAATCTCCCCTTTATTATTAATCTACAGGTATTAGCATACTATTGTGCCATAATAAAGGAAATAATAGAGAACAAATCAATATAGACAAGTTAGGGGGCCAACAATATGTAGGAATGTATATTTCTGAGTGCGTATAACAGCATCAAAATTGTTGCTCAATTTCCCCTTTATTATTAATCTACAGGTATTATATTATAGCATACTATTGTGCCATAATAAAGGAAATAATAGAGAACAAATCAATATAGACAAGTTAGGGGGCCAACAATATGTAGGAATGTATATTTCTGAGTGCGTATAACAGCATCAAAATTGTTGCTCAATCTCCCCTTTATTATTAATCTACAGGTATTAGCATACTATTGTGCCATAATAAAGGAAATAATAGAGAACTAATCAATATAGACAAGTTAGGGGGCCAACAATATGTAGGAATGTATATTTCTGAGTGCATATAACAGCATCAAAATTGTTGCTCAATCTCCCCTTTATTATTCATCTACAGGTATTATATTATAGCATACTATTGTGCCATAATAAAGGAAATAATAGAGAACAAATCAATATAGACAAGTTAGGGGGCCAACAATATGTAGGAATGTATATTTCTGAGTGCGTATAACAGCATCAAAATTGTTGCTCAATCTCCCCTTTATTATTAATCTACAGGTATTATATTATAGCATACTATTGTGCCATAATAAAGGAAATAATAGAGAACAAATCAATATAGACAAGTTAGGGGGCCAACAATATGTAAGAATGTATATTTCTGAGTGCGTATAACAGCATCAAAATTGTTGCTCAATCTCCCCTTTATTATTAATCTACAGGTATTATATAATTGCATACTATTGTGCCATAATAAAGGAAATAATAGAGAACAAATCAATATAGACAAGTTAGGGGGCCAACAATATGTAGGAATGTATATTTCTGAGTGCGTATAACAGCATCAAAATTGTTGCTCAATCTCCCCTTTATTATTAATCTACAGGTATTAGCATACTATTGTGCCATAATAAAGGAAATAATAGAGAACAAATCAATATAGACAAGTTAGGGGGCCAACAATATGTAGGAATGTATATTTCTGAGTGCGTATAACAGCATCAAAATTGTTGCTCAATCTCCCCTTTATTATTAATCTACAGGTATTAGCATACTATTGTGCCATAATAAAGGAAATAATAGAGAACAAATCAATATAGACAAGTTAGGGGGCCAACAATATGTAGGAATGTATATTTCTGAGTGCGTATAACAGCATCAAAATTGTTGCTCAATCTCCCCTTTATTATTAATCTACAGGTATTAGCATACTATTGTGCCATAATAAAGGAAATAATAGAGAACAAATCAATATAGACAAGTTAGGGGGCCAACAATATGTAGGAATGTATATTTCTGAGTGCGTATAACAGCATCAAAATTGTTGCTCAATCTCCCCTTTATTATTAATCTACAGGTATTAGCATACTATTGTGCCATAATAAAGGAAATAATAGAGAACAAATCAATATAGACAAGTTAGGGGGCCAACAATATGTAGGAATGTATATTTCTGAGTGCGTATAACAGCATCAAAATTGTTGCTCAATCTCCCCTTTATTATTAATCTACAGGTATTAGCATACTATTGTGCCATAATAAAGGAAATAATAGAGAACAAATCAATATAGACAAGTTAGGGGGCCAACGATATGTAGGAATGTATATTTCTGAGTGCGTATAACAGCACCAAAATTGTTACTCAATCTCCCCTTTATTATTAATCTACAGGTATTAGCATACTATTGTGCCATAATAAAGGAAATAATAGAGAACAAATTAGGGTGCCCGCAATGACTCATAATATGTAAGTATATTTCTAATTGCTTATAATAGCGTCAGAAGCTGGAAATTGTTGCTCCATAAACTGTATACATAATTGGCCCATATCTCCTTTTAATAAATAACCTGTAATGTTCGAAATCTGTGAGCTATTGTATTATAACATACGATACTGGAATACCGAAGGAAATAATTAGAAAAGATTAGGGAGCCCACACTGTGGCATATCTATGTATCCATGTATTTCTAAGTACGTATAATAGCGTTAAAATGCAGCAATGGCTTTTCATATAATATATATATGGCCCCATATTTCCACTTAATATTATAACCTGTAACATTCAAACTCAGTCAGGTATTATATTATACAACTATACTGAACGAAATAATTATAGACAATTTAGGGGGCCTTCAACGTGGTACAGTATTGTTTCACTGAAAAAGCGCAGGAAAGTACTTATAAGCTTGTAACAAGTGGAATTGTCAGGGCAAGTGTGGCTATTTGGGTTTAGTGATAAGAAGCATCAAATTGCTAGTCCCTAAGATTTGGGTTCGAAACCCGGACGTGGTCATAAATTTAAAAAATATGTTTAGTAAAATTTTTTACATTTATTTCTTTAAAATAGTGTAACGTAAAAATGTTTGTTTTTTCCTTTTCTACACGAGTAAAAATGAAAAGATTGTTGCTAATATACTGTGATATGGCCTCATATTTTCCCTTAATAGCAACTTATAATTTACAAACTTTGCCAGATATTATATTATAACATACTAATACTACCATTTTAAACGAAATAAATATTGACAAATTAGGAGGAATTCCATTGAAAAATCGCGAAAAAGTACTTAAAAAGCTTGTTACAAATTGGACAGACATTTGTGGATGGCAGGGTTAAATGACAGAAAACAATAAATTGCCAGTCCCGAGGACGAACCCTGGACAAAGTTACTATCTAAAAATTATGCTTAATAAAAAAAAATGTATTTTACAATATTGTAAAGTAAATATTTTTTTTTCATTTAAAATTATTTCTTTACTAACTGCTTATAATAGCCAGTCCTGAGGATTCTGGGTTCGAACCCCGGATGAGGTTATTATCTAAAAATTATGTTTATGAAATTTTTTTCACTTAAAATTATTTCTTTTCTAAGTGTTTATAAAAGCGCTAATAACGTTTTTGTGTTTGATTATATGACTTAAAATATCATTTGCACTAATTAATTAGCTTATTTCAGGTCACCCCCTTGAACCTTTAAGATTGCGTCCTAGAATGTGAAGATCCGAACATAAGAGCAAAAGTTATTCAAGGTTGTCCGTTTTTTTTACCCACTGTACAATGCATAAAAAGTAAAAATCAAAACCCGTTTCGTTAATTGTTTGCCAGGACATGTGGAAAAAATTCTAATTATTTAACTTTGTAAAAATAATTTTTGACAAATTATGAGTGAAGTATGCAATTGTGATGAAATTTTCCCCTATTATTAAAAATAATTTTTTTCTAACTATTAATTGATAAATAAATAATAATGCGGACAAGACAAAAGAAGCCGGAATATAAAATGGGCTAAAAAGAAAATACCGAACTATAACTTGCCAATAAATGAGCCAATCTGTTTTTAAATTTCATTTTCATCAGCAGGAATTTTTAAATTACTTTCACAATATGATATTTAAACAAAATTGCAAACAATATTGAAGCTAACTTTTTCAAGTAGTAGATATAATGGATTATATATGGATGGATTATAATGGATATAATGGATTATAATGGAATGGATTATATACAAAGTACAAATACATTGTACTATATACAAAGTCGAAGGCATATAAAGACAGATTCAAGGAAGACACAAAACAAAAAGACGCATCCACGTTTTAATAAAAATATAAATTTTTTATTTTAACAAACATACAAAAACAATAATAAAAAAGAAAAAAAAAAATAATGCAACAGGTTTGAGAATATTTTGATCATAAGTCATATCGATTAAGAACCTCTAATTTCGCTCTACATACTTCAAGGTCATTTTGAAAGAAAATTTAATGCCTTTAAAAATCACTGTTTAAATACAAATAAAAACTGAGATAAATACATTAGATAGATATGCATGTGTATAAAGTAGTTTCAAAGAATATACATATCAAATTAACAATTCATTTTTTATTAATATATATGTTATTTTTGCTGCTAAGTACAGCTGCAATATCATTTAAGGTGTACAAATGAATCAATCCCAATAAGTTTACAACTTTGATGACAATTTAAAAGAGTCCAATAGTTTATATACAAGGGATTTATCGCCATTAACCTCAGTAGTTTTTGCTGAAAGAACCTGTCAAAAAATTAATATCAATCTTTAGAATTGAATCAGAATTTTATAAAATTATTTTTTTCTTCCAATACAAATAAATTGAAATCTCCTTATACATTAGAATGGTAAACTTTATAACTTTAGTTAATCTTTAATTTATTAATTTTTTATAACTAAGAATATCTGTAAATTATTTAGCTTATAACTGCAGCTAATTTTCATTTTAATGTAAGTATAAATTTTTTATACTTAAAATTATTTGAATTTTAATAAACAATTCATGTTTTAATAAACTGATTTTTTTTTAAAATTTAGTTTCTTATAAGTAAAACTACTTTTGTGTTAGTTTTTTTTTGTTGTAGCTAATAAACACATAGGTATTTTTTTTTAAATGAAGATAAGAAAACTTGTTTTAATATTAACAAATAATTTATGTAGTCATTTTAAATTGTTTTAACTAATAGCCAAATTTTTTTACAACTTTGTTTTCAGTTTCTCAAAAATAAAAGCAAATTAAATAAAGGTAAGCTTTGTTTGAATTTTTTTATAATTAAAAACGATTGAACATTTATTGGTTTAAAAATAATCAAATTATTATACTTACCTGCATTAAATAAATTAAAAAAAACTAACTTTTTATAACAAAGTTAAATACAAAATACCCCTATTAAATTGTATCACTTAAAATGAAAAACAATCATTGAAAAAAAAAAAAAAATGAAGAATCTTTTTTTTTATTTATATTTTCTTTTCATAACGAAAATTTAAGATGACAGGGATTGTGGAGCAATCGCAAAGTAACAGTAGGTCTACTAAAAATAATTGACAAGAAACGTTAAATCCAGACAGGAAAAAAAATTTAACGAAATAATGCAGAACAAAACGATCGCTAAGTAGCAAAAGTCTCACTATATCGGCTTACCAAAATATGCGGTAAATCGATATTTCATGATGCATCGATTTGGTAGGCGGCACTACATGTGTTAGCGTGGGGTCTGAAAATTAACGTTTATTTTTGAGAAAAAACTTCGCTAAGAGTAAAAAAATCTCCCAATAGTCGCCTATTCCTGTAGCTACAGTCGCCTAAGGCCAAAAATAGTAGCAAATAGTCGCATTTTAGTAGTCTGTGGCAACCCTGCATTTTTATTTCCTCTAAGAAATAAAGTACCTAAAAAAATAGAGAGAAAATGTATTCCATTCCACTGGAATAACATGCACATCTTTTAGCATTTAGTGTGCACATTTCGATTTGAAGGTATGGCTAAAAAGATAAATTAGCTATTCTTCATTATTTCTAGTTTAAATAACAGTCAATAACATAAAGGCTAGATTAAGATAAAACTTGACGGAATATCAGGCATATTTTTTATTAATGCTAGGCCACAAGGAGTCTCCTTGCATCCATTGATTGATTCACAAAGATTTGAGCCAATCATAAAAGAAAAATTGGTTATTTTTTAACCTTTATTCTTCACAGGGTGTGTGCCCAAATCTTTCAACAAAAAATAAGCACCTTTTAAGTCCTTTTTAAGCACTCAAAAAATATTTTTAAGCACTACTTACATTAACAAAATGCAAACTAATTTTCAAAGACTTTACATGATCATGATAAAAAGACCAAGAGGTTTTATAATTCCATATCAGAGGGTGAAAATGAAGCCTGCCATTGAGAATATCTTGCGAAACGCAGCAGAGTTGCATATGAGAGTGCAAGAATCTCCCCGAACCCAACCCAGTATATGGACACGCGAACCTGCAAGTATTTAATCAATTCAATGATGGGCGCTTTCATACGCTATGGACCAACGAGATGCCGAAATAGTTGAATGAATAGTGAAAATGTTGAATAGAACAATGTTGACAGCATGTTTTTGAATAATATGTGCGGAGAATCGACACAGTGAAGAAAAAAATCTCATTTTCAAAAAGGGAAATTAAGAACGTTTAAAAACACCCAATTAAAAAAGCACCTTCAAGGGCTTTTAAAAAATCGAAAATAAACACTTTTTAAAAATACTATGAACCATGCTTTACTAAATTAACATTAAAAGCAAAGGCAAGGAATAATAACAAGGTACTGTTTTTGTTGTACCACACACTATTCATTTTTAAAAGGAGTGAACAACTACACTACAAAATATAAAAAAGGTATCAACTACATAAGTTTTAACTAATTGTAGCCCGCTAATTCCAACCGTTGTATAAAAGTAAAGAATTCGGATAACAGCCCGTTCTAGTGCAGGGGGTCATGCAGGTTAAAGGCCCGCAATTTTATAACCAGCGACATGAGTGTAACAATGTGGTCAGCACTGGCTGACTTTACTTCCCTAAAAAGCTGGTGGCCATAGATTTGGAGTTGGGTGTGCTTCAAATCGCCACTATGGATCCAAATTCAATTCACTATGACATTTGAGCGCCTTAACAACTGAGCCATCATGGCTATATTATAGTTATATATTTTTACTTGTACATTTAGTAGCTAGTTGGACCTCAAAATTTTTTTTTTCTTTTTACATAATGGGTGGCCTGGTTAGTTTGGAAACTGCTGCACTAGATTATGCAAGCGACAGCAATCATCGCAAGATACTAATACCAAATTGCAGGGTAGCTTCAAAGGTTACATACGTTTTCAAAACTGCAGTGGTACATTTTAATCATTGTAAAATTTAGTAAAAACACTTCCTTGATTGACAATTCCTGTATTGAATAACATAGAGAAGAACCACATCTCAGAAACATTGTAAAGTAAAAATTACAATAAGGGTTAAAATAATGTAAGAAATTATTGATATCTAATCATAAAAAAAATGTCAAATTTCAATAATATGCATTTTTTTTTAAAATTTTGGATAACATTTTTTGAAAGGGAAAAAAAAGGCTTTTGATAAAATTGTCAAACGAATTTATTTACAAGTAAAAAATTCATTGATAATTCATAGTAAAATTATTTCCTAGATAGACAATTCCTCTATTGAATAACATAGAGAAAAATCCCATTACTGATATCTAATGATAAAAAATTGTCAAATTTTAATAATATATATTTTTAAAGAAAAAATCTTGTAAATTTTTTTAAAGGAAGAAAAAATGCTTTCTATAAAATTGTCAAACAAATTTATTCATAAGTAAAAAAAATTTAACACACATAATAATTATAATTTTTGATAATTATAGAGACAATTAACGTACTCCATATTCATTGCTGTAGTCAATTATTGCATACTTGATTTACAGTTTAGTACTTGCAGAATATTTAAATAAAAAAAATCAAATTACTTGATTAGTTTGTATTTTATGAAGGATCCAGTCAGCAAAAATATCATCATCAACTGTTATAAAAATAGAGGGCTTCATTCCATTTTTAGCTGGACCACGGGAAAGCATACCTTTTTCAGTTTTCAAATCCATAACTATGAAAAAGAAAAACATTCTATGTATCATTGAGGTATTATTATATTCAATGAAGCTGTGGTGTAACTACCACAACGATTATTAAACATCAATTCACTAGTATATAAGACAAGCTAACTCTATTTTATCAAGAGGTACCTTTTGATTGATGAAAGTCCGCATAACACTATCCTTGGCAGGGTTCGCCAAGTGGGCCCACTTTGAAAAAACCCATCAAAAACACACTTGGTGTGTTTTTTCACAAATTGGTTTTTTAAAATTTGGTTGCTCCTAATACTATCACTGGACACATCATGGAAGTTACAAATATTTTAGAAATGTGCATCAAGCACATGGATGGGCAAATGAAAAAACTGTTTGATGCCCCAATTACCAAAAGTTCATATTGTGACCGCATAAAAACTTATGCCAATAATTACCATGAATATCAAGAGATTGTTCTTAAACATCAAAATGAAGAATATAATAATATATCAAAAATATTAAATAATGTTGGGCTTTACCAATAAACTATCAATTTGGAAAAACAGATATCAATTGTTTCTGAAGCTTTAAAAAAGCTTCAATCAGAAAACATTTCAATTTCAGAAGCTGTTGAAATATGAATTAACTTACTATTGTGTGATGAATTAGAACCCCATAAACATTTTGTAAAAAGTTTACATCAGGCTGTTCAGCCACCTCTTTTATTAGCATATGCATCCTGGATCCCAAAATAAGGGGACAATTTTTAAATGATGAACAAGAGCAATCAGCAAAAAACTGTCTTTCTAAGCATCATCCATAATTTCTGCCAGGTGTTATGGCATTCAAAGTTTCCGATCCTGAATACTCTCCAAAATCAATAATGCTTGACACTGTTGTTCAACAGTTTTCATAAGAAAATAGTGGAAAATTATGGCAAAAAAAAAGAAAAAAATTCAAAGTTTCCTCAAAATTTCTGCCAATTATTTTTTCTTTACACTCAGCACCAGCATCCTGTCTCTATCGAAGGACACTTTTCAACTTTCGGTTTGGTGTGGAGTAAACTACGAAATAGATTAGGAATAGATAAAGCTACAAAACTCGTAAAAGTGTATCACCATCTAAGAGAGAAATGTAAAGACTCTGCTGTATGATAATAATAATAATAAATAAAAAAAATGGACTTTTTTTTAAAGTTAACTTTTAACATCTGCTGACAATTTTTAACTATTTGAAGAATTATCCCCATTAAAAACAGTTAAAAATTAAAATATTACTTCTAAGATTTTTTAAATAATATTTTTAAGATTTCATTTGAATATAATTTATTTTGTTTCTTTTAGTCGTGTTTAAAAAAATTAAAAGTTTTATTTTCCGGTTTTAAAAAAATAAGCTAAAAACTTTTTATACATGCTTTTTTATAATTTTAAGATTAATTTGTTTTTAGAAATTATAAAGGTAAAATTTATCTAAGAATGCAGTCTTTTTTCTAAGGTTAAATATATGAAAAATGGGACAAGTAACTGATACTCCTTATAATTATACGTAATTTTAATTTCACTTATATTTTAATTTCACTATTAATCGTATTATAAAAACATGGAAGACCATTAAATATTTATTCCAGTTTACTTTTATTAAATTAAAAGTAAGATGAAATTTTATTAATTATAAATATTTATTGATTATAAATTTTTAATGTAAATATATATATATATATTATAGTGCTTCAGTTAAAAATTGTGAAACATTGTGTATTTAACAAAAAAGATTCAATCATGTAGTGATAGTGCATTATTTAAACTTATTTAAATTTTTTTATATATATTTTATATAAACTTTTTGGATTTATTTCTATTTTTAAGCTTATACGACACTATTTAATAAATAAAAATACTTTCACAGTAAAATTTTAAAGTTCATGAGCACTAAATGAAAAAACCCAATTTTCCCTGGGTTTTTTCAAATAAAACTCAATTTTCCATGGGTTTTTTCAATAAAACCCGGGCGGGTTGGGTTTTTTCAAAAATCCCCGGGTTTTTTCCAACCCTGATCCTTGGTAACCTACTTTGGCCCCAGTTGGGTTCAAAATTGGCTCAATATGGGTCCTATAAGACCAATTTTGGGATGCCCAGATGTTTTCAGCATTGGCCCCAAAGTGGCCTATATATGACCTACTTTGGCTAAATAATGGATATAAAATATTGGGTGAATTTGACAATTCTATACAGGACCGATATTGGTTGTAAACTGGCTATAAAATATGGGGTGAATCGGAAAATTCTACAATATAGGAAAAAATAAAGGCCCTTTGAACCCTTACTGAGCCAAGATTCAATTATTTATTTTGCTGCCTGAGGGGGGGGGGGCGGATCTTGCCCACATTGAGAGTAATGCTCAATTTGATGAATGGTCCACATTTTATTTTATAACAGTCGTTGAACAGCCGACCCAATTTCTTGGGTTTAAGTAGTTTTCGACTACTGATGTTCAATTCTGTAAACTTGTAATTTTAAACCCAATCCAGAAGACAAGGGAAATCTTGGATCAAGTAATGGGAGAAATTTGCCTTCGTGGTATTTTTTATATGGAAATAACCCACATTTGCGTTACATGGAGAGGGAAACCATAAAAACCTCCCATGGTTAGCCTGACGGCAAGGGGACCCTAATCCATATACCATTGAGGATATTTTACATCAGCACTGTGGTCGGTGAAAGCCGGATGCGGAATTCGTATTGATCCGGTGAACTTAGTACAGCTCTCCCAGTCTTTTACAAATACAGCAACTAATGGTATCCGTTTATCAAGTTTTATCCTAGATAAAATTCTGGTGGGGGAATATTGTGGTGTAACAACCAATACGATTATTAAACATCAGTTCACCAGTATAAAAGACATGCTAACTCGATTCGATCACGAGGTACCTTTTGACTGATGAGATTGTCATTGTCGATAACACAATCCCCACAAAGCTAAGTATAAAATTTAAACCAAAAAGAATATTCAAAGTTAAAACTTAATACACATACTTGATTATTAGGGATAGGATGTTAATGATCTAAACATTTTTAAAAAAAGCAAACCTTATAAAAATTCAAGACTTTAAAGGAAAAATAATGGCTTTAATTCAGCTCACCTTAAAACTTTTTTTTAAAACTATGTTTTATGTTAGCTTTTTTAAAAAGAAATTATAAATCATAGCTTGAATTTGTATTATAGATTTTTAAAAAAAATAATATTATAATTAAAATACTAAATATATGATTTTGGAAAAAAAATAAAATGTAAGTAAGTAAATACTTGATAAAGATAAGTCAATCAATTTTATAAAAAATTACACTGCATTATCAAGTCTTTAAATTTTCTTAAAATTGAAAGATCACCATTAATTCAAAATCAAATTCTTTTATATCTTGAAAAATGTGTTCAACTTGTAATATTGGAGGAAATTTAAAACAACGAGATGTGTACGTATACATATATATATGTATATATAAATATTGAAATGAAATGTTGAAAAGAAATTTTAAGTAGTTATTACACTCCAAAAAAATAGGCGTAAAAGTTGAAATGTGTAGCGTCCAGCCAATAGCAACATGGCGTATAGTTTTTGCTGTTTGCCAAGTTGCTATGATGAAACCCTATACTTTATTGTTGGCTGCTGATGAGTTACAACAATTTCTATTATATTTTTATTTAATTTTAGTTATATATATATATGTAATACAAAAATTAATACTTTTGTATTAATAAAAGAATTAAATCTCTTTCGTTTTAATAAAATGTCTTTGTTAAAGAATAAGCGTAGAGAGATTCTATTTTGGGAAGTCAAGGCTAATAACATATGACTGAGTTATTTTTAGAATCTCTCCCCCTTTCACTTCCATATAAGGAAGCATGAAATGATTTTCCTTAATGCGTAAGGATACAAGTATTTCAAAGACTGTGCCTTTTTACAACAAAATGTGTTAGTATAAAAGCGAGAGCAAGGCTTTTCGCATGGCTGTTTCCATCATGTTGTGATCCTGAAAAGTTGTTCCGGAATTGTCCAAAGTCTTGTCTACCCCCTCCCTTGCGGAGTGCGGATGTGGACTGTTATCGATACCAGCCTACTACCATTAATAAAGATTTTTTGTGTGTAACATGGCTTACGACTGCATTATTAAAGCTAAATACACCACTGATAACAGGGATTAAGCCCTTTTATTACAAGACGCCAGGATGGTTACTTGCTGAGGAAACCCTTGTAATCTATTTTCCGACTGACTACAACGTTGATAAAACCTCATCCCGGGGGACGAAGGACGAAAGAAAGAAGTGCCTAGTCCGCGGTGAAAAACGAATGAAGGAAGGTCTGTTTTCACCACTCCATCTTAAACTTCCCGTACCTTCATCGCTGTGAGAATGCTGACGTTGGCTCGAGCTCGTCACATGCCTCTCTGAAACCCATAGTGTTGATCGAGATGACCCTACAATTCCGTAGTGCTCAAATTGTGAAAACAAAAGTGAATGTGCGCGATTTATATTAAATTTAGAGAGAAGCTTTTTGCTTCTTTATTAAAAGTTCCTTTCATTAAAAAGCTGCTGTGAACACCAGTGATATGTGCACGCGTGCAAAATCCGGAAGATTTATGTGAAAACAAAAGTGAATGTGCGCGTTAAAAACAAAAAAATGATAATATATTTTGTTTCTCTTCAACATAAAAAGTCATGAAAACCGAAGAAAAAAAAAGGTTAGCAAAAAAGAAAAGACAATACTGTAGATATATATATTTTTTATCCTCTTATTTTTCTTTCTCACTAGCATGATTAAATAGTTTATTGATATTGGATATGAAAGTGCTCTAAACTTTTTATAATGAAATTTAATCAATAGAATTTTATTAAGAGTTAAAGTGCATTTCTTGTTTTTATATTGCTTTTTCTTTATAAATTATGAATAACTGAGTATGTTATATTATGAATAGTTAGATTGCATTTCTTGTGTTTAGATTACTTTTCTTTAAAATTATTATATTATAGTGTATTTTTATGCATTTAAAATGTTTTTGAGGGAAATAAATGTGTTTCAAACGTCAATTAAATTTGTGACGGCAAACAAAATTCAAAATTTTTCAGCTTTTCAAACAAAAACAAAACTAAAAGAAATTTGTAATGCTTTTTCTTTTTCGGACTAGGTCAAAACTAAATATTCCTATTAAAAATGTGAAAAATTAAATGTTACCCAAACAAAAAGACATTTCACACTTAACAAAATTTGTGAGTTTCCCCTTATTACGATAGGCGAAATTGTTAACTCAGCTAAGTTTTTAATACTTGATACTCAGTTAATGTATGCTTTAGTAGGGTTGCAGACTTGCAAAGATTTTTGTTTGTTTTTTGATTGTGTTGGGCCAGTTGTTACTCAAGTTGGTAAGAGACTGATCATCTCTGCTAAATCTAACAATGACAACTTATCCTTGCACATTAGACAACAGAATTCTCATAATGTTAAGGTCAAAGATTGTGAAAAAAAAAAAAAAAATGAAAGTTTAAGATGTTTCAATAAAAGTAAACATTTTGAAAAAATGGAAGTTTAAGATGTTTCAATAAAAGTAAACATTTTGAAAAAAAAAAAAAAAAATAGAAGTTTAAGATGTTTCAACAAAAGTAAACATTTTGAAAAAAGTTTAAGATGTTTCAGTA
Organism: Parasteatoda lunata; assembly: GCA_949128135.1. Taxonomy (NCBI): domain Eukaryota; kingdom Metazoa; phylum Arthropoda; class Arachnida; order Araneae; family Theridiidae; genus Parasteatoda; species Parasteatoda lunata. The sequence continues at coordinate 9,658,845 of OX421974.1, read as the reverse complement.
AAAGTAAACATTTTGAAAAAAAAAATAATGTGAGGGGTAACAAAAATAAAAAGAACAGGAAAAATAGGAAAAAGAAAGAATGACCAAGAAGTTAATAACAAAAAGAACAGGAAAAATAGGAAAAAGAAAGAAAGGCCAAACATTTCAAATGATTCGAAGATAGAACTAGGTAATGGGTGCATACATTATCAGGTTAACATCGACGAAAAAATAGGAAATAAAAAGAAAAATTTAAGTAAACAAAATTTTGAAATAGTTCATGTATCAAATCTCAGGAAATATAACAACCCACAAATGTTGAAATTAAATCATGAATAGTAAAATTGAATTATTTTCCATAAAAAGTTTGTATATTTTTATATGAAAAATGTTTTTGAAAATTTTAGTAGAATAGTTGTTTCATAAAGTAAATAACCCCTTTAATCATGCAGAATCTTAAATTCTGATTTAAGACACTTGTTGTCCAGTTCGTTTCCATAAAAAATTTGTATATTTTTGTGTGAAAAAAAAAATTTTTTGAAAATTTTAGTAGATTAGTTATAAAAATATGCTTTATTTTTCTTTCTGTTTAGTTGCCTAAACAGATAAAATTGTATTATCATGTTTTTATTGTTATCATTGTATATAGTTTTTTTTTTACAGATAATTGAAAAAATGTTATTTGTAGTAGTGAAAAGGAACAGTCGTACCAACATAAATTTTAAAAGTTCAGAGAATTCTAAATTTTATTATGATTTCTTTTCGGCTTGCCAAAAATCTTTTTTGGGGGGGATGTAATACAAAAATTAATACTTTTGTATTAATAAAAGAATTAAATCTCTTTCGTTTTAATAAAATGTCTTTGTTAAAGAATAAGCGTAGAGAGATTCTATTTTGGGAAGTCAAGGCTAATAACATACGACTGAGTTATTTTTAGAATCTCTCCCCCTTTCACTTCCATATAAGGAAGCATGAAATGATTTTCCTTAATGCGTAAGGATACAAGTATTTCAAAGACTGTGCCTTTTTACAACAAAATGTGTTAGTATAAAAGCGAGAGCAAGGCTTTTCGCATGGCTTTTTCCATCATGTTGTGATCCTGAAAAGTTGTTCCGGAATTGTCCAAAGTCTTGTCCACCCCCTCCCTTGCGGAGTGCGGATGTGAACTGTTATCGATACCAGCCTACTACCATTAATAAAGATTTTTTAAGTGTAACATGGCTTACGACTGGCTTACGATTAAAGCTAAATACACCACTGATAACAGGGATGAAGCTCTGTTATTATATATATATATGTGTGTGTGTGTGTGCATGTTAGAGAAAAAAATATGAGCATAAGCAAAATAATGCACTTAAAATCTCAAAATAAATAAATATCGTTCAAAAAACAAAAAAAAAAAAAAATTTAAAAAATAAAAATGCCTAAAATGCATTTATCATCAATAACCCAGCCCCGCCGATTACATATAGACGAAACGTGAGAACAAAAACATAATTACCATTAATTTATATTAGTGTGAACTAAATTTTTAACCTTCCCTTAAAGTTGAATCAGGTACTTTTTAGTACTTTAAACTAGAAAATGCTTAAAATTAATCATCTCTTTTAGGTAAGCTAAAATTTAAACTACTCGTAAAAAAAATTCACATTGAGAGACAGAAATAAAAAATGTAACAAATGTCCCCCAGTAATGTAATACCAGTCACTTACTCCACTGTGTTTCTTTTTTGCCATTTTTGGTAACATTCCATTCAACTACAACATCAAACTCCTTGACTAATTCAGGTTTTCTAGCAACTCTAGTTCCGAGTTCAACAAAACAAGGTTCACTTCTTAAAGATGGATCAAATGGCTGAAAAGAAAAAAATATATATATATAGTTTTGAAAAAAGTTAAGTTTTTTTTTCTTCTCTTTAATGCAAAAATAGTTTCCATTTTTAAATAGTTATTCATATCTAAAACAATTATACAAAATAAGTTTAAGAAATGTAAAAAAAAAAATAAATAAAATAAAAAAAATAAATAAAAAAAATAAATAAAAAAAATAAATAAATAAAAAATAAATTAAAAAAAAAAATAAATAAATAAAAAAAAAAGTAGATAAGCATATAGACTGGACTTTCTTTAAACTCTCCATGGCAAGACCTACCATTAGGCAAACTAAGACAAAAGCAGACAGACCAGAGCAAAATTCATAATACTTATTGAAATGTATACTCAGAAATAACTATTTATTCATTAAATTTTTTTTAATGTTTTTTACTTTAATATAAAAGTTTATTTTATTTAATATAAAAGCACAAACGAATAGATATTTTTTCTTCATTATACTATATTTTTCAAAATAGATAGCAATAGAGAAAAAAAACATGAACAAACTGACCACGGCCGTTTCAATTTTTAATAAAGTCAAAAGTATTAGAAGTTGAGAGTTTTTTTTCTTTAATTTAATAAAAAAACAGTTACCATTTTTAATAATTATTTATCTAGAACAGTTACACAAAATAAGTTTAAAGAATCTAAAGAAAAAAAATTTTTAATTTTTTTTTAAAAATAGATTTTACAAAATAATATAAATTCCATGATAACTATTGTATGATATTTCAGACGCTAGGAATTTTAGGGATTTCAACCGTCAACAATATACAAAAACCATATTACAATTATAACTTTAAATTGTATGACGTGCGCAAGTGATTTCTGAAATAGCTGAGAAGACTTAAAGATGATGTGTACGTCTGAGTTACTCTCTCGTATTACAAAATGGATTAAAATCGGAACATTGAAAAAAGTTTCTGAACTGGCTGAGAAGACTTAAAGACGATTTGTGTACATCTGAGTTACTCTTTCACAATTCAAAATGGGAAGAAAATATTTTAAAAAAAAATCTGTTGTGATCCAATCGTTGGTCAAATTTATAATCAGAATAACTGTATGTTTGACTTACATTCTGTGGAGGAATTAAAAATTGGACATCGTGTATTGTTAAGGAACAAGTTAAGGCTTCCCGGTGAAAATAGCGCACAGGATCATTCTGAAAATGTTTTTAGCTGAGTACAATACCACCCACTTTGTTCACGCGGCTTTGGATTATGCGACTCCAGTCTGTCTTCTTCCCAAAGTCAAATCTGCATTGAAAGGAACAAAACTACATAAAAAAAGTGGTGCACATCATGAAGGAGTTCACAAAAGAGGAATTCCAGCAATGTTTCAAACAATGGAAAATTTGAAAAAGGTATGAATAAATAATGTTTGGCAACAATAGTCTGTCTAGTCATTTAATAGCCACATCTTGTATTTCAATATGAGTAGAAAAATTATGATAGTCATGTAACATAATACATAATACAAGTAAAAGGAAGCAGTTTGTTTACTTTATCAGCTAGAATGGCTGAAAGGATAGGCAGTTCAACAGCTCGGCCTGATTTCAGAATTTCTTGCCACAACTGGTTCAACTTCTGAGTAAGCATAATATTTCCTTTGATTTTCAGTCTGCCAGTCATGAAGGCCTGCAAATATTGAGCAACAAATCAGTTTTCAAACACATTTAAAAATAATAATGGAAAACATGTTAACCAAAGTTAGTAATCTGTTTACTAATTGACTTCTGACATTTTATGAAAATATTAACATTACAATAAAACTTAATCAGCACACATTACATAGATAGAGCTTAGTGCTAAAATTTAAAGCCACATTTCAATGAATTTGGGAAAATTGGTCATAAAATCAAAAGAAATACAAGAAAGCTATTTACTAATAAGCTTCTTTAGTCCAATAAACTTTTTTTTTCTTGAAACTTACCTTATTTAAAAATTTAGTTATAAGTTATAGCATAACTACCACTAAAATTATTAAATATCAATTCACTAGTATATAAGACATTCTAACTCGATTCTATCTTAGGGTACCTTTTGATAGTTGAAGGTTGACACGATCTATAAGTAATCTCACCACATTGGTAACCTGCAGACGTGATACGAACTCGCCTACATTGAAAGTAACACCTACTTCAATGGATGGTCCATATTGAATAATTGACTAGCTATTTGTGTCTGCTGCATTATACTCTACACGTTGTTGCTATTTAGTCTTTATCGCACACAACAGTATCCTCTGCACACTTGACTGCTAATAGCAACACAGTAGCGACCATGCACACAACCGTGAACTTAACACAGCTATCCCAGTTAACGCTTCAAACCCAGTGAACTTAATACAACACTCAAAATCCTGTGAACTTAAAACAGCTCTCCGGTCTTTTGTAACAAACGTCAATGAATCAACTAGTGGTATCTGTGCATCGAATTCTATTACAGATAAAATTCTGGTGGGTGAGTAATGTGGCTTTACTACCACTACAAATATTAAATATCAATTCACTAGTATATAAGACATGTTAATCTTTGGGTACCTTTTGATAGATAAGGTTAACATTGTCGATAACTCCTCTTTTTTACTAAGTAAAATAAAATGGTATTTTCTAAACTTAGACCAAGAATCTTATAAACACAAACTTTACATAAAATTATTTTTGAAGAGATTTAGGAAAGGACAATGAAAAGAAACAAATTGTGAATCTATGTGTTCAATGATGAGGATCACTCCTGCCTCAATATTATTAAGTGTCATTTCATAACAAAATGCTTGAAGGAGAATGAGGTAAGAGAAAGGAGAGAAGATTTACCCTTTGGGGATTAAGTTTTCCCAACATCATGAGAATAACATCTTCATCTTCCATGGTTAACATAACATCAGCTTTTCCATTCTTGGGAGATCCTCGATAAATGGAACCGGCTCCACTCTTCAGGTCAACAGCTAATAAAAGGGAAAATAAATGAATAGAGAAAAGTCCAGCTCTTAGAATACATAACTAAAGCGAGGAGCTGCTCAGTTGGGTATGCTATACTTGAAAAACAACTTTCAGGGAGAGCAACATACTCAGATTTAACAGAGATTTCTTACAATATATGATGTAAGTTAAGTATTTTGGTAGAATTGTATTATTTAATAAATAAATATTAAGCTGTTTATAATTTTAAAAAATTAAGCTTACGCTTGCTGTTACTATTACATAATAAGAGGGTTACATTATATATACTACATAATAAAATAATTTATGCACTGTTATTGGTCTTAAAAAAGCATTTTGTTATAGATTTGCATGTTTCCGTTATATTACTGACGCATGATTGACTTATTGTGGGGTTTTGATACAAAAGAAGCACTATTTTATGTATGTTATATCGTGATGTTGAGAGGCCTAACTCCTTAACCAATGCTGAATGAAATAAATGTTCTCCTTGTTTAATAAAAATAAAGTAGTATAATAAAATGCATCTTGGACACTGTTTAATGAATAGCACTTGTGTTCACCAAAGCAAATATAATCTTAAAATAGTGAGTGAAAATAATAGAAATACTCACTCCATTCAGAAATCTTTTTTCCGCCTTGTAAAATATTCCAATTATAAACTACTTTCATTTTTTGAGCAAGTTCAGGCTCCTCTCCCAATCTCTCAGCAAATATCAGAAAGATAAAATCAGATTTCAGACGGGCAGGCATCTAAGAGAACATAAAACAACACTTCAATAAGAAGAAAAAAAGGACTTACAATTATTCTGAGTTATAATAAAGAAACTAAAAGAGCAGTTTTAAAGATGTTTATTCTTTGCTATTATGAGTTGCCATCGTAACCACCTACTTCTGCAAAATTCTGTTTTGAATCATCAGAGGCTGGTGCAAAAGACATTTTTTCTTCTTCCTCTGGATTTTCCCAGATAGCTTGTAGTTTCTGAGAGGCTAACACATTCCCAGTTATCTTCAGTTTCCCAGACATAAATGCCTACATAAACAGTGATTAAGATTAATATAATAGTGTTACAAACTTAAAAGTGTGGTTGCTTCAATAAGAATAAGCAACAACAACATGAGGAAAAAAAGCTGAACAAGATATAAAATAGGAAAATAAAAATAGATTTTATTACTATATAAATAAAATTTTAAGCAAGTTATCAAGCATAGAGTACATATACATACCTGAGAATATTGGAGAAATACAAAAAAGGAGATTTTACAAGCAATATTTTTTAGGCTACGAGTAAAGTTTTGATACATCATGCATAATCATGGAAGTCAAGAGAAATTCAAAATTGGAAATAATATAAACACTAACATTTAACAAAGTAAAAAATATGTATATAAATCTTAATCTAAAGAAGATTTCTTAATACCATTATTTATAATTACTTATACCATTTTATTTTATAACTCTTCATTTTATTCTTATTTACTCTTAAGTAATTATGTACGCTAAATTAAAAAATTTACTCTCAAGTAAGTATGTACGCTAACTATCATATGCTCAACTCTTATTGAATTGCGTGTTTTAATTTCATTATTTTATTTTATAACAGTCATTGAACAGTCGAACCGATTTTGGGTTTACGACCACTAATGTTCAACTCTGTAGCCTTGTAGTTTTGAACTCAATCCAGAAGACTATGGAAGACCTAGATGAAGTATTGGGGGAAATTTAAAATCATGAAGGAGTTTTAGACAGAACTAATCCGAATTTGCATTACATGCAGAGGAAAACCACGCAAATCTCCCACAGCTTGCCTGACAGCAAGGGGACTCTAACCCATGATCCGTCTGCCACTGAGGATATTTTACGTCAGCACTATGGTCAATGCAAGCTGGAAGCAGAATTCGTATCGACCAGCCATCGCTGGGATTTGAACATGGTTCACCTCATATCGGTGAACACTATGCTCTGAGCCATCACGACTCATATTTAAACTATTAGCACTCGACATACAACAGTATTGGCAATAGTACCATCTGTTGCGGAATAAGAGAAGTCTTTTGCCACCAGCGGATATTTAATGACCAATTTCTTTTTATAATTTTTTCAACACGTACGGAGAAATTTAGGCAAACAGGAGACAATCGTAAAATACAGGAGTCCTCATAAAAAAAATAGGAGACTTCGCAGGTATGCATATATATTATAGAAATTTTACTATAATTCTTAATATTTGTATACAAATATTCTGATCAACAAATCACTAATTTAGCAATATTTTTTTCTCCGAAATGAAAAAGCTGACAATGAATAATTTTTATTTCTTAAAATAAAATTTTAAACTATGTAGAGATGGGGCACTTTCTCTTAAAATTAGATAAATTATTTTTTATTTTGAAAAAATTGTTTTCATTTTTTACGTAGGAAAAGAGCCTTAAAGCGCAAGAAAAAAAAAACTGAGTCTCAGGTATATTTTTGGACACATCAATAATGATGAGCATATCAGAAATGTCAAACAGTTTAAAAAGTTGGTAGTTTTGCCATAAGTCGGAAGAATCGCCTGATTATAACACAACTACAAATCGACAAACTGACTGTAATTACTTGTTTGTGATTGATCAAATGAATTAATATACCAAATTTGTTACTATATTTATATTATTTTCAAATTTATAATTTTGAGAACTGAAAGATATAGTAAAACCTTGTTAAAGTGAACTTAAAGGGCTCAAAAAATTTGTTCATAGGAATAAGAATTTTTTTTCCTTTTTTTTATTTTTAAATCATGTACTAATATGAACATTGTGTAATAAAAGCATAGGTTCTTACTGCATAAATGAGAGCCTAGAAATCGTAATTAGAAGTTCACATTGAAAGGAACTAGGCAGTAAATCTCAACAAAATAAACTCATGTAAATGAAGAAACTTTATGAAATTTATTTAATATCTTGAAACAAAAATTTATTAAAATTTTTTTCTGTTTATTAAAATAATGATTAATAATATTTTGGAGTATAAGGAAAGAAATTTCTTACGTTAATTTAAAACAGAACTTTAAATTACAAAAACTAAAATTCAAATTTAATGGCTCAATTAAGCTTCAGAGCTATAAAACTGTATAAATATATTATAAAAAAGTAAACTAAAAAAGTAACTTTTTAAAAACCAAAAAAGTAACTTTTTATATTTTTCCTTTTGAAAAACTATTTGACAGTTGGTCAGAACTCTAAGCAAATACACGAAATTGTAAAATTAAAATTGAAACCATATTTCCTTAAAGTCATCAGCAAATTTTTATTTTGTAAGACATCCTCAGTACTAATTAATTTGAATAATTAAGGTTTATCCTTTAAACTATAAAAAAATGCTCCCTAGTACAAGAATATCCAAACATTAGATACACACATTACAACTTAATAAATGACACATCACATTTCAACTGCACCTTATAACTAAAATATAAAAAAAATTAACAATGTAAGAAAAATGTAGTACCCAATTAATTCAATTTGCACAGCCTCCAAACTACTTAAAACCAGTTTGTGAAAGGATAAAAATAAGGTTTACACAAGAACCATGGCTAGTATTTTATAATTCGCAATAACTTGAATATTACCATAACTCAATATTTTTATGATTTCCAACCCTTTTATCTTCATTAAAAATTTTTCCACATGCTGATTAACGCAATCTTCGAAAGAAAAGGCTTTGCATTATAGAGAATTATGTGTTATAATAAATCACTTCATGCATCTTATCAGCTAAACATATCATTGCATCAGTGGCACAGATCAATATTAATGTTATAAAATGTTTTTTTTTCTTAAATACAAATACTATAAAATGCAAAAACATGTGCTAAAGTAATAAACCTTTTTGTTTTCAGTTGGCTTTAGAGACAGTCAAGTTTATGAGGTATATGGTTTGTAGAATTGCGTTTAATACATTTTAAATTCTATTTAACTATCTATTATCAGTTTTTTACAGTGCAAAAATTAAAAAATAGATGAATAGAAATTAGCAACGACCGAAGTGGCTATAGTTTGTTTTTACCCTTTTCTGGCAGTAAATAAAGGAAAACATGTGTGGGTAACTAAGCTTGTTTTATCTTCATATCATCTGCATTGACAGCATGAATAATACATTCAGTGCCAGATATATCATAAGGCCTGTGAGGCCCAGGCCTCTCTAAATGTTACAAACAATTTCTTTTTGTGTTTTTCCTTAAGAATTGTCTATTTGAATTACGAATTAACAAAGATTGAAATACATGTAGGCTCAAATTTGCTACTAATATATCGTGATTTATTCACGTAATAAATAATTTAAAAACACTTCATTATTAAACAAGATAAATTTTGTTTAAAGTTACAACCAGAGGGCCCTTGACAGTTCTGTGCCTAGGGCCCCAGCATTCCCAGATCAAGCCCTGACTACATTGACTCATTTGAGAATCGAAGTATTAAATCTAGACACTCAAAATTAATGGCGAAAATAGGAATTCAACTGTGAAGTTAAATGGTTGAAGTACAGAACTTTCTCAAAGAGAACATTCATGTTTATCTTTCTTAATAAACTTAAAAGAGTATTATTAACAATATGATTCTATAAACCTGCATTAAAAAATCAATTTTTAATTTTTTTTAAAGTTAAAAAATTAAACTAAGGGTAGGGTAGTTAAAGTCATTGCGAATTGAATGTAGTTCACAAATATTTGTAATACAGACCCTTTGAGGATCAGTAGATCCATCCATGATTTTTGTGAATAGTTCATCCTCCAAAATGAATGTACAGTCTGGTTTGTCATGTTCAGGTGTTCCTTTATAGACTGCACCAGAACCATTTTTCAAATCCAAAGCTGTAATAAAGCAATGAAAGTATTGTAATGTTGCTTAGTTTGTACAGGAGTGCATTTGAGAATATGCAGAGTGTCCAAAAAATATAAAAATGGTTAAATATCTCGAGAAATAAACAAGGGATCAAAAATATAAAAATATATAAGTGAAAAATTTTACAAATACACATTCAATAAGGGAGCACCTAACGAGGAGAAGGGCTTGTGATTCGCTTATTTTCGCTGGCAAGGGGAGCCAATCGATTTTTTAAACATTCCCAGAAAAGGTACATTTAATAATTCAAATTTTTTTTTTAATAATAGCAACAATTTTTGTAATTTCACTTCTTTTTCCTATTAACTTAACAATCCAGTTTTACAGAAAAAAAAAAAAAAAAAAAAAAAAAAAAAAAAAAAAAAAACGCTATCGCAAACTTTACATGGATAAATACTCACTGTTATCGTCATATCGCCAAAGAAAATCATAATCGATCAAAATTTCAAACACTCTTAAACTACAGAACTCAAATCTTCTCTGGATCACAATTTTTAAACGTTTCCTGGCTGTCACAGAGTGCTTTTTCAATTTTATCGCCAAGTAAAATTAATTTATCGTTCATCAAAATTTTGACCACTTAAGACTAATAAACGCCTAGTAGGGTACAAAATTTTAATCTAAAAACTTAGATAAGAAAACCCAAGAGAATCATGGTGAAATTGTATGGTACAGTGAAAACAAAACGGCCCACCATGAATATCTAATGATTCACGTTCTAGGACTTAATCTTAATGGCTAATTAATTAGTACAGACGATATTTTAAGTTAAAATAGCACACACAAAAAACGTACTTTCTACGAACATGCCTTTTTCTCAACGGATTTCTGACCCCCAAAATATAAGGGGTAGTCGCCATCAGTGAAATATGGCTCCAATAATAGTTTACTCAGGAGAACGCTAAAAAGTGTGGACCATAAATGTTAATTTTACTTTACTGTGTGCGTATTTCGCTATATCTTGAGAACTTTTTAAGCGTATCAAAAATTTTTGCACAAAATTATAAAATTCGTGTATCTAAAGATATTTCCGGGCAAAAGATAACTTTTAGTAAATATTTATTTATTTATTATTTTTTTTTTTTTTTAAATAATAGTCAAAACAATTTTGAATTGTAAGGATAAAATTTTTTGCATCATTATAAACAATATAATTTTACATGACAAAATACAAAGTTCGAGCATAATCGGTAGAATAATTTCTGAGAAATGGAATTTTAATTACCTGATCAATTTCTCAGGAATTTTTCAACTGATTTTACTCAAATTTTGTATTTTGCTATATAAATTTATATTCTTTAAAAAGATGCAAAAAATTGTACACCTTAGAATTTAAATGTTTCCGACTAATATTAAATAAAATAATAAAAATAAATATTAACTTAAAGTTATTTTTTGCATGGAATTATCTTTGGGGTTTTATTACTGAGTGCAAAATTCGCTCATTAAGCTCTCAAGATATAGTGCAATACGCAAAAAATTAACATTAAGGGGTCTAAACTTTGGAGCCCTCTCCTGACCAAACTATTGGACCATATTTCCCAGATTTCGGCTACTTTGGGGGCCAGAAATCTGAATCCCTCAAGAAAAAGGCATGTTTATTCAGAGAAGGTACGTTTTTGTGTCTGATTTCGTAATTTAAAATATCGTCTATACTTATTAATTAGCATATTTGAGGTGATTCCTTGAGCCATTAAGAATGAGTCCTAAAACGTGAAGATCTGAGCATTTAATAAAAAGTTATTCAAGGTGGTCCATTTTTTTTTTTCGGCGCACTGTATAACCACAACAAATCGAATCGTGCTATCTTTATACTTTTCAAAACAAAAATAGGTTAATTAAAAACCTAAGAAATTTAGAAAAAAAAAACTTATAATTTTAGGGTTATATATGTATTAGTGGTTCCCAATTATTTTTCAGCTACGAAAAAATAACTGACCTCTTGACGAAACCCTGATTTTATATTAAAAGAATAAATAAAAATTTTGCATTTTTTAAAATTTATTTATATTTTTTATTATAAAGCATTTCCTACCAATAAGTAAGATTTTGAAAAACCTCTTTAGGCTCGCATTTGGCGAATGCTTAGAGTGGGCCCTGAATGCATATCCTTTGCATAATTCATTCAATATAATGCTAATAAAATAAAAAAAAATAAAAAATAAAAAAGAATTTTCTTAAATATTGCTACTTTTTCTTTCATTGGGAATTTATCCAATCTCTCCTGAAAGGGTTAAAGTGTTCACATTTCAACTATAACTCTGTACCTGATGCAGTTAAAATTGTTTGCTCAATGGCGAAAACTATCTGTTTCCACTGCTTATATATGCAATCAAAAGGTACAAAATTAAAAAGAATAAAATAAACTAGTTTTCAAATTAACTAATAAAGAAAAAAAAATATTCGCGTCAAATTAAAAACAAAAGATCATTCGTATCATTTGCGCATATAACTTCTAGCAGCAAAATCTCTTCCTCCCATCCCGCCAAAAGAATATTTAGTTAGAATATATTAGAAAGTAATGCATCATACGTTTTAAGTTTCAGGTCTCACAAAGATAAAATGATTTTTTTTTTTATAATCACTTGAAAAACAAAGTTTTAAATTCTATTATTTTAACACTTTGCAATTGTTATTAAAATTAAGAAATTGTTTTTAAAAATTAAAACACAAGAATTATTTTAGTTTGGTCTCCAGTCGAACAATTTATTTATTTACATTATTTTGTTTACTTGCGCTTCAAAGAGATCTTTTCTTCAAAACATTATTAATCAAGACACTTATAAATTATTCTGAAGAAAGTAAAATAATATTTAAAAGTTAATTTATCTGTAAAACTCTCTCCTACGCAAATAAGTTATTTCTTTACTTATTTGGTGCTTTATTTACGTCGTCGACAATGGGCTATTGGTGACGCATACCTCAGGATGATCCATCGCAATTTTGTTCCTCTGCAGAGGGGATGGCTCCCCTGCTTTGGTGGCCTGACGTCGAGCACTTTACGATAGAACAGTTTTAACGAGAATCGATACCGGACCCTTCGCAGACTGATCCAGGAACTCGAGAATAAGTGAAATGTGATTAAAATCAAATTTAATTGGATACCCGTCGAACCTGATTGGTTTCTGAATCGACAAATGCCTTGATTCACTTACAATGAAGTTACTTGCTATAATCCAATTTTGTTGATGAAAAAAATAAATAAACAACGAGGTCGTGAGGCATTCTCTAATGCTCAAATAAAAGGCAAACTTACAGAAAGAAAGGCATTTTGCGCTCCTCGCCTTCTGATCCGTCACGTCTTTTCTCAAGATTCAAGTAATTAATTCACGCTGTGTTGCTGTAGGTAATCAATAATACTGCAATAACGTGAGTTTAACAATGTAACAAATAAAATGTCGCGACAGAAAAAATCTCAATTAAAGTATCCTATCTTAATATGCAATCTTTCTTACTTCCGAAGCATTGTGAAGGAACTCGCTGAAGCGTTACTATCACGCTACACTTATTAAATAAGCGATCTGAAACAACTTCCTCACTTTAGACGTTTAAAAGGTGTACAGCTCGCAAAAATATAAACCCCTTTGTCCTTTACATTCTAGGACTCAATCTTAATGGTTCGAGGGGGTGACCTCAAAAATGCTAATCAATAAGCGATAATTTAAGTTACGAAATCAGACACAAAAGCGTACTTTCTCTCAATAAAACTACCTTTTTTTCCGACGGATTTGCATTTCTGACCACCAAAATATAGGGGGTAGCCCGCAATTTGGGAAATAGGGTCAAGAGAGGGGTCCAAAGTATAGATCTTTTAATGCTAATTTAGTTTCTTGCGTATTTCGTAATATCTCGGGAACTTTTTAAGCAAATTAAAAAAAAAAATTGCACACAATTATAAAATTCATTTATTCAAAAATAATTCTATGCAAAAAATAAATTTTACTAAATATTTATTATTTTCTAGTAATTTTATTTAGCAATAATCAAAAATCTTTTGAATTGTACGGGATAAAATTTTTTGCATCATTTTAAAGAACGTAATTTTAAAAGGCAAAATGCAAAATTCGACAAAAATCGGTTGTAGTTCCTGAGAAAACGAATTTTAAATGTACGACTTTTTTAAAATTAGATTTCTCAGGAACAATTCGTCCGATTTCGCTCAATTTTTGTATTTTGCCAAGCAAAATTACATTCTTTAAAATGATGCTAAAAATTGTATACTCGACAATTCAAAATTTCTTCGACTATTATTTAATAAAATAATAAATATTTACTAAATGTTTTGCACGGAATTATCTTTGGATAAATGAATTTCATAATTGTGTGTTTCAATTCGTTTAAAAAGTTCTCGATATATAGCGAAATACGCAAAAAACCAAATTAACATTAAGGAGTCCAAACTTTGAATTTCTCTCCTGACCAAACTATTGGGACCATATATTATGGGTGGCAGAAATCCAAATTCATTGGAGAAGTTTATTCAGAAAGTTGGTTTTTGTGTCTTAAAATATCGTCTGCACTACACCCCCTCTAACCATTAAGATTGAGTCCTTATTCAGGGTGGTCCGTTTCTCACTATAGGAATATTTTAACAGGAATCCACTCGCTGTTAAAAAAACATCCGAATTTGTTGGTCTAAAAGCGGGTCTTTATTTAAATTATGAACATCCATCTATTAATATAATAAACAACAAAAAGAGTTATGGCCACCACACATTAGGCTAACCGGAAGTAGTTCCTAGACGCTCGTTTATGGAACAACGTCTAGTTATATAAGTATTTATTCCTAACTATTCTGATATGTGGTCATTCTGATATAACTAAATATAATTACAATACTATCGCAGGTTGTTAAATCACACATTTTTTAAACTACTACTAAAATTATTTTTAGTTATAATAAAATATTCAAAAAAAGTAAACACAACAAAACTCATAATTAAAATACACATGAGAACACAATCTACGACGGGGGGCATTTTAATTAAAAAAGGAATATAAGAAACTGCTTAACTTGCAAACAAAAAAGAAATATATATAAAATATTTCTTTAAATTTAAAAAAAAACAGGAATTACAACATTAATATTTCAAAATGCGGAGTTATTTAGAGAAAACTCTACTCTGTCAAGAGTATGTGTCACTTTCAAATCTCTTGCTTTTTAAAATTTTACAAAAGAATTATCATTATTATTTTTACTAAAACATGTTTAATGTTTAGAACATAATAAATGGGTTTATTTAAAAATTAATATAAGAAGTTCATATAGAATGAAAAATAATTTATTTTTTCAAGGCTCTCCTCTAAAACTTACACATTTGACTTACATAATGGGATACCTGCAAGTGACATAGTGTGGGTACCTCGTTCCTGATTGGTTGTTGAAACGTCGCATTTGTTTACGTTAGCAACTGTTCTTTCCATTCTATTTCGAGTAAGCCAAGCCCCTTAAGTAGCACTTCTCTTAAGTGACAGATTCTATATTCTTTCACAATGATTTTTTCTCATATATTTCAATTCTTTTACTGTATATTTCTTACTTAACACAAAGAAATGCACAAAGCCATGTAGAACATAAACTAATTAGGCATCGAAGTTGCCAGGTACACAAAACAAATATATATTACGGATACAATAAAATATATAAACAAATAATAAATCTACGTTAAAAGACTTAGATGAGAATGCAATATTTCATCAATTTTGATGTGCGATACGATAACGGCGAAATATATTTGGCTCAAGTTTTAGAGTTTCCTATAACGCAGTAGTATCAAATGTATATAAATTCATAGCATTCAATAAAAGAAAACGATTAGAAGATTTAAAAAATAATTAAATAAGAAAAAGATTTTAACAAAGATTAATAAAGAAAATGATAGAAAATTATTTGGATTGTTAAGATGTCGTCACCTATTGTTATAGTACAAGAAAACACTAGACTTATATTTTATGTTACATTAAGCTTCAGAATCTTTCATAATTTTGTAACTCCCAAAAAAGCATGTTCATATGATTTATTTCCATTAAACAATATTTTATTTCTATATTAAATAATATATCTTATTTTAAAAAAAATATTTTTAAGTAATAAGAAAACATTTCCCCCCCCCCTTTTTTTTTGTCGAGAAAACGATTATTTTCAATTTAAAACTTTAGTTGGCATAAAAATATCATACATCTTTTAAAGCGACAGATTATCCTAGATTATTGGAGCTTTGTTAGTATGTTTTTCTATTAAAAATAATTTTTCAATGTTCTAAAATGAATAAAATTTTTGAGAGGAAACGAATTTATAAATAGAATTTTTCAGAATTGTTTTCTAATTTACAATTTCAAACTTTTGCTGCCATAAAATAACACATGCCTCTTTAGGTAACAAAATATCTTGTAGTAATTGATTGTCAAAACGTTCTTAGCAAAAATAATAATTTAATTCATAAAAATAATAATTTAAAATAATAAAAAGAACAATTTTTTTTTCTGGGAAAAAACGATTCTATATATAACGTTTTATGGAATCGTTTTTCAATTTTAAACTTTTGTTGTCAGAAAAATGATACATTTTTTATACACTATAAATTATGGAAAAATCTGAAAGCAGAGTTGAGGTAAGTTCGTTAATTTTAATTAGGAAATTAGACAACAGTAATGTAGATAGAGAGACAGAAGCTTACGTCTACAAGTAATCCAAAGCTTACCGTAGCTGGACAAACGAACGCCCATACTCGGTAGCGGAACTGGCAACAAGCATCCACAAAAAAATGATTCGAGGAAGTAATAACAAATGGAAGTAAAATGGCAAGTTTAACAAAACAAAAATAAACGTCAAATCTTGTTAGTTCCCGCTGTTTTTAAAACGAAAAGTGAAAACGAAAGTTAAGGAGTTAGAAAAATGGGTCAAGCACTATCTCTCTTTTAGATTTGCCAGTGCAACGACCCGAGTCTAAAAAGGAATCAACAATGGATTGAATCAATCGTCTTTTGCTTCCTGCTGAGGAGAATGAAATTTCAGGTCTTTTTTTTTTTAAATTTTTATTTATTTATTATTATTTGATTTCCGGAGATGTCAGAGTAAATAGATTTTACAATTAAGAAATTCATGAAGCAATTATACTTCCACACCGTGGAATCCATTTTGAAACAAGTTTTTTGCCAGGTGCGGAGTTAATACCTCTCAATAATGGTATCAACGTCAAACAAACAGTGATCGACGTCACACTCATAAAAATAATAAAAATATAAATATCTCAATATTTTTTTTGAAAAATTACTTTTATATTTAAACTTCCACACCGTGGAATCCATTTTGAAATAAGTTTTTTGCCAGGTGCGGAGTTAATACCTCTCAATGATGGTATTGACGTCAAGCAAACCATGATTGACGTCACACTCTTAAAAATAATAAAAATAAATTTATAGGATTTTTTTCATGTATTTATCATTAATAGAGAGATTTTTCGCACTGTCACGCGTTTAAGTACTGCGGTGTGTAGTGAATAACCATAAAAAACTTATTTTCCTACAGAGTTTGCGCAGAGCTAAGTACGGGAGGGAATGCTACAAATTTAAAAAAAAATAGTGAACTTAAAATTCTTGTAACAGTAGACTTGATTTAATTTTTCAAGATCCATTCCATTCAAATTTTGTATTTCGGTGTTTAAATTTACATTCTTTAAAATAATTTTATACCTTACAATTCAAAACTTGTTCGACTTTTGGCGATCGAAATGGGCTACAGGTGATGTATAGCAGAACTCTCTACCAATGGCAACTATTCGCATGCTTTCACCATTAGCGAGTGGAGAGTCACAGAAGAAGGAAGTACGCTAGTTTATGTCTTGATTTTCAAATAGATAGAAATCTTTAACGTTAGAAAACTGTATGGAACAGAAAACTACACTGAAGAAAGTTCTAAAAGAAAACGTCGTTGAAATTTTAAAAAATATTTTTGACTAAAATTATTAAGACAGGGGAAAATATTGTAGTACATTCCTATACAACTGCGAAAAAAGGAGGGTAGGTCAAAACATGGAACAGGTATTTTCCCCAGATAGTGTGTATTGGAGCGTTGTGATCGCGAATTTTTTCGACAAATATAAAATAATAAATAAAAATTAAAGATTATTTTTTGCGTGAAATTATCTTTAAACAAAAGAATTTTATAAGTGTATTCAAAAACTGTTTCATTCGCTTTTTAAATTCCCGAGGTATGGAGAAATACGAAAAAGGAAAATACAAACTTCTGAGGATTCGCTCTCTTGAAACTACTGACACCATATTTTCCAGATTGTAACTGCCCCCATATTTAGGGTCAAGAATCCATCGAAAAAAAAGGTGTAATTTTCAGAAAAAGTACATTTTTCGGTCCGATTTCGTAATTTAAATTATAGTCTACAATAATTAATTAGTATATTTAAGGTTAGGTCCGCGTTTCATTCTAATTGAGACTTAGTACATGAAAATCCGATCATTAGTTCAAAAGTACATCTGGATGTTAACTTTTTTTATTTTGCGAATTGTATAATAGCTGTGCAGGCAAATGAATAACATACTCAGGGGCTTTTTAAAAGAACCCTGGGAAGATCAAATTTTGTTTTTTTAGACTTAAGATGATATAACTGAATCGTTTTAGATAATTACTCAGGAGTGAACCATGATGGCTCAGGGGATAGAACGTTCGTCTTCGGGTTCGAATCCCAGCAATCGATGCGAACAGTGCTGACGTAAAATACCCTCAGTCAGTAGACGGATCATGCGTCAGAGTAACCATGGGAGGTTTTCCTCTTCATGTAACGCAAATGCGGGTTGGTTCAATCAAAAAGGCAAATTTCCCCTATACTTGATCCAGAATTCAAGTCTAACTTGTCTTCTGGATAGGGTTCTAAATTAAAAGGCTATAGAGGTATAAAATAAATTATTCAGGGCTAAAGAGAATACAAGTTCACTCCTTTGAAGAAACCTCCGATTTTCCCCTGTGAACAAAGCGTTCGGTCTAAATAGCTTAATTAAGAGACATTCTTTGTTTCCTATAATGATTTTTCTCACTTTTGTGAAGTGAATTACAAAAATGACCCTAAAGTTTTTATGTGCAAAAAATTAATTTATATACTTTTCAAATTAAATTACCTACCAATTAAGAATATCTCAACTTTGTGGTAACTAATTTAGGAAAAAAGTTAAACAAAAATCGAAATATTGGATTTCAATATCGTGTGAATATGAATCGCGATAGTGGATTTTAATATAGCGAAAGTACAAATAGCGATAAGTTTTTAAAAGGAGTAAACACGAATCGCGATGCATGATCACGTGAATACAAATAGCGATATGGGATTTTTAAATCAAGTGAATACGAATCGTGATGTATGATTTTTAAATCGCGTAATTAAGATTCATGATGGATAGCTTTTAAATCAAGTAAATACGAAAATCAATGTTTGATATCGCGTGAGTATGAATCGCAGTATAAGCGGATTCTGCCGTCGTTTCAAGCATTAAAAAACAGTACAAAAAATAATCGAATTGGTGGAACGCGTATGAAAACGTGTATATGTTAACGCGATTTAGCGAAAGTTTCAAAATTTAAATTTCAGAATGCAAAACTCTTTACTTTAAATCTTCGCTCTTACTTTAAATTTTAGATTACGGTAAAAAATTTCGCGAAACTATAAGTTCTCGCGGAATTCCGAGAAAAAATCACACGCTTTGCTCCTAGACCTGGAAGGATGAAACGAAAAACCCTGAAACTCAAACACCTGTGATTACTGGGCACAAATATAACTTTCTTGAGTCCCTGCTACATATAGTTGAGTTTGGTAGACATATCGCGTTATCGTAGACCTTGGTGGTGACATTATATATATATAATTTTCAAAAAAAAAAATTTAAAAATTTTTTTTTAAGTATCTTAAAAAAAAAATTAAAATTTCAGAAAACAAAATAAAGAAAAAGAGATAACCTCTTCATCAGCTCACACATTTATATCCACAAGAAAGATTGTTTTCAAATACTGTATTAATATAGACAATAAATATATCAATACAATAGTGTGAGGAGCACGCATTTTTTTTTTTTTTATGAACCAAAAATAGAACACATTAATTAAAAACTATATATGAAATAAAAACAAATCAAGCAAAAAACAGAACATAATAAGTAAAGGAAATATATAACAAAACACGAAAGGAAATCTATAAGGCGAGGAGCGAATTCAAGCGAAAACATTTTTGTAATACGATTGCCAGATTGCAAAATATGAAAACAGAAGCGTAAATAAAGTGATCTCTTATGGCACGTTTGTACTGCAATACTGAAGGGCGTTTAATATGTTAAGAACCCAGGATTGTGCGCAAGGTACTAATATTATATCAGATAATTTTAAGTTTAGCCGTAAACCCATTAAGTTGGGTCGGCTGTTCAACGACGGTTATAAAATAAAATAAAATTATTTAAAAAAGAATCATACACAGATTTTTAGCGCTATGTATGTAACTCAGGATAATAACATACTCTATCATTATAATTATAAATTCCAACAATACTTGTGATATTGATCCAATATAATCTTTGATTTGATATTTATCGTATTCTTAATTTATTATTGATAATAACTCCGATATTACGATAAGCATGATATGATTGATAATTATCGTAAGATAGGAAAGTCACGATTTGTCATCAGAATTTTAAAAGTATCGTTATAGCGATGTTATCAATTAACTATCCTCACATAAGAAGGTATTTTAGTTATGTTATTCTTTTTAGGAAATTTTCTTCCTTTTAGGAACCTTCATTTCTTAAAAATAAAAGTTTTAACAGCAAATGTGAAAAAAAGAGCAATGTATCTAAATTAATTCACCAATAATAAATAAACAATAAAAAAGACTGTCACCCTGAATAATATTTATTCTTATGAACAGATTTTCCACGTACTAATTCTCAATCTTAAGGGTCCAAAAGATGGAACTCAAATATATTAATTCAGGGTAGCCAAATCTTTCAACAAGAATTTCCAAGATATATTTTTAAGTATTATACACATTAACAAAATACAAAATAATTTTCAAAGACTTTACATGATCATGATAAAATTAACTAGTTTCTGACAAAGAACTCTTTTCTTGATTATATTAGCCATTATAAAATGTTTAAGAGATTTTTTGGTTCAATATGAGAGGGTGGAAAATGAAGCCTGAAATTGAGAATATCTTGCAAAATGCAGCACAATTGCACATGAGAGTGCAATGATCTCACCTAACCCAGCTCAGTAGACTCACATGCGAACTCTCAAGTATTTCATCAAAAAAGTAAAATGATGGGCATTTTCATACGCTAACGACCGAAGGTACACCGAAACAGATTGTGGTTGAATGAATTGTGAAAACGTTGAATAGAACAATGTGTAAAACACGCTTTTACATAATACATGGCGAAAATCGACATTACCTTTTTGAAAAAGGAAAATTAAGCACTTTTTAAAAACACTACACACCATGTAATTAAATAGTGCTAACAATTAAGTTACAGAAAGCCAAAAACAAATTTTCTATGAATAAACAGCCTTTTTTCCCCACGAATTTATATTTTTGTCCATTAAAATATGGTGTGTATCACCACTATCTGCTAAGTACGGTTCGAATAGAAGGAAAAGTTGTTGAAAGTTAAGAACACATTAAATAAATTTGACTTTTTGCATGTTTTGCCTCATCTATAGAACTTTTAAAGAGAACTAATTAAATATCTTTAAATTATCAATAATAAATTGTTTGTCTCTTGCTATTAAAAATTATGAGTTAACATAAGATTTAATTTAATAGTTAACTTAAGATTCATTTGTCAATCATAACTGGTAAATATTACTTGCCTTTATTTAAGTTTTTATAAGTATATGTAAAATATTTAGTATATTATACAACAGTTAGCATGAAATTTATATTATTTCGTAAAATTTACAGGAGTTTTTCCTATCCATATAGGCAGTCATGCTTATGTTTTCTGGAACTTACTTTTTTCTGTACTTTAATTTAAAAAATAACAATGAAAATGGAACAGAGATCTATTTTGTTTACGGCAAGAACTCCCCCCCCCCCCACTTTCTGTCGCTGACCTGAGTCAATACCTGCCCTGAACAATGACCCCACACCCCTACTTGAAATAGTTATAACTCGTTACTATAGTCGCCGGCAAAGGTCCAGACGAATGGCTAGGGGAGTTCTTACTTTAGACAAACTATAGCTATGAAAAGCTTCAGCTGAAGTAAAGATTTTCACTTAGTACCTGAAAATACGATGATTAGTCTTTGAGATATCCTAAGTGACATGTAATACATATATTTTGTTTACTTTTCCTGAAACCTTCGACGGTGATCGGAGTCGATTGCGAAAGTTATGCTACCTACGTTTTCACTCTAAAGTCAGTATTTTATTTATTTCTTTAGTTAGCTTGAAAAATATAGTTCTTAAATTTTTTACCTATTGGCAAAATGGGCGCTGTTTTGGGTTAGATAGCGTGAGCACCTTATTTGGACGTCATCACACTTTTTAACTGTGTTCAAGAGTAATAGTAAACAGTGAGCATGCATCCTCATTGCATGCGTTGCTATGGCGACCACTGCTGTTTGGTAATTTTTTTATAATTTTTCTTTTTTCACTTTTAATTTTGTTATGCTTTAAGTTGGTGAGTTTATATTTAAGATATGGGACCAGAGAGATCCTATAAATATTTATTCAGTTGTCAATAAAAGAGAATTTCAAAGATATATATTTTTTTGTTTCCTTTTAATTAAGAATCAGAAATTTTAACCTACAGTTCAAACTGGATCGTTTTCAATACTAATTCAGGTGGATAATCACAAATAAAGAGGGGGGGGGGGAAATTAAACAACCACTTTGCCAATGGGTAACCTGTGATTGCCTTTTGGTGATCCCTATTTTTTATATATATTTTTAAATTTAATTTTATATTTATCTTTTTAGTTTCAAGTCATTAACTGAAGTCGGAAAGTGGCCAAAATTTCCATTAGCAATGATGTTATAAACAACTGAAACTTGCTTCAGAAACAGGCATAGAGCTCTAATTAAAATGTGAGCATTCTAGCTATTCAGCAGAAAATGGTCAAAATTTCAATGGACAATTTTATTATTTTTTTTTATTTTTACAAATTCTGGTTGCAGCCAAAAAACATTTAAAACTCGAATTATGATTTAGCACAGAGTGTCCAAAGAGAACTTTAGTCGCACAATAGTCAAATTTTAATTGTAGATAAATTTGCTACCATGAAAATATGGGGATAAAGTTTGTATGAGGTGGTAAAAGAACAATAGAAATTTCTATTGCCTTCAAGTGTAGATCTCCAGTTAAATTTTAAGCTAGCCTAAAAGTTGGTTGATATTAAATTACCATATGGTGGCAAATTCTGCTAATATCAATCAAAAAACTATTGAAACTAGATTGTCAACCATGGTTCAAGGCGAGAGTCAAAATTTGTGCACACCAATGAATCAGAAAGTGGCGAAAATTATAATAATAAACTCTCTTTGGTGATACATTCTGCATAATGCAGTCAGGAAACTATAGAAACTATCATTGTCACCAGGCTCAGAGATCCAGTAGAGATATAAGCGCTCTACTTAGTCGAAAAGCGATCACAATTTTAATAATGGAATCTGTATCTTAATGAAATACTCAAGAATAAAGTCTAATTAACAAATACACTTAAACTTTAAAATAAATTAAAGTGTTTAATAATAACTTAAATAAATTAAGTATAAATAAAGTAGGAAATATCCCTTGTAACTGAATCTGTACAGTAACGTTTTAAACTAGCCCACAGTGTGTAAGATTTATCACCAGATTTATTATCAGTGTATTTATCACGCTGAATAACTATGCGATTTTCATGAACTAAGGGTCAATTATAATTATTTAGAGGGCTTCTATTATATTTAAATTTTATGGAAATTTTTATCTTAATATTTATCCTTTTTGTCGCATGTTAATGTATTTTAAAAGATATAGTATATAGAACTTTTATGGAATAGCTTCATAAAGGTTTTTTAAAAAAAATATAATTTATGTAAATGAAAATTATTTATAAATTTCCGTATATCAAGTTTTACATCAAAACTTAGCAGTTTAAAGCCACGAAGTATCTTTTAAATCATACTGTCAATACATACTTAATTCATAAGATTAACTTTAAGACTAAATATATAATAATACTTATAAACATAAGACTTTTTTTAAACTTGATTTCTCAGGAACTAATTGGCGAATTTCGCAAAAATTTCCCATTTTGCCATGTAAAATTATTTACTTTAAAATGATGGGGATCATATATCCCAAATTGCGGCTACCCTTTATAGTTTGGGGGTCAGAAATCAGAATTCGTTGAAAAAAGGAATATCTATTGTGTCTCATTTTTGTAACTAAAAATATCATCTGCTCTAATTATCTAGCATATTTGAGGTCACCCATGAAGATAAAGAGTCTTAGAAAGGTTTTTGAAAGAAGCTTTTCTCATAATGAGCAATTCTTGTTCAGGGTTCCCACTCTTTTATGAAAGAAAAAATTAAGCACTTTTAACAAAAAATTAAGGACTTTTTTTCTAGAAATTAAGGACCTTTAAAATGGCATAATGATGATTTATCATCAAATAAAACATCATAGATTAATAATAATAGATTAAAAAAATTGAATAGTTTTTCTTCAAATCCTTTCCTTTAAAAAATTAAAAAAAAAAAACTAAATAAAGAAATGCTTAATACAAATAATCTGTATTTAATTAAAATTAAATTGCATTTAATCACCTCACGTAAGCTTTTAAGAATATAAAGAAAAAAAGAAAAACTCAAAGAATGCAGATTAAACATTAAGATTTTCTATTTTAAAAATAGAAAAAAAACTGAGTAAACAGATAGAAATATATAAATTAAAAAGGTAAATTCATTAAATTAATAAAAATATTATTTTGAGTGACTAATACTAAACCAAGAGAAAAAGAAACTAACAAATATAAGTTTATTTAAGTTAAGACAATTATTTTAGACTAAGTAAAACCTAATTACAATAAACTAAAGATTTATTAAAATCACAAAATATGAAAAAATTAATGACCAAAATCGGAATATATTTAGTACCTAACAATCAGGAAAAAAGAAATAAATAAACCAGAAAGAAAACTTATTAATTAAAATTAAGAACTGAGAAACAGAATTGATAGTTAAAATAAGTGCTAACATAAATATTGAAACACAGGACAAGGCAGGATGAAATGATCAATTGAAATAAAAATGAAAAAATTCCATATCTAAAAATTGAAAACGAAATGATATAATTAATTAAGTACAAAATTTATTGTGAATGAAGGGAAAAAAACAACAAAACGTAGTGAAATAAGAAACATATCATTTATAAAAAGAGATGAAAATCTTTATAAAATAGTCTGCTTTTAGTTATAAAAAATTGTATGCTTACATTGATGGGTAATACTGCACCTCTGAGGAATTAGAATTTATTCTATTAAAAAGTATTGTGTCTCGTATAGATACTAAAGGAACTAAAATAATAGACAGAAAAAAAATTTGTTCCTAATAATTTAATTATTGTCTGAAATTATAAAACAATTATTTGTCATATAAATCAAAGGTAATGAAAATTGGATGCAAATAAGGATTTATATATATATTACTATTATTATAAAATAGGGAATAATGAATAGTGATTTTGACGAATAGTCAAATATCCGGAAAAATAAATCGGCCTACCCAGTGATCAAACAACATTTTTAAAAAAAAATCCTCGAGAATTATTGCTGTTTATGTAAAAATAAGCCTGGGCGTTGTAAGAAATTTTATATCGTAATAAATCGTCAGTCAGACATCGCGATTTAACATATGCTTGAAATTTATCAATCATAAATCTTTAAATCAATCAAAAATAAATAAAAGAAATAAATCTAAGACAAAAGAAAATGTTAATTAAAAAAAACAAAAAAAAAAAAAACAAATTGTTCTATAACATCAATAGCATTGCTTAATTTTTTGAATTAAAATAAAGATGGATTGACTTAAGACTGTCTTAAAGATTGGCTTGTCTTAAAGTAAAAACAAACACAAGCTTTATTTTAAAATTAAAAATGACTTAGATTTTTTAAAAATAATAATAAAACTGTTACAAAATATTTTACATACACTTAAAATTAAAAAAAAAAAAAAAAGAAATGTCCACTTAAATAAAACATTTTTTAAATTATTTGGTGAAAAAAAAAGTGCTTTTGAAACACCGTTAGGCTTTTGTTAATTACTTATTTAAAATAATAAAGTTTTATTGACTAATGGTCAAATGGTTTTAATGTAAAAAGAAATGTAAATTTATTTATTATTATTTTCCTTTTTGAAAATGAAATACACTAAAGATTTAAATGTTTAAAAATAATACTGACTATCTAACAAATTATTAAACGAACACATATTGAAGAAATTTTAAAAAAAATATTCCATATTTAAGAGTACTAGTGTTAAATTATTGAAAAGCGTTAAAATATTGCTTAACTTTTTATTTAACTTAAAAAAAAATTAGTCATTTTAACTAACAGCCAAATTTTTTTTTTTAAAAAAAAGAAAGAATGCAAACTTTGTTTTAATTTCCTCAAAAATAAAAGCAAATCATTTAATTGTAGGCTTTGTTTTAATTTTTTTAAAACTAAAAGCGAGTGAAAATTTATTGGTTTAAAAACTAATCAAATTCTATCAAATTATTATATTTACGTGAATTAAACAAATAAAAAAAATAATAAAAACTAACTTTTTATGACAAAGTATAAATTACTTAAATACAAAATATATAAAATATTAAATTGTATCCCTTTTTAAAAAAATCAATAAAGAATCTTTTTTTAAATTCATGATTTCTTTTCATTAATATATTAACGAAAATTTAAGATAATAGCGATTGCCAAGTAACGGTAGGTCTGCTGAAAATAATTCACAACGTTGAATCTTGACAAAAAAAAAAAATAGTGATGAAATAATTCGCAACGATCGCTAAGTAGCAAAAGTTTCACTGAAAATCATTTACTTGAAACGATATATCCCGTCGAAATGAAACGCACAGCAATCGCAAAATAAGTCCTGTTGAAAATTATCTTCAAAAATCGTAAAATCTCAAGGTCAAAAATGGCACATAAAGAAACTATGCATCACATTCTATATTTCAACGCTGATTCTCGGTCTTTGTTATTCAACATCACAAAACGAACATCATCTTCGTAGCTAAAAATGTAAGCAACATCTTCGCAGCTAGACGAAATCAAAATCATCTTCGTCAGCGCGGTGATAGTGTTAGCATAGGCAAGAATCCTCGCACGTTAAACTGCGAGGGTTGTCTTAGATCAGATTCCTGATACATAGCCTAAAATAAAAGTAATTATATCGGCTTGCCGATAGTTTGATAAAAAGTCGATAATATGCGATATATCCATTTAAAAATGTCTAAGAATAGTGCTCGTTAAAATTGCTGCATCATATCAAAAGTTCTTGTTTTTTTTTTTTTTTTAAATGGGAAAGACAAACAGAGCTAAAAACAAAAAACCGTTTTAAATTAAGAAAAATTTAACGTTGAAAATGACGAAAAAGAAGGCTCTTTAAAATATGCTATCAAAATAATAATAATAATAAAAAATCAAAAAACACAAACACAATTAATCAAAAAAGCAAAAGAGAAACAGAAAATTTTCCTAAATTCTAGAAATTAAGGACTTTTAAGAACCTTGAATCAAAATTAAGTACTTTTAAGGGCCCTTAATTTTCAAAATAAAAACTAAGCAGTTTTTAAGGACCGTGGGAACCCTGTTGTTTCAATCATATTTAAGAATATTTCAAAAGCTAACTGTACATATTTAAACTAACTGTACATATAAAAAAACTGTACATATTTAATTCAAACTTTGATCAGACTTTTTTTTTTTTTAAATATTTTTTTTATGTCATCTGGTGATGCTTTCAACAATTATGGTTTTACTGTCTATCAAAATAAAAATTCTTTGACATGCCACAAATTTTTTGACATGAAAAATTATTTCTAAATTAAAAATTAATTATCAAAATCTCATTGTATGATGAGAGTAAATAAATAGATTCTACTTACTCCAAGTTGAAACGTGCTTCCCGCTTTTCATTATATTCCACTGATAAACAGTTTTAATGGAAGCTGCCAAATCAGGATTTTTCTTCAGCTTCTCCCCAAGATCCATAAAAATCTTGTCACATTTCATGGCAGGCTCAGCATCCACCTACAAAACATGGAAATATCTGGTAAGTAAAAGTGTGCTGCTTTTCAACCCTAAGAGGACGCTATACTATGAGAGAAACGTTTAATAGCAAATTCTGTTTCACCTCCACTCCGGTCATAATTTGTTTGTATTTTGATAATTTGAAAAAATTTTTTCAATATTAAAAAAATTCATGGTTTAATTGAATTCAGTTTTTGCTATAATTCAAAGTATCAGTAGAGCAGATTTGTTGTTTACTCTTTCATTGGCACAATATTAGTTAGATGGGCCAATTTTGTTTCCACAGTAAAGACAGATAGTACAGAAAATGAAAGAACAACTATGGCTTGTCCGGGATTCGAACTCAGGACCTTTCTATTGAAAGGTCAACTCCCTGACCACTATGCAGTCCAGTAAGCAGTTGTTATAAAAAATTTATAAATTTATCAGGTAACTAATTTAAATCTTTTTTCTAACAAAATTTATTAAGTTATAATTTATATACTTTATAGAAAAAAGCTTATATAAATGAAACATGTTTTGGAAATTTTTTAATTTAATATTTAGTGGTTTTTAGAAGTTGTTGTTTTCTTGTCCATGGATTTTCAGATAATATCAAAAGTCTGGACTATTGCGGCCGCCAACTTCGGCGTCTCTTGATTTTAGAAGTATATTCTTCGGTTTTTTGAAGCATTTATATAATGTAAGAATTTCTGAATCCCAGTTCTGCCGATCAGTTAACAAATTGACAAATAGTATCAGGGGTCTGTCTAGGTTTTTCTGAAAGGTACCTATTTTGTGAAAATTTAGACATAATTTGTGAAAAATTAAAAATTATATTAAAAAATCAACACAAAAATATGGTAAAAATATGGATTTATCGTTTCTTAAGGGATACAAAAATAAAATTTTAAGAAAAAGCATTTTGTGAAACTACCGTTTTTCCTAAAGTTGAATTTGTGAAACTACCGTTTTTCCTAAAGTTGAATTTGTGAAGGTACCTCTAAACAGTAGTAAATTCGGCCTGTACAGACCGCTGAGTGTATAATATTTTTCTACCATAAAACTTAAAAAGTTTGAGGATTGAAGTTCAGATGATGTTGAATAATATTAGGGAACAGGTGTCACATCATAAAAATTACCAAAATTTGTACCATGTAAAATACTTACTTTTGGTTGAGGAAGAACATTTTTTCTTGCTTCTAACAATGGCTTCAACTTTTGAGTCAACATAATATTTCCCTTTAATTTCAGCTTTCCACCCATAAATGCCTGTAAAAAAATAGATTTTTTATTTAAAAAAAAAAGTAAATTAGTTAACTGTACTATTATAAGAGCCGGTCAAACAATGAAATAAAAGTTTTAACCTTACTTTTTGGGGGTCAAGTTTTCCAGTAACTAAGGAAAACATATCTTCATCATCAATAGTAAGGGTAACACCAGGTTTAAGGCCACTGATAGTTCCTTCAACAATTCTTCCTGATCCAGTTTTCAAATCAACAGCTGAAATAAATGTGAAAATTTAATCCAAGATAATAAAGTAATCAAATTACATTATAGTCATCATTTAGAAACATAAATATTTAATGACTAGGGGGCAGAGCCCCAATAATTGCTTCGCAATTAACTTCTGTTTGCTTCGCAAACAAAATTTAAGAAACTCTCGGTAATGTAGAAAATTGACTTATAATTTTAAATAAAAGTCTATACTCACTATCAAAAAAAAAAAAAATGAAGTCAATCTAAAATTCTAACTAAATCAATTCAAAGTATAATACATTGCAGATCCTCTAACATTCAACATCGCCTATACATTGGCTGGTGTTTTATAATGAAATATATATAATTTCAATTCAATTATAATCATCAAAATCATTATAGTTTTATTAAACACGTAATGCTACTGTTATAAGGGAATTTGCTGGAAATGAATCTCCAATGGAGCCGTTTTGATTCAATTCAAAGTGAATCTTATTGGATGCCGGACGCTCCCTTTATGGTGCTTCATCCCCCCCTAATAATAATTTAAACTCAAATTATAAGAACAAAAAATCTACAAACTAAAATAATTGCATAATGATAACATAAAGCATTTGAAAATGTCCAAAATTTAAAAAAAAAAAAAAATACTATCTATACACATTTTTTACATTTCACAAAACATTTTTGAATACAACATTTCTTACAGCCACTTTTTCCATACTGCGGCCTGGTTGATTTTGCCGAGGCATTATTAAATGCATATGGAAACTTTTTATGACAACTGCCAGTTGAAGTATTGTAACATGAAGTTACCACAGTATGAGGTCCATGTAACATGTGTTTCATGACTTTTCCATACCAGTTTGGAAAATTTTCTTTGAACGGTATGTCAGCACAAATGAAATGATCAAGCGCTTCAGGTGTCAATAATTTGTCTCTAGGATTTAATATAAACAAACAGTGAGCATGGGGTAAACCCCTTTTCTGGAATTCAATATTATATGTATACCCTATTATCTTGCTGATAACAGCTCCAGAAGAAATTTCTTTTATGAAAGTATCAAACCTAATAAAAAAAAAAGCACGAACAACCACATGTGGAATGTCACTTGCAGTATAGCCTGCAGGTAGTGTTCTAAAGAAATTTCGAAGTTCAGGCCATTGCGGGTTGGCAGTAAAGGTAATAAACAAACCTGGCCTTCCTACTTCTCTTGATAAAGCCATAGCATCTTGGAAATATTGCTGCATTGACCGCGGACTTCCTTCTAATGTTGATGGTAGAACCATTACCCTACCAAGGTGAACTGCGTCAGACGTATTTGCGGCACTAAGTTCAACATAATCTTGAAGCCCTGCACACTTTCTCGACGAAACTGATCCAGATGAGTGCGAAAGTAATTTAATCGATTCCACTCATTTGTGATATATCCATGTATGACATATTGTTGGGTCAATCTACCAGCCATTGTTATAATGTTAAAATCATTGGTGACACGTAGTTGCCATCCAAAATATTGCACAGCCGTAATTCTTCGAGCAGACAAATTATTTTTCATATCTACGTAGTAGCCTGGATTGCCTAATGGAAATAAAAATGGGAAAAACCATAGGTTCCACATGTTGAGATAATTTAAATAGTTTTTGGCATTCATAATTTTGCTTCGGATAAACCACAAAATCCATTGCAGATGGAATAAGACCATCATTTCCCGTAAAAATGACTGCTGCGATTTCAGCTGAAGCGCTTGCAGTGGGCAAGTTATATCGACGACCATCAGAAATAGCACTACCATCTTCTTCCGGATGTTCTTCATATCTCTGGTAAAGTGTTTTATAGTTTTTAACATAGGGATTAGTTTTCATAACACTTTGAAATATTTGTAACACAGGCTTTAAAATATTATTACAATTTTCTACATCTAATTTGTGTGAATTCAGATTTTCAGTATTAACCAACATAAAAACGAAAAAAAGATTGAGACTGTTAAATGTAGAAGACGATATGAGAGTAGCACTGTCATTTTTACAACCAAATCTAAATGAAATTATTAAAAAACAATGTTCAAATTTCTCATTAAAAGCATTCTTATTATTAACTTGTAATTAATCTCTTAATTAACGTACTGTTGTATTTGTAGTACATTTTCTTATTTTACATTTAAAATTATTATCATAAACTATTTTACACAGTGTATTATAGGTAAGTAATCAGCTTTTAAACTTATTTCTTTCTTTGCATGACGTAAAATTTTGACATTGTTTACGGGGGGCCACACCAAGAAAAAAAAAAAAAGGTTTAGAATTGCTGTCAGATATATTTTCTGATTCAAATTAATAAAGGTAAAATATCCCTGTTACACTTGATTAGGTAATCAAGTGTAAAATAATATAAAACCATATCTATTTCAAAATAACAAACAACAGAATTATGGTATCTAGTTATCGAAGGAACAGTTAATTTAATAGATTTGTTTTCGCCTCTAATTTACAGGAAACACAAACAGAGATTTATAATTAGATTAAGGGTATTCATTTCCACATGAACCAATTAGGATACTTTTATCAGTTCATCTGAATCTACCTGTTATAGTTAATAACTGAGAGTTGGTCTTTTACCCTCCAATTCAACAGCCCTCTCATATTTAGGAAATTTCTATGACTGACAAAGTTGATTCAATTCAAATATCTGATTACCAGAGAAATTTTAATGAATCCGTTGTTGGAAACTTGAAGACAAACAACCATATTCAACTTTCCAGGCCTTGATGGTTAACAAGCTTGCAGGCACTTTATGCTCTAACACCTAAACTTTAAATATTACATTTAAGAAAAACATTTACACTTACTCCAAATTGCAGCAGTTTTTCCATTTTGAAGAATATTCCACTCGTAAACAGCTTGTATCTTTTGTGCCAATTCGGGCATTTGTGCTAACTGATCAGACATCGTCTTGAAAATTAATTTACTTTTTAAGGCAGATGTAGGCTGCAAGTAAAAATGCAACGTTTTGCAAATTAATATGTAATGTTATCAATAACTAACATACAGGCAATTTTATGGTGTCGGATGTGAAAAATGAACTAAAATTTCTTAGAATAATTTCATTTATGAACTATAAATTAAATTTAAAATGTTTAAATTTGTATTTAAAATACTTAGGTCACTATATTCTAGCAAAATATCATTTATTTTATAAAATCTGATAACAATTAAGCTCACATTAAATGAATTAAACTGTTAGTGCCAGAAGTAAATCACAAAAAATTAATATATAATTACTTGGTTACGTATCCTTTAAATTCTCGGAATTGGTTTGGAATTTAATTTTAAACCCAATTAAATTTTGATGCTTACATTTAAATATAAATTTAGACTGTTTTTAAAAATGTAATAATTAATTTTAAATTATTTTATCTCGGTGTCAGGGGTAAATTATTTGGTGTTGGACGTAAATGGGTCATTTTAAATGTAAATCAATAAACACAATTAATTGTAAACACTGAAACTTATTCCAATTTTTATTCTGTTAATATTTGGAATTTTATTTCATTTAAATTCTTCCTTAAATTTAAGTACTCATCATGGTGATTAGAACATATGGATCATCGTGCTTTACTACATTTTCACCTTGTGGAATATTTTGTCGGCTATAAGAAATTTTTATACCATAAGATGTTTTATTTTGTAGGCCATATTATTATTTCCATTTAAAATCACCTTTTGAACTAGACATACCACACTATATAAATTTTAATATATGTTACTAGTTTCACATATTGTAAATACATATAAAATGCAATATTACATATATGTATACATTGAATCAGCAGAACTGCTTTTACCTTACTTAATAAAAATTATTTTAAATTTTTCTTCATTTGGTTGACCTCACCGTGGAATTGCCCATTTAATTTTAATAAAAGAAACTTACATTGGAAGTAACTGGGCCATCTTGAAAGCTGGCAACTTTTGGGACTCCCAATAAATCAATATAGCCACCTGATATAATCTTTTTACCAGTTTCTACACACTAAGAATAAAAATGGGAAAAATAATACATTGTATTTATGTACAGAAATAGCATATGTAAAGTTAATCAATTTGTTAAATTAAATATTATCAATTAGAACACATGTTGAATTTTAAAGGACTAAAACATAAATAGATATAATGAAAAAGTTCATTAATTTTAAAATGAAATTAGTATTTTTTTTTAAATCCAAAAATAAAATATGTTTCTTTTTTCAAATTTAAACTTAAAATAACAAAGCTTTTCAATTATTAAATCCTTTACTGTCCTCAATATTATTTTTGGACAGTTAAAAAATATATCATAAGCTTATAGTACATATTTACATATTTGATGAACAGTTTTTGAGTATTTACTTTTCAAAAAGTCTTATCAAAAACAATATGTAACAATGGTTTGATTAATCATGTAAAATTCTTAATTTTCAAGTCATTCTCTGAAAAGATCTTATCTATCTATATAAGTTCCTGATTTTCTCTGTTGTTCTCTTTTTCTTTTTAACCTTCCTGTTTTTATTGCTTTATTTTGCTATATTATATATATATATATATATATATATATATATATATATATATATATATATATATATATATATATATATATATATATATATATATATATATATATATATATATATATATATATATATATATATATATGTATATATACAGCAAAAAAAATAAATACAAAAAAAACCAGAAAAAATTAGGAAAAACAATAAGTATCAGTTATTGCGCATAAGCTGCAAGTAAATAGAACTCATAAGATAAGTTTAAAATGAAGATAAAACAAAGGTAAATTACAGACAAATCAAAAAAGGAGGGAGGGAAAAATAATAATGACATACAACTGGGGAAAGAAAAAGAATTAATTAATAATAAATACATAAATAAAAAAAAAATAATAATAAAAAAAAAAAATGATGTGATTAGTGATCATATTTAATGCAGCTTTAGCGCTTAATATTATCTACTATTATCTTTCTTTCGTTTTCCTTCTGTTTTCGTTTTGATTTCCTTTTTCTAATTTCCTGTCTTTAGGACATTACGTGTGTTTAGGACGTTGCTCCTTGAGCCTTTTTTATGGATTTAAACAATTATAACAATTTAGCGCCTGGTAAAAAATGTGTTCAATATTTAAATTATTCTTCATGTTGTACCCGGTATGGAGAGCCTAAATCAGAGGGGACCTTCGGATCGACATCCTGCTACTCTGAAAGCAAAAGCGAAACCAAAAGATTTTTTGAATTGCATTCTACTCCCGATACTTTACCGTCTTATAAAGCGTGTGGTGATAAAAGATACAAAACTTGCCCTAATATTGACAAAAAACATACATTTCTTTATAACGATAGCTCCAAATCTTTTTGTAAAATCAAAAATGTTATTTATATGTTAACCTGTGGCTTCTGTGATATTAAATATGTTGGACAAACCAGTAACTCACTTAACATTCGAATTAATCAACACTGTTCTTATATAAACAGTAATAAGACTATCAATAACCTGGAATTGAATCATTTTAGAGTACATAAATTTAACAGTGTCAAAATTAATATTTTAGATATTGTAGAAGATTTAGATTTAAGATTACAAAAAGAAAATTACTACATGCTTTTATACAAAACAAATTTGCCATATGGGCTAAACGATACCTTCCAACATACACAGATTAACTTTAATAACTCCTCAACTTATTCACTTTTTCATATTAAAGATAAGCGTACAAATCGAGGTAAACGGGGATCAAGAAGTAATAGAAACTCTCTTAATAGTGACAAATTAAATATAAATTTTCTTTCTAATATGGAAAAAGATTTTAATAAACATTATAATATTAAACCTATTAAAGATTTTGTTTTCTCCTTTAAGAATTATGATTTATATAAGCTATACGATCTTATTAATAACTCTTATTAATAACTTTTCTTTTATTAATTTACATTTCAAAATTCTTTGTTTCGATCTTATAAAAGCCAAAATGAGTAAAATTTTGCCAAATAAAAAGAAAAATTTAGATAATTTATATTTCGTTATTAACTTTCGAAATCCTATTTTCGATAAGATCAAATTTCATAATATTTTTGAAAATTTTAAAACTTTATTTCCATTAAAAGATTTTAACATTATTAAAAGCTTTAAATATAATAAATCTCTTGGTAGAACTATATTTAATTATAATGATTTAAGCAAAAATTTAGGGAGCATTAACATATCCGATTTTGAATGTCACTGTGAGGAAGAGAAATATTTTGATTTTGTTGATAAACATCATAAACATATTATTACTGGTAATTTAGATATTATAGAAAACTTAGAACTTAGGAATTTAATGATAAAAGGCACAAAATTTAGACCCATTTACCATATATCAATCAATAAAATTCTAAAATACTTTCTTAATGATCTCAATAGTTTTTGTTTAAAGATATCAAATAGATTCTCTTTACCTTTAGGTATGCTAACAGAATGGAAATGCGGTGTTTATTATTACTTTAAAAGCTTTATTCTCAATAATAAAGATAATTAAAATAACAGTAACTATCCAACAATTTTTTCTAATATTGTTCAATCAATTAAGCAACTTCAAAAAAATTTTGTAATTACTCCCGTAGACAAAGCTAACAATAATTATGCAATCTTCTGTAAAAAATTCTATGTTGAACTTTTAAATACGGAATTAAAAAATAGTAAAAATTTTAAACTTAGTAATTTGAATAATAATATTGTCATTAAAAAATTTTTAGCTTTATATAAGAGATTAAAAATTAAAATTAGCAATATACAATTTCCTTACTTAATTATCAGTCCGAAATTTCATAAAGTTCCTGTTAAATTTAGAACTAACACATGTGGATCTAATACTTATCTTACTAAACCTGGCACCATTTTCTCTAACTGCTTAAATAAAATTATTAACAGTATTTCTAAAGAATCCTCTCTTGGATTATCACTAATAATCAACCGATTTTAGATTTCATTAAACATAATAAAATTAATTCTATAGCAACTTTTGATTTCCAGGATTTTTTCAATAGCATTCCCCTTTCTAAACTAAAAGATGTACTTTTGAATTATTACTATGATTTCAAAAATATCCTTTGTTGCGATTTTGATTATTGGGAAATTCTGATTAATTTTTGTCGTTTTAATAATTATCTTTACAATGGAAGGGATATTTTTCTTCAAATTGATGGAATACCACAAGGTTCTAATTATTTATCTCTCTTAGCTAACTTATTTTTGCATCATTATGAAAAAAATTACACTCTTAGTATTAAATTTGTTTTTAGATATATTGATGACTTAATTATCTTTAATTTTCAAGACTATACTATTTTATTGAATGATATTTACCCCGAGGAATTAATCTTGCTTCGTAATCATGATGATAATATTAATTTCAATTTTTTGGATTTGGGTATTATAAAAGAAGAAAATATCTGCTTTGTTGATTTATACGATAAAAGAAATGATTTTAATTTTAATATAAATAAACTAATTACTTGCAATTCTAATGTTTCTAGGAGCATATATTTAAATACTACTTTTAATGAAATTAATAGAATTAAAAGAATATGTAGTAATATTTATTTATCCAAAAAACAAATCGATAAACTCTTTCAAAATTTGATAAAAAACAATAGATACCCAACTAAAGTAATAAAATTCTATATAAAATCATTGAGTTAATCGCATATTTTGTTAATATATTTACTAAAAATTTTCTTTATTTATACAATTTTCCCATGTGCAAATCCATTTCGGGTAAATCCGTGGCCAAAAAAATTTTTTACTAATAATTTCTTCCTTAATTTGTATTAGTTTTCCATGTGCAAATCCATTCATTAATGGAAGGGATATTTTTCTTCAAATTGATGGAATACCACAAGGTTCTAATTATTTATCTCTCTTAGCTAACTTATTTTTGCATCATTATGAAAAAAATTACACTCTTAGTATTAAATTTGTTTTTAGATATATTGATGACTTAATTATCTTTAATTTTCAAGACTATACTATTTTATTGAATGATATTTACCCCGAGGAATTAATCTTGCTTCGTAATCATGATGATAATATTAATTTCAATTTTTTTGGATTTGGGTATTATAAAAGAAGAAAATATCTGCTTTGTTGATTTATACGATAAAAGAAATGATTTTAATTTTAATATAAATAAACTAATTACTTGCAATTCTAATGTTTCTAGGAGCATATATTTAAATACTACTTTTAATGAAATTAATAGAATTAAAAGAATATGTAGTAATATTTATTTATCCAAAAAACAAATCGATAAACTCTTTCAAAATTTGATAAAAAACAATAGATACCCAACTAAAGTAATAAAATTCTATATAAAATCATTGAGTTAATCGCATATTTTGTTAATATATTTACTAAAAATTTTCTTTATTTATACAATTTTCCCATGTGCAAATCCATTTCGGGTAAATCCGTGGCCAAAAAAATTTTTTACTAATAATTTCTTCCTTAATTTGTATTAGTTTTCCATGTGCAAATCCATTTCAGGCAAATCCTTGGTCAAAATTATTTACTAAAAAATTTCTTTGTTAATTTATAATTTTTTTCCATGTGCAAATCCATTTCGGGCAAATCCGTGGGTAAAATTATTTACAAATAAATTTCTTTGTTAAATTATACAATTTTTCCATTTCGGGCAAATCCGTGGCTAAAATTATGCGCAAAACTAGCAATTCATGTTTCTTTCTCTTTTCTATTTTATTTATTTATTTATTTATTTTTTCTTAAATAAATATTTATTTTCTAAAATTATTTATAGTCAACTTTTTTAAATCATCCAGTACAATATTACCTCGCGCACATCCGTTTTCTAACCCATCCTTGGTAACTAACAAATCAAACGGACTTCAATAATGCAGCAAGAACGCACTTTAATTCCTCTAGTTACACTCAATTTGCTCTTTTGTTTTCATAGTTTTCATATTTTGTAATCTGGCAATATTGTTACGTAAACATTTCAAATCATTCTTGAAAAATTTCCCTTTCATGTAAGTTCGCTATTTTTTACTGCTCGCTTTATAGATTTTGTTTTATTCTGCTCTTCCTTTATTTTCTGTTTTTACGTGTTATTTTTACTTATTGTGTTTAATTTTTTTTGTCGTAATTTTTATAAATTTTTTGAGTGCTCCTCACACTATTGTATTGATATATTTTGCTTTAGTCTATATCGGGCAATTTATAGTCAAGAATGATTTGAAACTATGATGATAGCACTAAAATATTAATATATATATATATATATATTAATATTTTAGTGCTTTCTAAAATTGATACAATATTAGAAAGCACTCTTTTTCGGATATAATCGTGTGGGCTGATGAAAAGATTATATCTTTTATTTTCCGGTTTTTTAAAAAAACTTTATTATTTTATTTTAATTTTTTTATTTTAATTTTTCATTTTTATTTTTTTATTTATATATTTATTATTAATTAATTCTTTTTCTTTCCCCAGTTGTTTGTCATTATTATTTACCCCCCCTCCTTTTTTCATTTGTCTGTAATTTACCTTTGTTTTATCTTCATTTTAAACTTATATATATATATATATATATATATATATATATATATATATATATATATATATATATATATATATATATATATATATATATATATATATATATATATATATATATATATATATTATATATATATATATATATATATATATATTATATATATATATATATATATATATATATATATATATATATATATATATATATATATATATATATATATATATATATATATATATATATATATATATATATATATATATATATTATATATATATATATATATATATTATATATATATATATATATATATATATATATATATATATATATATATATTATATATATATATATATATATATATTATATATATATATATATATATATATATATATATATTATATATATATATATATATATATATATA